>CM060948.1:200168814-200253814 GCA_030765055.1 Mantis religiosa | reverse complement strand
GCCTGTACTCATTTGAAAATCATTTCATTCGTGTTCGCTAGAACTTAACGTTGGAGATTTTCCCTTATCTAGAAAGATGAATGTCTAGTAACTCTAATCTCTATGTGCCCTGTAGTAATTTGAACGACATTTCAACTTTCGTTCCATGTACCGAAATTGGGGCTTTGCCTTATCTTATATATGATTGTATGATAACTCTGTGTGTCCTATACTGTTTTGAGCATCATTTAATTTGTCGTTCGATATACCTTAACGTTTTAGGTTTTCCCTTGCACCGGAACTTTAATTGACAACTTCCCTATACATATACATTTCAGACTATTCAATGATTTCACAACTGTCACAACAACGAACATTTAACAATAGTTAAAATGAAACATTTGCCTTCATAAATATACACTGGACAGTTTTTAAAAATGTTGTGAGTCTTGGCAGCGCTTGCCGAGAAAAGACCTAGACCATACTCCAGACCCAACTAACTCGCTCCGGGAAGAGTACCCAGCCAAAACATCACGATAGAGACGGTGGTGTAACCAAAATCTAAACGTAAGACGAGCAAGTCTTACCGCTCCTGTAGGGAACTCAGATAATTACATGAAACAAGCCTCTGTGCCGATCGGCATATGCCCCCCCCCGTATCACAATGCCGGGTCAGGATGAGTAGAAATAGGAAACGAGGTAAAAAAAGGGAGACGGAACACTCATCCGGACGGCACCACGCACCCATCACTTAAGTCACAGTTGGTCAAATCCTGTTCGCAGTGGAACACTGAGAGATTAATGATCACAGCGAGGGAACTAGCACAGTACCGTACTCTTGCTTTCGTAAAGCTGCAGGTGGCTCAAGGTCATAATTTACGTGCAGAGAGGTACCAGGAACCAAAGATGACTGGAGAACGTTGTCCCCCCAGCAGGTCCACAAGCTGTTCCAACGCGAAGAACGCTAAGAGAGGAGGCAAGGAGCAGTAAGAAGCAAGGTGCCAGACGCAGTAAAGATAAAGGTGACAGCAAAAAACAGCATTCTCCCTGGATCCAATATAGCCAACCACTAGGACCAAACTGGTGCTGACGTTAGAAACTTGTAGAAGGGTGCGTTAGCAGCTCAGAACGGGTGCCACCAAAACGGAAACATTGCGAAGGTAACAGGACAAAACCAGGAAAAGATGAGTGACCTGCAAAATAACAGAACAGCAAACGGAGCCAAAGTGAACAAAGGCACATCATAAGAAGGCCATAAAACATTGTTTTATAAAGAAATTGTGAACCATACAAGAAAACACTATCACAAAAAGTAACATACCACACAAATAAACATAATATATAAAAATGGCACCATTAAAAGAATAATTCATTAGTTAATTACATCAAATGACTGTATGATGGAGATGTTTACATTCAAGATAAACTTTAGAATATATATATATATCAATAGATCAATTAACTTCAGATTTTAATTTTGATCTTAATATTACAAATATATTAATAAAACTTCCAACCTATAGGGGGCCTTCACAAAACTCACATAAGCAGTTCACACAACACATTCAACACATGCGAACTAAGATAAGTATACATAAGCACAATGTACACGTGTGCACGTATTACAAAATGAAGCAAAGAGAAACAGGGAATACAGAGGTTAAGGAAAGTTAAACAGAAAGATCGGACACAGAAACAGAAACAGAAGCACTTCGCGCCGTAGCACATAGGCTACACGTCACACGCAAGGTCAACCTGCACAACCAACAAATTCCCACACTATAACATAAACAAAGGAATGAAAACAAACAAGGAACACCAAAAATAAACACATAACATAAAACCGATGCTGAATGATGGTGAAAGACCAAAACACAGGGATAACTAATCAAAAGATTTAAGTTAGGAAATATGGGCTCCTCTTTCTCGACCGGTGGATAAATCCTTGAGTTAGAGAGTTAAATTGTTATAAATCTTTAGGATCTAATAGGGAGCTACGTATCTAGGGGCTAACTTTGCAAAATAGGCGTTCTGTTTAGAACTAAGAGGATGAAACTTACACATTACTCTCTGGCCTATAGCGTACGGAGAAGGCTTTTTGTTTAAATCATACCGCTTTCTAACAGGAGCGTTGGAAATTAAGAAACGCTCGCTGCCAGTTGTTTCGGATGTCTAAATGCCACAAAGTAGACATCAGTGAGCTTGGAGTATAGGGTAACATAAGGCGAGACGGGAACGTGGAATGTGACACATGACGGGCAGAGTTAAACGCTACTTGCAAACGCGAAGGTTAAAATCCCATTTAGAGTGCTTGTTATGGTGAAAGGCAATTTAGGCGGATTTCAAATTCCTATTGAACCATTCGGCATAAGATGGGCAAGGGTAATAAGGAGTGGTGGTAAGGACTAATACCCCAGTTGAAACAAAAATTTCTGAAAGCCGCCGAAGTGAATTGCGTGCCATTATCGGTCACAAGGAAATTCGGAGTACCAAACGACGTAAAGATCCCAAGAAGAACCTTAATTGCATCCCGTGATGTAGCGTTAGGAACCACGCTTAACCACACAAACTTGGAGAATGCATAAATTATTACTAAAACCTAAGTATTTCCTTGGGTAGAATGTGGAAAAGAACCCACAAAATCTACTAATAGCTTCTGCATTGGTTTACTAGAAACTTCAGACGCTAACCCCTTCCATAAGTGCACTGAGCTGGCTTAGCCAGAGTACAAACCCGACAAGCTCTAACGCGTGCCGTTATATCATTATTCATCCCTTGCCAAACAAATTGCCCATGAATCTTATACCTTGAATTGGAGATGCCTAAATGAGCACACAAGGTCGAAGCATGGAAGTACTCAAAAACCATAGGCACCAAAGCAGTAGGCAATGTGATCTTGTCGGTACCATCGAAAGTGGCGCGCGTAAGCAAAACATGGTCCTTTAGACGAAACGAGAGCACCTGCCTATCAGTCTCAAGTTGCTTTATAATACCAGACAACTTCGGATCACGATGCTGATGCTCTGATATGGTAGTGAAAAGCTCAGGAAATGTAGAGCAGATATTCACGTCCACAACCTGCTGAACAGGAGGGGAAGATGAACTCGGCACGGCGAAAATTCTATTCAACGCGTTTACTACACATATACACCACGTATATGAACTGGCGTAAAGTTAAACGCGGCGGTGCGCACGCCCCAGCGCCCAAATCCCTATGCGGGGGCCTTATTATCACATTCAAGGACGAATTCCACATGTTTAAGATATTGACGATACTCTTTCAATCCATATATTACGGCAAGGGTCTTCAATTGGTATATCGAATACTTGCGTCCAGCCTTGCTCAACGTACGCGATGCGAAATAAATATCACGAAGACCTTCGGAAAAATCTTGTAAAAGTACAGCCGCTTACGGACCTTTGCTGGCGTCGGTCTGGAGAACAAAGCGTAGACCAAAATCTGGGAAGGCTAACACCGGAGGATTGGCAATCACAATCGCTGTTTTCAGATCTTCGAAAGCTTGCTGCTGGTCTTCCGTCCACACGGACGGTACACTGTTGCGCCGAAGACGATTCAGTAACTCCGGCCGAGCAGCAAAGTTGGGGATAAACTTACTAAAGAAGTTGGCCATTCCGATAAAGCGTGCCAATCGTAAATTATGCGGAGGAAGGAAATGCCAAACGACTTTCGTTCGGTCAGGGTCCGCAGTGATGCCAGCCGGAGACAGTAAATGGCCCAAAAAGATATCTGCGAGTTGCGAAGGTACAATTTTTTCTTTTAAGCGTGAGACCAGCTCGCTCCAAGCGTCAGAATACCTCCCGGAGATGATTACAGTGAGTTAACACACATAGGCTTTCATGGCTGGCGTCTTGTTCAGTAGAGGTTTCCGGGATGTTAGGCTGTAGTCCACTGGACTTCCTCAACTCTCTCCCAGACGTTTCGCTTGCAACTGCGGCAAGTATCATCGGTGGCGTACTCTTCGTGGCACTGAATCGTCGGCAGTGGGAACTGACTTATATATGCTGGTACGTACCGCACTCCCGTTGTCGGATTGGTCCTGCTTTGGGTTCCAATGGGGTGGGTTTTCAGGAACGAAGCGCGTGATTGAGCTATGTATGTATTTTCTAAAGCTGGGTACCACGTTTTATGTAGTTTTAATGCTTCTTTCTTATTAAAATTGAGTTTATGTTTGTAAATTTTTATTGATTCGCGATATAGATGAACATGATAATGATAAGTTGTGGCAAGGATATCTGTTTCATCGTAGTGGATGATATGATCCCCGGGTGCTTCCACGGCATGTTGTGCCACGGAAGACTTTTCCGGTTGGCCCAGGTGGCAGTGTCTGCCTTGTTTTTCAAGTCTGGTGTTAATGCTGCATTGTATGGTGCCCACTTAGGGTGACCCGTATGAGCAAGTTATGCAGTATACTCCCGCCGTCATAATTGGGTCACTGGGATCTTTGGCTGAACGGAGATAGCAATGAATCTTTTCGGTAGAAATGAATAATGTATCTACATTGTAGACCTTTAAAAGTTTGGAGATACGGTCTGTAACATGCTTCAAGTAAGGAAGGAAAGCTGTGCCTGCCTTCTTGGAAGATCGATCTACCAATTGTCTTGCAGAATTTTTCCTAGGATGAAATGCTCTTTTAATTTCTTTATCTCTTTATCCATTAGAGCGGAGAACGTGGTCCAGGTGTTGTAGCTCCTGTTGTAAGTATCGAGTTTCACAAATTATGAAGGCTCTGTCCACCAGTGTTTTCATCATAGCCCATTTCTGTCGTGGACGATGGTTGGAGCTATTATGGAGATACCGGTTGGTGTGGGTGAGTTTGCGATAAACTGTGTGTCCTAATGAGCCGTGGTCATTCTTGATGAGCAGGACGTCTAAAACGGAAGCTTTCCATCTTTTTCTATAGTAAACTGTATTTGGGGATGTAAATTATTGATATGCTTTAAGAATTCCTCTAATGCGGAGTCTCTCAAGTCCCACACTACAAAGGTGTTATCAACGTACCGAAACTAACAGACTAATTTGTGGGGGCCGAACTTAAGGCATCTTATTCAAATTATTCCATATAAAAGTTGGCTATTACTGGACTAAATGGACTACCCATAGCCACCCTAATCCGCCTGCTCATTGTATTCTCCTTTCCACTGTAACTATGTAGTAGTCAGAACATGTCGGAATAAAGCCAGAATGTTCTCGGAAAATAAGTGTTTAAGCTGAGCTAAGGCGTCGTTGACGGGTACTATCGTAAATAAAGATACAACATCGAAGCTCACTAGTTGGTCAGCAGGTTTTATAGAAACCGTTTTCAGTTTTTGTAAGAAGTGCGCTAAGTCTTTGATATAGGTGTCAGTCTGGCCGATATGAGGCTGAAGTAAGTAGGCTAAGTGATTGGCTAAAGCACGAGCTGGCGACCCTATAGCACTAAGAGCAGTCAACTGGAGTGGAATATCCAGTTTATGGATTTTAGGTGATCCGTAAATTCCGGGCGGCAGTCCTGATATTTTGATGTTGTGCTTTATTTCGGCCAGTATAGATGACTGTGATATAAGCTGTTAGTTTTCCTAAGGATACGTGCTGTCGGGTCTTTCTGGAATTTCCTGTATGTGTTCGGATCCAAAAGTCCTGAGTGTTCAGTACCACCGTGGTGTTTCCTTTATCGGCTGGAACGATGATGTCATTGGATTTAAAGGTTCGTAATGCAAGTCCTTCTTCTTTATTCAAATTATATTTGGGCCGTTTTGCTCTTTGTAAAATCTTGGAAGCATTTCACAGCATTTTTTCTGCTGTAGGTTCTGGTAATTGTATGATAACCACTTCTATTTTGGCAATAATATCTTCAGTTGGAATTGCCGACGGTGTCACGTGTGTTTTAACAAGAAAGAGGAAGCATTAAAGGTACATAAAATGTGGTACCCAGCTTTATAAAATACATTCATAGCTAAATCACGAGTTTCGTTCCTGAAAAACCACGCTCCTTCAATTACAGATCAGGTCCAATCAGACAACGGGAGGGCGGTACCTTCCAGCGTATATAAGCCAGTTCCCAATGCCGGCGCTTCATTTAGCTACAAAAAGTACAGGGATAACTATTATACGCCACCGATGATGATTGCCGCAGCTGCAAGCGAAACGTCTGGGAGAGAGTGAGGAAGCCCAGTGGACCGCGACCGTGCAGCCTGGAATCCTCTATTGAACATCACAATTAGTGTCAAAATCCGCAGAGTAAACTAAATCATCCAAATGCTGCTATACACATTGGAATTTAATGTCTGAGGATAAGTTATCCAGCAAACGGGACGGAACTTGTGAACCTGTAGCAATCCCATATGGCACGCGCTGGAACTCGTACAGTCTCCAGGGCGTGGCGAATGCGGTTATATGTTTAGACGACTCCGCAAGGGGAATTTGAAAACACGCATTATTGAGATCCAGAACACTGAACACACTCGCTCCCACAAAATAATGGGCAGCCGTGTGAAGATCCGAAATGGTTTGGGCTTCAATACATATTTTCTTACTAAGCTTAAGATAGTCTACGACAGTATGAAAATCCTTTTCACCTTTTTGCACCTTTGGCACCCTATGCAGAGGTAGGTGGTCAATGATTTCCTTAGCTAACCTATCGTCAGTTTTGGCTTTCAAGACCGCCATCTTAGGTAGGGTCAGACGTTATGGTGGTTGTTTAACAGGAGTATTATCGATAAGGTCAGTATTGCGACCAAAGATGTTCCATACTCCTACTCTGCTGTGGAATTAAACGGGACAACAGACCATGTTTTGGAGCTACCTCTTGCACCAAACCCTCACCGCTAACCAACGACTCCAATGAGAGCTGAAACTACGCTGAAATGGAATGTCTACTTCCGCGGCGAAAGCAAATGATAGTTGGTACAAACGGAATTCATAACTCGTTCCCACAACAGTCATAAAATCGGCCCCAAGATAAGCTCATAGGGGAGGCCAGAGAGCACGTGTGAAACGGGAAAACGAATTGTCAAAAGTACCATCGCTTTGACCTCAGACACCTGACCAGTAACTGACACGCACTGGACTTTGGATGACTCGACCTTAAGGGGAAATTTGAGTAGTGATTCATTCAAGCATCGCTCGTAAACCAAGGAATAGGTGCTTCCAAAATCTAAAAATGTTAATACAGGCTGTTTGCCAACAACGACCTGAACCACCGGTTTTTTTTATCGAAGGCGACGCCAGTAACGCGACGTACAGGCGGTACACGTGAATCAGCATGTGGTAGCTCCTGACGTCAAATGAGACGTGCTTCAGAACGTTCAGCATCTGAAGACAACGCAACGCTATACCGAACACCGCGTGACACATTTACATTGGCTCAATAGGTGATTAAAAGCACCACAACGAAAACACGCTCGTGAACGAGAAGTATACTTCGTACCCTGAGATAGCGTGGCATCACTCCGCGTATTCTCCTGGAACACTCGCGGAGGTGGGCGAGACACATCTACGTACCTTGTATTATGCACCAGAGCCTGTTCTGTCAAAAGATGCAAAAGCGATCCTAACTCCCCAAATGTAATAGGTCCAGAAGAAAATATCAAGGCCGAACGCACCTGAGGCGTCAGACCGGACAAGATTACATCACATACCTATTTTTCACTATCAGGTAAGAGCGATAATCGGGCAAATAATCTAACCCTAAGCACATAATCCGCGAGAGTCTCATGGAAAGTTTGGGGCTTAAGATAGTGATCAAGTGTAAGAGTTATTAATGCACGGAATGGTATAAAGGAATCAAAAACTCCCAGGTAGAATGTACGTAATGGATGGGAAACGTGTTTGACTCGCAAAAACATTCAATATAAACTCTCTGTGCCCTGGCGGCATTGACCTCTGAGAGAAGCGGCTCCGATACATCACATAACGAGGCACAGTCTTCCGCCTGTATTACATATCTCAGGAAATCAAGAGCAGAATTAATATAAACCACTTCCAAATTTGACTGATTGTACGTTCCGTTTTAATG
Organism: Mantis religiosa; assembly: GCA_030765055.1. Classification (NCBI taxonomy): domain Eukaryota; kingdom Metazoa; phylum Arthropoda; class Insecta; order Mantodea; family Mantidae; genus Mantis; species Mantis religiosa. The sequence goes on along the minus strand of CM060948.1, from coordinate 200,245,820 downwards.
GGTGGGGAAATTTTAAAGGTTTAAAAACCAAAATTCGATTTATCAGAGAAAGGACCACCCCAATGTAGGGCGATAATTCCATGCCCTTTCACATAGAGATGTCTAATCCACAATCAGTGGATGATTATCTGATAACAACTGTCGCATTATCCACTACCCGATGGAGTGCATCCAAAATGGAGGGCATTTCAGCTGACACCAGATAATCTCCGTCACAAACATACAACTCAAATAAGAATTCTGGTTTACGCAAAACACCATGTCTACCCCGGCGGCCATAATTACTCGAAGCAAACAGAAAATCAACTGGAAATACTCAATTCAGGACCATGATCTGTTACCAGACTGCACCAGAACTTTAATTTCAACTTCCCTATACAAATCCATTTCAGACTATTCAGTGATTTTACAGCTGTCATAACAACGAACATTTAACAATAGTGAAAATGAAACATTTGCCTTCATAAATATACACTGAACGGTTTATAAAAGTGTTCTACAGACTTGGCAGCGCTTGCCGAGAAAAAACCTAGACCAAACTCCAGACCCAACTAACTCTTTTCGGGAAGGGTACCCAGCAAAGAGTTGCCAATAAAGATGTTGGCGCAACCAAACACTAAAGATAAGACGAGCAAGTCGCTACCATCGCTCCTATAGGGTAGTCAAACAGTTACATCAAGCGCAAGCCTCTCTACTGATCGGCGCTTGCTTATTCTGAAAGATGAATGTATGGTATCTTTTAGCTCTATGTATTCTGTATTCATTTGAACATAATTTCACAAGCCGTTTGATATATCTTAATCTTGGAGGTTTTCTCTTATCCTGAAACATGAATGTGAGCTAACTCTAAGCTATGTGTACCCTAAAATCATTTAAGCATCATTTCATTCATCATTCGATGACTTAATGTTGGAGGTTTCCCTTTGTATTGAACGGTGAATATCTCGTAAATCTAACCTCCATGTACCCAGTACCCATCTGAAGAATTTTCATTCATCGTACGATATGACTAATCCTGAGAGATGAATATCTAATAAGTCTAGTCCCTATGGACTTTGAACTCACTTGTATTCATTCCCTTGTATTCATTAACTGTGTTGTAGATGTATTCATTCATTGTATTGTACATGTATTCGTTAATTTATTATATTGTATATGTGTTGATTCATTTATTCATTGTATTGCATTCATTCACTTGTATTCAGCTTCATTCTTCGTTTGATATAACTTAATATTGGGGGTTTTCCCTTATACACAAAGGTGAATGTTTAGAAACAATAAGCTTGTGCTCCTTTGGACATCATTTCATTTGCCGTTCGATAAAACTCAACGTTGGAGGTTGTCCCTTATACTGTAAGATGAACGTCTGGTAACTCTTAGCTCTATGTACCCCGTACAAAATTGAAAATCATTTCAATGGTCTTTCGATATATCTTAACACTTAATAAAGGTTTCCCTTATTCTGCAGGATGAATGTCGGTTAACTCTAAGCTGTACGTATCCTGTACTCATTTGAACAGCATTTTCTTCGTCTTTCGATATAACTTAACGATAGAGGCTTTTTCTTATCCTAAAAGATGAATGTCTGGCAACCCTAAGCTCTATGTACCCGGGACTCACCTAGGCATCATTTCATTCATCGTCCAATGACTTAACGTTGGAGGTTTTCCCTTATCCTTAAAGATAAATATCTGGTAAGTCAAAGCTCTATGTAACCAGTACTCTCCCGTAGGGGAGGGGATCCGTCCACTTCAGCTGCCGAAGTGCGGGCGCTGCGGACCCTTAGCACTCGTGGTACCTCTGACGTTACTAGAGGAACCTCGGGCCGAACATCTGAGCCCCTCCTTCGGGAGTTGTTCGGATTGGGATGGCTTCGAGGGGGCAGTGTGTTCCCGATACCCGTGGGAATCGGGTGCGTCTTCGGACGGGGTTGAGGGAAGCCATTAATTCTCCCGGGTACTAGCCTGAAAAGTTAGTAGAAGGTGTGCTAGATCACCAGGCGGCCCCACCCAGGTCATATCGGTAGTCTTCACCTTTGGTGTTGGCGCGCGTAAGTGGCGTATCCACTTCCATCCCGTCTTGTGTCCATAGGAGCAGATGGAGAGGGGCTTGTTAGGCAACCAGGTCTTGCCCTACGGAAAGCCCCACGGAGGATGCCGAACGCCCTTTGGGACAGCTCGGATAACTCCCTGGTTGAAAGAGGCCCGGGTCTTTTTCCTACGGGTTCAAGGCTAATGGGAGTAGAACCTCTGGACTCAAACTGTAACCAGTACTCATCTGAACATCATTTCATTCGTCGTTCGATATAAGTTGCCGGTTTTCCCTTATCCTGAAGGATGAATGTCTGGTAACTTAGCTCTATGTACCCTGTACTCATTTGAATATAATTTCATTCGCCGTGCGATATACATTAACGTTAAAAGTTTTCCCTTATTCTTCCAGATGAATGTCTGCTAACTGTAAGCTCTAAGTACCCAGTAATCCTTTGAACATCAGTTCCTTCGTCGTTCAATATAACTTATACGTTTGAGGATGTCCTTTGTCTTAGAGGTTAGGTGCCTGTTGACTCTTAGCTGTATATACACTGTACTCATTTGAGCATCATTTCATTCGTCGTTTATATAACTTAACACTGGAGGTTTTTCCTTGTCCCGAAAGTTGACTGACTGGTAACCCTGAGCTCCATGCACCCTGTATTCTTTTGAACATCATTTCATTTGTCGTTCGATGTAACAAAGTTTTAGGTTTGTGCTTATCCTGAAAGATGAATGTCTTGAAAGTCTTCGCTCTATCTACCCTGTACAAATTCCAACATCATTTCAATCATCGTTCGATATAACTTAACATTGGAGGTTGTTCCATATTATGGAACATGAATGTCTGGTAACTTTAAGCTATAATATGTACCACGTTAGATATAACACAACATTGCAGGTTTTCCCTTTTACTGAAAGATGAATGTCCGGTAAATCTAAGCTCTATGTATCCTGTACTCATTTTAAGATCTTTCATTCATCGTCCTATATGACTTAACGGTGGAGGTTTTCTCTTATCCTTAAAGAAAAATGCCTGCTAACTCTTAGCTCTATGTACCCTGGACTAATTTGAACAGATTTTAATTTGACGTCTGATATAATTTAACTTTGAAGTATTTTCCGTATCCTGAAAGCTCGTAGCTATAAGCTCTATGTATTCTGTACTCATTTGAACATATTTCATTCTTCGTCCGTTATGACTTAACAATGGACGCTTTTCGTTACCCTCAAAGGTGAATGTCTGTTAAGGTGAATGTCTCAAATGAAATTATAATAGGAGATAAACCTATGAAGGGTTATGGAATGGACGATAATAGTCTCAACATTGTATGTTACGCATATGATTTGTTGTTGGCTAATACAGAAGACGATTTACAAACACGCCATGTCGCCTCTATCTTTATTGTCAAAAATATAGTATGAGAATCTCACGGTTCAAAACCACAGTAATGGCAATAGGTAAATATCCTGTAATATAGCTGGAAATAATAAAATAATAGAAAAAGTACTAACAATAAAATGCTTGAGCCTTAAACTCTATATACCTTGAACTCATTTGAACATCATTTCATTCGTCGTTCGATGTAACTTAGCGTTGGAGGTTGCCCCTTATCCTCAAAGCTTAATGACTCGTAACCCTAAGCTCCATGTATCCTGTACATTTGTGAGCATAATTTCATTCGTCGTTCGATATGATTTGGCGATAGAGGTTTTATCTTTTCTGAAAGATGAATGGAAACTAAGCTCTATGTACGCTTTAGCCGTTTGAACAATTCATTTGTCGTTCGATGTAGTCACGTCGGAGGCATACCCTTATGCTGAAATATGAATGTGTGATAACTCCGAGATCTATATACTCTGTACTGATTAGATCATTTCATTCTTCGTTCGATAAAACTTAACATTGTAAGTTTTCCCTTAACCTTCAAGATGAATGTCTGCTAACTCTAAGCTCTAGGTAACATGTGCCCCTTTGAACATCATTTCATTCGTCGTTCGATATAATAAACTTTGGAGGTTTTTCCCTTAACCTGAAAAATGCATGTTTTGAAACACTAAGCTCTGTGTACCCTGGACTCAAACAAGCATCATTAAATTCATTTCCCCATATATTAACATTAAAGTTTTTCCCTTATCTTAAATATAATTTTGTGATAACTCCAAGCTTTATGTACCCTGTATTCATTTTAATATCATTTCATTCGTCGTTCAATACAACGTAACTTAGGTGGTTTTCCGTTATCCTGAAAGATCAAAGTCTTTTAAATCTAAGTTTGTTGTACCCTCTACACATTTGAACATAAGTTCATTTGTCGTTCGATATAACAATGTTGGAGGTTGTCCCTTGTCCTGAAAGATGTCTGGGTACAGTTAGCTCTATGTACACTGTGCTCAAATGAACAGCATTTCATTAGATCTTTGCTATAACTTAACGTTGGAGTTCTTACTTTATCCTGAAAGATGAGTATCGGGTATCTCTGAATTCTCAGTACTCTGTCCTCATTGGGCATCACTTCATTCGTCTTTCGATGTATCTTAACATTGGAAGTTTTCCGTTATCCTGAAATATGAATGTATGTTAACTCTAAGCTCTATGCACCCTGTACTCAGGATGTGTGTCCAGTGACACTTAGCTCTATGTAAGCTGGACTCATTTGAACAGCATTTAATTCGATGTTTGATATAACTTAATTATGGATTCTTCTTCGTATGCTGAAAGAAGAATATCTGGCATCTCTAAGCCCTATGTACCCTGTACTCATTTGAACATCTTTCATTCCTTGTCCGATATAACTTGACGATGGAGATTTTCCCTTATCCTGAAAGGTAAATGTCTGAAGAATCTAAGCGCTCTGTAACCTGTACTCATTTAAACATCTTCCACTCATCGTCAGTAGTTTATATCCCCACGAAATCAACATTCGTTTCATTTTAACCCAACAAATTTCTACACCTCATTTAACGCTAATTTTAAAACAATCCCATAAACCCCTAAAATCAACAAGCATTATATTGTAAACAACCAAATTTCGACACCTTTTTTTACTCCTTCTCTTTAAATGACCCGTACATCGTCCTTTAATTCTTTCTCCTTCCTACCACCCCCACCGCTTTCGCCACCACCCCCGGCATCATATCTACGTTCGAAGTTTTTTTTTTTACATTTCCCTTTCACCTTTTGCAAACTTTATACTTTTTAAGGAAAGGGCGCCGGGGTAGCGCGGTGGTTTCGTTCGCGGCTCCCGTTCTAAGGGTCCCGAGTTCGATTCCCGGCTCTGGGGTTGGCGATTTTAAGTCGGCCCTATCCACGCCTTCACCTCTGTCTAGCACACGTGAAGTATCCCCTATGCCCAACGTGGTTCGGAGTCCACGGTAAAAACTGTAGGTCCTCTCACCTCACCGCCATCTTCACTATCACCCTATCATCGGAGGTAATGGACACCGCCCTCTGGGTGCCTCCACCTGAGAAATGGGTCCGGTCATCACTTGGTGGGGTGAGGTTACCCCGAAGGCCAAGGTTGCCATGTGGGGAGTGTTAGTAACTAACTAACTACTTTTTAAGGAATACATTATTGTTCTGGTATTTTTTACTATTTCATACACCACACTCACAACTCCATCTCCATATTCCTAGCGATAAGGCACTGGTCTCGTTCTAACCCATTTTAATCCACGGGTTAAAATGATGTAATGCGAAACTAACCACCCTAGCGGCACCATGGTCTTATCCTTAATAAATCAATAAATAAACAAACAAATAAAAACATGTCCTAGTATAGGCAATCGGATGACAATATTCATGTCGTTTGGGCGCTAGTGTCGCATTAAGCCATTTTAATCCATGGATTAACATGGTTTAATGCGACACTAGCGCCCCTAGTGGCGAAAATTGGCATAACTCCAACTCTATACTGGGACATAAACTACTATCGTCCAATATGACCTAACTATGGAGGTTTTCTCTTATGCTCAATGATGAATGTCCGCTAACTCTAAGCTCTATATACCCTGAACTCATTTTATCATAATTTCATTCGTCGTTCGATATAACTTAACGTTGGCGTTTATCCCTCATCCTCAAAGCTTAATGACCTGTAACCTTAAGCTCCATGTACCTTGTACTCTTTTGAACATTATTGCATCCACCGTTCGACATCGCTTGCCAATAGAGGTTTTCAGTTATTCTGAAATGCGATCGCTGGCAACTCTAAGCTCTATGTGCGCTGTACTCGTTTGAACAACAATTCATTTGTCGATCGAGTTGGTGGCTTTCCCATATGCTGAAATATGAATGTGTGATAACTCAGAAATTTCTGTACTGAGTTGAAGACCATTTCATTGGTCGTTCAAAATAGCTTCATGTTGCAGTTTTTCCCTAATCCCTTAAGATAAATGTCAGCTGACTCCAGGTTCTATGTACCTTGTACTCATTTGAACATCATTTCATTCATCGTTCGATGTAACAACGTTGGAACAGCCGCGCCGTGGCTCACTGGTTAGACCGCTTGGCTCTCACCAAGGTGACCCGGGTTCGATCCCAGGCGACCGCAAAGTGAGATTTGTGGTGGACAACACGGCGCTGGGGCGGCTTTTCTCCGGGACCTCCGGTTTCCCCCGGCATATTATTCCACTGGTGCTCCATCTTCATCTCATGTATCATCAGTGTCACCGCCTGCGGTGCCGTATGTAGTAAAAGCGGGCGTTAAACACTACACACACACACACACACACACAAACAACAACAACAACAACGTTGGAGGCTCTCCCTTATCCTGAGATATGAATGTTTTGCAACAGTGAGCTCTATGTACCCAGGACTCAAATAAGCACCATTTCATTCATTGTCCTATATATTAGTGTTAACAGACATTCATCTTTCAGGTTAACCCAAAACCTCTAACGTTAAGTTTTATCGGATGACGGATGAAATGCTGTTAAAATGAGTACAGGGTACACAGAGCTTAGAGTTACAAGACATTTATCCTTGAGGATAAGGGAAAACCTCCGTTGTCATATCGAACGACAAATGAAATGACATTCAAAAGAGTCCAGGGTACACGGAGCTCAGATTTACCAGACGCTTATCTTTCAGGATAAAGGAAAATCTCCAACGTAAGTTATATCGAACGACGAATCTGAAATATGATTTTGTGATAACTCGAAGCTCTATGAACCCTGTATTAATTTTAACATAATTTCATTTGTCGTTCGATATAACGTAACGTGGTTTTCCCTTATCCTGAACGATCAAAGTCTTTTAATCCTAAGCTTTATGTACCCCTCACACATTTGAACTTAATTTCATTTGTCGTTCCATATAACAACGTTGGAGGTTTTCCCTTATCGTAAAAGGCGAATGACTGGTAACTTTAAGCTCTATACATCCTCCACTTATTTGCACGTCATTTCATTCGACGCTCGATATAACTTAAAGTTGGAGGTTGTCCCTTGTTTTGAAATATGTCTGGGTGCTGTTAGTTCTATGTACAATATGCTCTTTTGAACATATTTTCATTCGTCGTTCGATATAACTAAACGCTGGATTTTTTCCTGATCCTGAAAGTTGAATTACTGGTAACCCTGTGCTCCATTTATCCTGTACTCCTTTGAACATCATTTCATTTATCGTATAATTATAACTTAACTTGGAGGTTGTCGCTTATCCTGAAAGGTGAATTTCAGATGAAACTAAGCTCTATGTATCCTGTACTCATTTGAACATCATTTCATTCGTCGTTCGATATAACTTAACGTTGGAGATTTTCCTTTATCCTGAAAGATAAACGTCTGTTAAATCTGAGCTCCATCTACCCTGGACTCTTTTGCATGTCATTTCATTTGTCGTTCGATATGACAACAGAGGTTTTCCCTTATCCTCAAGGATGAATGTCTTGTAACTCTAAGCTCTGTGTACGCTGTACTCATTTTAACAGCATTTCATCCGTCATCCGATAAAAGTTAACGTTAGAGGTTTTGGGTTAACCAGAAAGATGAATGTCTGTTAACACTAAGCTCCATGCACCCTGAACTTATTTGAACATCATTTCATTAGTATTCTAATAAAACTTAACGTTGAATGTTGTACCTTATCCTGAAAAGTAAATGTGAGGTAACTGTTAGCCCTAGGCAACCTGGACTCATTTAAACATCTTTCATTCATCGTCCGATATGACTTAACGATTGAGGTTTTCCCTTATCCTGAAAGGCGAATGTCTGGAAAATCTACGTTTTATGTACCCTGAACTCATGTGAACATTCCATTAGTCGTTCGATATAACTTAACGCAGGAGGTCGTATCTTATCCTGAAATATGAAAGACTCATAAACCTAAGCTCTATTTAACGTGTACTCTTTTGAACATCATTTCATTCGCTGTTTTATATAACATAACTTTGGAGATTTTTCCTTAACCTGAAAGGTGAATGTCTGTTAAGCCTAAGCTCCATTACCCTGCACTCATTTGAACAACATTTCCTTCGTTTTTCGATATAATCATATTACTTAACGTTGGAGGGTGTCGCTTACCCTGAAAGATGAATCTCAGGTGAATCTAAGCTCTATGTACCCTGTATTCACTTGAACATAATTTCATTCGTCGTTCGATATAACTTAACGTTGGAGGTTTTTCCTTATCCTGAAATGTGAATGTCTGGTAAATCTAAGCCCTATGTACTTTGTACTCATTTGAACATCTCTCACTCATGGTCCAATGTGACTTAAGGAAGAAGGTATTCTCTTATCCTTAAAGGTGAATGTCTTTTAAATCTAATGTATAGCTATCCTGTATTCATTTGAACATCAATTTATTCGTCATTTGATATAACATAACTGTGGAGTTCATCCCTTGTACTGGTAGATGAATGTCTGGTAACTCCTAGCTCTAGGTACCCTGTATTAATTAGAACAGCAATTTATTCGTCGTTCGATATAATTTAACGTTGGAGGTTTCCTCTTATCCTGTAATGTAAATGTCTGATAAATGTAGGCTATAAGTACCCTGTATTCATTTGAACATCTTTCACTCATCGTCCGATATGACTTAACAATGGAGCTATTCTCTTATCCTTAAAACTGAATGTCTTTTAACTCTAATGTCTATGTATTGTCACCGTGTGGCATTGTTAGGTTCCCCCGTCAAACCGGAATCGGGCGCGTAGGTAGGAGTGGAAGAGACAGAGAAAGGATCCGGAGTGTTCACTCTGTTGTTGTTGCCGACAAACTTCTCAGAACATCTGCGACATTCTAGAAACAATGGGTAGGAAGTATAAATACCGGCAGTGTTAGAAGAGGCAGTTGGTGATGGTTGTTGTGACAGTAGACGTTTGAAGAACACCGCATGGATTTGTTTCATTTGTTTACCTGCGGCGAAGGATCGAGTCGACCTTGAAGACAGCTGATTGTTAATTTTACGTCTTTTTAATTCAATATAAGGCGTTCTTAATTTCTATAAACCAGACCTTTGATTCTACGTAACAGTCGCAGTCACATTTGGTGTCAGGAGTGGGTTCACGATGATGGAAGCCACATTGGCAGAGATCTTAGAAGAGTTGACGGAAATGAAATCGGCAAATAACAACCTGACTACGGAGCTGAAAGAAATGGATACACCGAATGACACCCTCGCTATGAAGACGGAAATGGAAAATAACAGAAGACCGCGAAGATGACAGAAATGAAGGCCGAATTAACCGCGGAAATAAAAGTGGCGATTGACAGCCCGGCCACAGAAATTAAGGCCGAATTAATCACCGAAGTAAAAGCGGTGAACAACAGCTTGGCCATAGCAATGAAGGCCGAATTAACCACAGAAATAAAAGCGGCGAACGACAGCCTGGCCACAGAAATGAAGGCTACGAACGAGGTCGTTGCCGCCAAATTCATGGAGCAGTTGGCCGGCGTGAGGGATGACAGTATGGAGTTGGGCAAGCGGATGGGCCAAATGGACGACGAGTGCGTGTAAGACCTGGCGACAGATCAGAGGGAAAGTTAACAGTTTAGAGGGAAAGTTAACAGTTTAGAGGGAAAGGCCGACAGCAACACAAAGAACCTGAACGCCATGGTGGAAGACATCGAAGACCTGACAAACCACGTTAGCAATTTAGAGGGAAAGGCGGACAGCAGCACTAAGTCCCTGACGCCAGGGTGGAGGATATCTTCGGCAGAAGACTGACCTAAATTGCGGCCACGAATGATACCGCACCAAACATGACATTCCACTGCCGTTGATGAGCAACTTAGCGAATCCAGTGGGGATTTTGCACGTACCAGTAGTGCATGTTTCGCAGATTCACACGTGATGTGTAAATGAAGCTTCGTCCGTAAACAACGTATTACTTAGGAATACTGGAATACTTTGGAACTGCTGAAGTACAAAACAACAGAATACAATGCGGGATACAAAGTCATTCCCGTACTGTTCCCGATGCAGTTAGATATGGAAGGATGAAACCGATGACTTTGTAAAATTTTGCTCATACTACTGCGACTTATTCCAGAAACTCGTGCAACCTATGAAACACTCTCCTCAGGATTGTGCGCCACAGCAGCTAGAACAGTAATTTGGTTTCCAGTGCCAGTGGCTGTCTTTGTAAGTTGTCTCTTTGTGGGAGACCAGCTTCCTGTTTCCCTCAGTTTCGTGCAAATATTAGCAATGGTAGGAGGCGTATTTGTATATATTAGGGCGGGGGAACGAAAGGGCGGATTCGGCAGCCAAGGTGGCAACCATGGGTGTTACCATCTCATCTGTGACCGCGGAAGACTTTCGGCTTATTGTGCGTATGTCGGCACTCTCGTGCTGGCGCGCGAGTGGTCTGCTCTCCGTGACAACAAGCTCCGAACGGTAAAGGAGCTTCCGAATCACTGGGTGACCTGTTGCTTATCGCGGTGGGAAGAAGTTATTTTGGCTCGGTTGCGCATTGGACGCTGTCATTTTAACCAGTTTTTTATTGAACCGAACACCCGCTCCAGTTTGCCCACTCTGCGGTGCCGAACTGTCGGTGCGCCATGTATTTTTAGATTGTTTTAGATTAGCACGTCTCCGCAAGTCTCTCCAGCTGCCGGCCAGCTTGGCAGAGATACTCGCGCATGAGACGGCGGTAGGCAAAGTTTTAGCGCTCGTTTTATCTGTAAATTTTAGGATTTAGGCCCTAAAAGTTTGGGTATTATAACTATTTTATCTCGTTTCTGGCTTTAATGGTTTTAGTCTCTAATTTAGTCTTTGCCGCCGTCGTGTGGGTGTTTTCTCTTGATTTTATTTTATTTATGCTTTTTAGTCTTTTTGTGTTTTAGCCTCTTAATTGGTTTTTAAGTCCGCTGGTTTTTTAAGGGCGCTGATGACCCAATAGTTGATCGCCCTTAAACACCACCATCATCATCTAAACCTCTTCTAAGGCTACTGTCGCGTTGTGCGTAAACTGTGGTAAGGCCGATCATGACGGAGCTTGTCCATTTGCTCCCAGTTGGGTGAACTGCCATGTCCCCATCCGGCGACCTCCCGCTATTATCCTCGATACCAGGATGAGAAGGCCATTCAGGAGCTGTGGGTAAAAGAGCGTCCATGCTTCTCTGAAGCGCGCAAACTCCATCAAGCTCGACAGCCTTCTCTCCTGAAGTTTGGTACTTTTAGTTCTGTCATTTCCAAACCAGTATCAAAGCGTGACATGGGCACTCAAACTTGCCCGGTGCCTTTCACCGTGGCTACTCCTCGCGTCGCAGTGCCAACTTCCGATATCGCCAGCTCCAAAACCATTTCTGTGAGTACCGAAAGGCGGAAATTTAAAGTTACACCAAAGCGATCGGACTTCCTCAAAACACCCCGGCATCTACCAGTGGCAAGTGTGCCGGCCCGGCCACTTTCCCCTTCATCTCCTCGTCGCTTTCGCTCCCAAGATACCAGGGGGTGCAGCCGTGTGAAGGGTCTTTCCCCTCCACCATTGAGTATTAGCAACAGTTTTCTACCTTTAACTTCGATATATAGTGACCCTGACCCTCTTCCACGTGAGGAGCCTATGGAGCACGAAGCAAGTGCTCCAAAAAGCCCGAGTCCCACGCGTAATCAGCAGGGCAAAATAAAGCGACAGCCGCCGGCTAGGTGAACTTAGTGAACCGCTTTTTCCATTTACCCTGGATGTCCATTCTCCAGTGGAATATTGACCCTCAAATTTCAACCTCTGCGGTCCTCGTTCTGAGGGGTGGGCAACAGGAAGTAGGGGACGGACTGTTGGGGTGATGTACGGTGGGGACTTGGTGTTCCCCAAGACCGTTACGGCTGCCGAGAAGGCCCATCAGTAACCCCGGAAACTGTCAGAAGAGGCTTTGGTGTAATCCCTCGACTGTGTTCCTCCGCGAGGTGAGTGTGTTCCTTCAAACGCCCAAAACTTGGTCCATTTCGGTGTTTGACCCCATTTATGTATTTTTCTTCCTTTTCTTTTTCCTTCGTGAAAACACGTCTGACGGGTAACATAGCACGGGTGGTTGAAGTGGAAAGCGCAAGGAGTGACTGGGTAACGCGTAATTCCTAGCCCCTTGTTACCATGTAGGACTGTGTTCGTATCCGCTGATAAAGGTCAGTCCCGGGGAGGGGCAATTGCATGAGCTGTTACACTCCTGAAGGCGATTGGGTCCCTCTGTCTTTACACTGGGAAGTGTGACCCTAAGGTGAGCTAGGTCTAGGCCAGGACTCTCACCTAAACCGGGGTGTCACCCAGATTATGAGCACGCCATCGGAGACGTTTGCAGTGGTGGAGGACATTTCCGCTGTGGCACCTAAATTTAAACCTACAACTCTGAAGGCAAATTGAAAAGAAGTAGTCGAGCCCTGTGGTACTCGCTACGTAGTAGTAACTAGAACGGAGGAAGGCAAGAACCTTCTGTCTCTAAATCGTCATCCAAAAGGGTTTGGATAAAATAGCTGGTCCTGTAAAGTCGTGTACTCGTTCAAGAAATGGCACGCTCCTGGTGGAAGCACATTCTGTCTCCCAGGCAGCAGACCTATTGAAAGAGAACATGTTAGGAAGCTGTCCAGATAACTTCCCAGTTCACAAGACCTCAAACTCTTCGCGCGGAGTTGTAAACACCCATGCTTTAGACGGTATGACTAACGAAGTAATCCTGGAAAACCTACAAGAACAAGGTGTCACAGCTGTGTACCGTGTTCAGCGAAGAGAGCGAGGAGAAATGGTGCCTACCCGTACCCTTTTCCTGACCTATGATCGGGTAGATCTATTACAAGGGATCAGGGCAGGGTATGAGACCATCGAGGTGCGCCCCTATATTCCGAACCCCCTAAGATGCTTTAAATGTCATCGATTTGGACACACTAAAGCGTTCTGCAACGGGATGGCCACGTGTTTTAACTGTGCGATGTCGCAGCATAAGAGTGCCTGCACATCGCCAGGTAAATGTGTGAAGTGTGCTGGCGAACACCCATTCAGCTCTCAAGATTGCTCGCGATTTGTTGAGGAAAAGGCGATTCAAGAGATCCGGGTGAAAGAGAAGATTTCCTTCTCGGAAGCCCGGAAACTCGCGTGTACCCGCATACCGTCCCTCCCGCGGTCCGCTACCTACAGATCGGTGGCAGCTAAGCCGGTGCCGTGACGCGAGATCGCCACTCAGACCAGCGATACACGTGAGGCCACAATCTCAGAGAAAATTATTCTGCCATCTTCGAAGCCTGCCAAAACAACAGCCGTGTCTCCACCTTCGACGCCTAAGCCTCCGTCAGGAAGGAGATCGCCAGTAATGTCACCATCTAAAGCATCAACCTCCGGCAAGACCAACAAGCCAGTTGCTTACGATGCCCCACCCAAACAATTTAAGACAACTTATATGAATTCCGATTTCCTTAAGGATACCACCAAACCGGCCAGCCGCAAGAAGAGTCCCAGAACATCTAAAAGTTCCTCCTCTGAGAGGTCTTCCGGTGAGGATTCAGATCAACGCTTATCGTCCTCGTCGATCTCCGTGTCCAACCGGTTTGGGGTCCTCGAACCGAAGTTCTCCATTGGTAAGGGGGCCTCATCCGTGGAAGAGATGGACCAGGAGGATACGGAGCACACTTCCAGGAAACGTCGTGATGATCCGGCTAGTAAAGAAGTTAGCCCGAAGCCCAAAAAGAAGGGCAAATTGATTTGGCCACCGTTGAAGTCCTCAAAGTGGAATAACCCTTAACCTTTTATTCCACTGTTCAATTGGCGATCCTATAGTGGAACATACGTGGGCTAAGGGCACATCGCCCAGAGCTCGATTTGTTACTTAGTAAGCACGATCCCTTGGGCGTTTGCCTACAGTAGACTAAGCTACGCCCCAAGATTCCTTCCACCTAAGGCGGTATGCCACTTCCGGGGTGATCTTGCTCCTCAAGAGGGTGTTCCGGCACACGGAGGGACAAAGGTACTGGTCAGATATGACGTATATGTGGACGATATCCCTTAACGTACTAACATCCAGGCAGTCGCCGTACGTATACTACTCCCGAGGACACAATTGGCTGTCTGCAACATATACATTCCACCTTCAGACGACCTCTCGCTGACTGCGCTACAATCTCTGCCTGTTCAGTTACCAACTCCCTTTCTGTTGGTGGGAGACCTCAATGCCCATCATCCTCTCTGGGGTTCACCTCTGTACCTCTGTCAGACTTTCTGGACAGTAACAACCTGTTCTCCTGAACACCGGGGAACCTACATTTCTCTCTGAAGCATTCAATACCTTATCGCATCTGGATTTGGCAGTATGCTCACCGCAGTTAGCAGTGTCCCTACAATGGAACGTCATATCTGACCTACATTTAAGTGACCACTTCCCCTGTCTTATTAGTCTCCTAGATCAGAACGTCTGTTCCACACGCTTGCCTACCTGGTGTTTCGATCACGCCAACTGGGCCCATTACACCCAGTTGTCGGTTTTTAGTTCTGAGGAGCCCGCCTATGTCAACGTTCTTGTAGAACATCTTAACGAGCGGATACTTTCCGCCGTAGAACGGTCTATTCCGCGTCCGGCTCCGAATCCTCGTCAAAGTCCTGTTCCATGGCGGACGGTGACCGCCGGAATGCAAGCTGAGATCATAGGCATGCCTTACGGGTTTTCCAACGCCACCCCACACTGGTGAACCTTATTCAGTTCAATAAGATGTGTGCCTGGGCTAGGCAAGTTACTAAGCAGAGTAAAAAGACATCTTGGAACACTTTTGTGTCGTCTTTCAATCGCCATACACCTTCTTCTGTAGTATCGGATAGGTTGAGGCGCGTGGCCGGAAAATCGACTCATATACCGATAGCTGGTTTGAAAACTCCTTCAGCAGTTGTTGTGGATACGTTTGAAGTGGCTAACACCCTTGGCGGTGCTTTTGCGCATGAGTCTAGCTGAGATCATTATGCCCCTGAGGCCGTACGGTATGACTTAACGTTGGAGGACGTAAATTACAAAAAAAAAAAAAAATGCACCTGGTTCCTCGCAATTAAGAATCAGATGGAGTCTCAAAGTTTCTGCTTTCTTTCTGGAAAACTTGAAGACTACAATCGCCTGTTCACCATGGCAGAGCTGGAACACTCACTTTCATCTTCTCGGCTATCTGCACCAAGACCAGACGGTATTCACATCCGATTCTTACAACATCTCTCTCCAGATGGGAAGGCTCTCCTACTCGAGGTGTGTAACCGTATCTGGGTTGACGGCAGTTTTCCTGATAGGTGGCGGGAGGCCACCATTATTCCCATTGTGAAACCTGGGAAGGACGACATCTGCCTTCCAGCTACCGTCCTATTTCCCTCAACAGTTGCGTCTGCAAGGTGACGGAACGCATGATCAATGGGCAGTTGGTGTGGTGGCTGGAAACTCACAACTTACTGACGAACACCCAGTGTGGTTTCCGTCGTCGTCGTTCCAAAGTAGACCATCTCGTGTCTATGTCAACACAAATCATGGACGGTTTCCTTAAGAACTGTCAGACCGTCGGCATATATTTCGATCTCGAGAAAGCTTATCGATACCTGTTGGCGTGTAGGTCTGTTACGCACCCTGTACAGCTGCAATATTCGTGGACGCCTACCCGTGTTCCTTCGGGAGTTCATGAGCGATTGCGCTTTCCGAGTAAGGGTCAGTTCGGTCTATTTAAACCTTTTTATCCAAGAGAACGGGGTCCCACAAGGCTCAGTGCTCAGTGTTACACTGTTTGCTATAGCCATTAATTCTTTCTCTAACTGTGTTGCTCGAGGAGTTTCATCGTGCTTATTTGTTGACGATTTCGCCGTCTACTGTACTTCTCAATGTACTCCGTTCCTAGAGCGTCAACTACTACATTGCTTAGACAACCTTCACGAGTGGAGTTCTAAGAACAGCTTTAGGTTCTCCACTGAGAAAACGGTCTGCGTCAAATTCTGGCGCCGCAAGAGTCGGTTACCACCCTTCCTCTGACTTGGTTGCCAAGTTTTACCCTGGGCTGATGAAACTAGGTTCCTCGGACTGATTTTTGACAGAAAGCTTAACTGGTCGTCGCATATAGGGCAGTTGAAAGCACGGTTTGAGCGTTCCCATAATCTCTTGCGGATACTTGGTGTGAAATCGTAGGGAGCGGATCGCGCAGTTTTGCTTCACTTGTATGGCACACTGATCCGATCCAAGCTGGACTATGGGTGCATCGTTTATTCTTCAGCTCGTGCATCCGTGCTGAAGAAGTTGGACACGGTACATAACTCTTGCCTTCGTCTAGCAATTGGGGCATTTCCAACTAGCCCAGTCGTAAGCCTCTATGCCGAATATCCTTTGCAATATCGTCGCGACGTTTTGCTGGGGAATTATGGCTGTGGGCTATATAGTATGCCTTCACATCCAACATTTACACCCTTCTTCGACACCTCCTCTGACGTTCATTACAGGAACTCGCGTGTTGCTCCACAGCTCCCGTGGTTTCGTTTCAGGAGTGGCTTAGGAGGCATACGCTCGAGATGCCTAAGATGCTTCCTAGAGGTGAAGGGGTGTATCCTCCATGGTTGCGTGTAACACCCCACATAGATGTTAGGATGACAGTGGACAGCAAGTCGACCACGCCCACAAGTAGTCTCCGCAGTTTATTTTTAGAATTTTTATCTGCATACACAGATCGTATTTTAATTTATACTGACGGTTCTAAAAGCTCTGCTGATGTGAGATGTGCATATGTCCATGGGGCCGAACTCTTTACATTCCGTCTCCATGGTAGCACCTCCATCTACACTGCAGAGCTCCACGCCATACATCGAGCCCTTTTATATATTCGCCGCCAATGGTTGGGCAATGGCTTTATACTCAGCGATTCCCTTTGCGCATTTCAGAGCCTTCGTGAGCTGTGAAGGCATTACCCCCTTGTGCAGCGTATCGAGGACGCCCTGCACGTAATGTACGCCTCGGGGGTTAGGGGGTTAGCGTGGTATATGCCTGGGTTCCTGGTCACGCAGGCTTGCGGGGAAACGAAGTGGCAGATTCGGCAGCTAAAGCGGCAACCACACGGCTCAGTGTGAACATACCTGTTATGCTTTCGGAAGACTTTCGACTCGTTGTGCGAAGGGCGGTACTCTCGTGCTGGCGCGGTGAGTGGTCTGCTCTCCGCAGCAACAAACTTAGAGAAGTAAAGGAGCTTCCGATTCCCTGAGCCACTTCCTCTCGTGCATCCCGGCGGGAGGAAGCTGTTTTAGCTCGTCTACGTATTGGTCACTGCTATTTTAGTCACATTTTTTTATTAAACCGGACCCTAGAACGATTTGCCCCCTATGTGGTTGCTACCTGACGGTCCGACACATAGTTTTAGAATGTTTTAGATTAGCACTTCTCCGCCGGTCTCTCCAGCTGCCAGCCAGCTTAGGAGAGGTACTGGCGGACGACGAGACGGCGGTGACCAAGGTGTCAGCTTTCTTTTTATCTTTAAATTTTAGAATGTAGGTCCAGATCATTTGGGCATTTTAGTCATTTTAGCCTTTTACCGGTTTTAAGTTTTTCTTTTAGTGTGTGAGCTACTGTTGTGTGGTTGTTTTATACAGTTTTTATTTAAATGATCATATTTTAGCACTTTACCTCGTTTTTATTCTTTTCGACACTTTAAGGGCGTTGATAACCTAATAGGTGAGCGCCCTTAAACCCAATCATCATCATCTACAGCAATGCTTAGGCAACCTTCAAGACTGGAGCTCTAAGAACGGCTTTAGATTCTCCACTGGGAAGACAGTCTGCGTTGACCTCTGGCGCCGCAAGAGTCGGTTACCACCCTTCCTCCGAATAGGTTGAAAAGTTTTACCATTTGTCGATGAAACTAGGTTCCTTGGACTGATTTTCGATAGAAAGCTTTCCTGGTCGTCGCATATAGCGCAGTTGAAAGCACGATGTGTCCGTTCTCTTCATATCTTGTGGATACTTAGTGGGAAATCGTGGGGGACAGGATCACGCAGTGCTGCTTCGCTTGTATCGGACACTGGTTCGATCCAAGCTGGACTATGGATGCATCGTTTATGCTTCAGCTCGTCCATCGGTGCTGAAGAAATTAGACCCAGTGCACAACTCTGGCCTTCGGTTAGCTACTGCAGGCTTTCCAACCAGCCCATTTGTGAGTCTCTGCGCTGAAGCGCCAGAGCCTCCTCTACAATGTCGGCGGGAGGACTTGCTGGGCAATTACGACTGCGGGTTGTGTAGTATGCCTTAGCACCCGACGTGTGCCCCCTTTTCTGACACCTACTTTGACGCCCGTTATAGCAACACCCGCCTGAACCCAAAGCCAACAGGTTTCGCTTCCGAGAGCATCTTATGCACCATGCCCTTGAGCTGCCTAGGATGCTTCCTAGGGGCGAGCGAGTGTACCCTCCATGGCTGCGTGCTGCGCCTTACGTGCATCTGGGTCTTATGGTGCACAGCAAGTCTATGACCTCACGAGTAGCATGCGAAGTTTATTTTTAGAATTTTTATCGGGATATCAAGCTTTAAACTTCCTTTATACTGACGGGTCCAAGAGCTCTGCTGGTGTTGGATGTGCGTGTATCCATGAGGCCAAACCCTTTACATTCGGTCTCCATGGCAGTACTTCCGTCTACACTGCGGAGCTCCATGCAATATACCAAGACATTTTACATGTTCGCCGCAGAAGGTTGTGTCACTGCCTTATCCTTAGTGATTTTCTGAGCGCCCTTCAGAGCCTCCGTGAGCTGTACACCCGCCATACCCTTGTACAGCGTATCCAGGACGCTCTCCACGTTCTAAACGCCCTTTGCGCTAGCGTAGTGTGTGCTTCGGTTTCTGGTCACTTGAGCTTGCGAGGGATTGAACTCGCGGATTCGGCAGTTAAGGAGGCAACGATAAAGCCCAGTTATACCATCGCGTACGTTACAGTGGAAGACTCTGGACTTGTTGTCCGTTGGGCGTTGCTGTCGTGCTGGCGCGATGTGTGGTCCACTCTGCGTGGCAAAAGGCTTCGCACGGTGAAGGAGCTTCCGATCAACTGGGCGACCTCCTGTCGGTTTTTGCGGCCGGTTTTCTGGCTCGGTTGCGTACTGGACATTGTTATTTTAGCCATAGCTTTTTATTAAATAGGGTCCCGGCTCCCGTTTGCTCACTGTGCGGTGCTGACCTGACGGTCCGTCACTTGCTTCTAGATTGTTTTAGCTTGGCACGTCTCCGTAGTTCTCTCCAGCTGCCGGCCAGCTTGGCGGAGATCCCCGCGGATGACGAGACGGCGTAGGTCAAAGTTTTAGCGTTTGTTTTAGCTGTCGCTTTTACAATTTCAACCCAAACGCTTTGGGCATTTTAGACATTTTAACATTTTGCTGGTTTCATGGTTTTAAGTCCTATTTTAGTCTTTGCATCACCGTTATGCCGGTGCTTTTATCTTGGCATGTAGTATTCTAGTGTTTTAAACTTTTATTTAGTTTTGTTTTAAACACACTTGTCTTTTTAAGGGCGCTGATGACCCAGTAGTTGAGCGCGCTTAAAACACAATCATCATCATCATCATCATCATCATCATCATCATCATCATCATCATCATCATCATCATCATCATCATCATCATCATCATCATCATCATCATCATCATCATCATCATCATCATCATCATCATCATCATCATCATCATCATCATCATCATCATCATCATCATCATCATCATCATCATCATCATCATCATCATCATCATCATCATCATCATCATCATCATCATCATCATCATCATCATCATCATCATCATCATCATCATCATCATCATCATCATCATCATCATCATCATCATCATCATCATCATCATCATCATCATCATCATCATCATCATCATCATCATCATCATCATCATCATCATCATCATCATCATCATCATCATCATCATCATCATCATCATCATCATCATCATCATCATCATCATCATCATCATCATCATCATCATCATCATCATCATCATCATCATCATCATCATCATCATCATCATCATCATCATCATCATCATCATCATCATCATCATCATCATCATCATCATCATCATCATCATCATCATCATCATCATCATCATCATCATCATCATCATCATCATCATCATCATCATCATCATCATCATCATCATCATCATCATCATCATCATCATCATCATCATCATCATCATCATCATCATCATCATCATCATCATCATCATCATCATCATCATCATCATCATCATCATCATCATCATCATCATCATCA
Organism: Mantis religiosa; assembly: GCA_030765055.1. Taxonomy (NCBI): domain Eukaryota; kingdom Metazoa; phylum Arthropoda; class Insecta; order Mantodea; family Mantidae; genus Mantis; species Mantis religiosa. The sequence continues at coordinate 200,225,103 of CM060948.1, read as the reverse complement.
TCATCATCATCATCATCATCATCATCATCATCATCATCATCATCATCATCATCATCATCATCATCATCATCATCATCATCATCATCATCATCATCATCATCATCATCATCACCATCATCATCATCATCATCATCATCATCATCATCATGTCCTGGGTCATTGCCTCTGACTGCTTGAATGCCCTTCAATGCATTAAATCGCTGTACAGTTACCAGCCTCTGGTACAGCGTGTCCAGGAACTCCTCCATTCGATCGCTAATGCTGGCGTTAGTGTGTCGTTTCTGTGGGTCCCTGTACACGAGGGAGTGCCGTGTAATGAAGCTGCCGATGTTGCAGCTAAAGTTGCTATTTTAGATTTGCAGTGTTTTAGTTCTTTTATTACTTCGGCAGATCTTCGTCGAGCTCTATGTAAGCTTATCCAGTCACGTTGGGGCGAAGTCTGGAATGGTGCTAAGGGCAACAAGCTCCGAGAGCGAAAATCACAAACTGTACCCTGGTGTACTTGTTCGCGCCGTTGTTGTCGCGAAGAAGTCGTTTTAGCCCGTCTCCGTATTGGACACTGCCTTTTTAGCCACAGACATTTTGTATCTGCTGACCCTGCACCTTTTTGTGCTCACTTTCGGGAGCCTTTGACTGTCCGACATATTTTAACAGAATGTCAGTTTTTAGCTTCCATGCGTAACTCTCTCCGTTTTCCGGCTACCCTGAGTCAGGAGTTGGTGGACAACCCGAGTGCCGCGGAGCGAGTTTCAGCTTTCATCCGCCTTAGCGGTATGGGCAGCCGCATTTAGCTCGACACCGGCTTTTAGTGCTCTTATGGTTTAGTTTTTAGCTTTTTATTGGCACTGTTTTAAACGATTTTCAGGTTTTAATGTGTTGATTTTAACTGTGTAGACCTTTTAGCTTTGGAAGGGCGCTGTTAACTTCAGCAGTTGTCCGCCCTTAACCGAAATCTACTACTGCTACATCCCTTTGCACTTGGATATTCTTAGTAACCGTTTAAAAATGCCTGATATTAATATAAATGGACCGGATATATCGGCGGAATGTCTCAGTTTCTTAACCTTCGCGCTTTCCTGGGTTCTTTAAAGTAATGAGAATTTGCGTGATTTAAGAGTACGCTTTGTCTTTGGAACAGTCACCAGTCTGAATGCTCTAGTAACTTCAAAATAATTACAATAGTGAATATTTTATGGCTTTGAGCGTCTCTTTGATTTTCATATTTATTTAATAATACAAAAGCGCACACCTCATTACGTTTACTCAGCAACACAGATGTGAAGCTGGTAAATATGAGGTCCGTACTCCCAGGCTACTAGGTGAGTCCCTTGTTCCATTGTTATATAAAACATTTTTGTGTTCACTGATGTAAAAGTTAACAATCATTTCGCTTCCTATAAGTTTTTAGCATTGTGTGCTAATGAGCTTGTTTTTATTATAAGTCAGAGGCGGCTTCTCAATGGGGTAGCATGTTTGCGCTACAACCAAAATGCTGGGTCTCCCTTTAATGCAAGGGCATGTTCCATTTGGCGTTCAGTTCGACCTTGTCTTTTGCAGCGGCCCTCAGCGCGCTGTATTGTTTGCAGGTGCCAAATAGTTCACTCTCAATTGCAAACCTCTGGAATACAATGGGGAGGTATAGGGAAGGATGAACCTAGGGCGTGCCGAGGCAAGTAGGGGGGAAGGGCGGGGCTTATGGCTGCATAAGGTTGGTTAACCTAGCAGCCAGAGAATAGTGAATGGTAAGCCTTCTCCTTCTGTTTTCAACGCCACCTATTATTCTCATATTAAATGTTCGCATCGGTCAACTATTACCACAGATTACTATTACCTACCAGAGCATAGCCACATGTTTTGTGCCGTGTTTTGTTAGCTGTGTCGTGCTTTGAGTAGTGAATAAGAGTGATTTATTTAAATACAAATATATTGTGTTATATAAGGAGAAACAATGAATTCCATAAAGGGTCTATTAGCACATCCTTTTTAAAAATGAGCTTAGAAGAAAAAACCGAAAATAAGCGACTTGGAAGTCCCACGCCAAATATAAAAATCACATAGGTAGTCAAAACAAAAACAAGATATTTGAACAGGAACTTTAAAACAACAATGTATATGAGAAATATAATTTGATGTGTGGTTGTAATATTACAAATAGCCTGTTTTGCTTTCCTTGCGTTCTCTTTGGCGGTGAAGATCCGTGGACGAAACATGGCGTGAATGCTTTGCAGCATCTTCATGATCGCGCTAAAAACACGTAACTTAAAAACTGCACATGAAAAACGCAGTTTTTCTATGCTTGGCAATGTAAATATAGCAAAGCAGATGAAATGTGTAGTGTTTAACGCGCGCTTTTACTACATACGGCACCGCAGGCGATGGCACTGATGATACATGAGATGAAGATGGAGCACCGGTGGAATGAGATGGCGAGGGAAACCGGAGATCCCGGTGAAAACCCGCCCCAGCGCCGTGTTGTCCACCACAAATCTCACTTTGCAAAGCAGATGGACAGTGCATATCGGAGAACAACTGAAGAAAACAGCCAGAAAGTGGCTCAAAATCGGTATGTTTTAAACATTATTTTTAACTGCATTAGGTTTTGTGGAACCTTTGAGTTAGCTCTACGAGGACACAATGATTCAGCTACGTCAAGCAATCCTGGTATTTTTAGAGGACTGATAAACTTCAGTGCAGAGCTAGACTGTGTTCTGAAAAACCTATCTGGAGAATGCTGCAGTGTTTAAGGGGACCTCCAAGACAATCCAGAACGAAATCTTGTAATATATACTTGAAGTATGCCAGGAAGAGATATCAAGTCCATTTTAGCTGCATAAATAGAAGAGTGTTATGCTCTAGAGTGTTTCTGAAATACGCATGTACTGTTATACGCTGTGAATTACCGTTAACTTGTGTATACAGTAGTCTATAGTGGTAGGCTTAAACAACCGTTTGTTACTTTAAAAAAATTAAATTGCATGGATAAATTTGTGAACCACCGATTTTCAGAGCTACCAGCCGCCCCTGTTATAAGTACAAACGAAGTGAGGTACAACATTTTTAATAACAATTATTAAAATAAAGTGTTTTGCTGGCGTTTTTAAATTTCGCATATATATTCTGTCAGTGCATGTTTTCTATTTATTGGTGTTTTTAACATAATGGCAAGTCCTTCTTCGGAAGCATGTTCATCTATATCATAATGTAGATATTATAAGTGATTTGTAGGCTTGCAAATATTCTTTGATAATTTATTACAGGGTATTAGTGTCTTGTAGCCCGATGTTCCTAAGAACGAATTGCACTTTTCGAAACTAAAGACTTTTAAAACACCTGAATTATTTTGAATATACCTTATAAGCGCACACCCGCACACAAATTTTAGCCCTTAATAATATTAATGTAGACATGTAGGTCACATTGGAAACCTTGTACTTGCATGCTTTTGTCTAAACTTGCAAACCTGTTGTTACAGAGCTAGAGTCAGAAATTCAGTGCCATATCTGGGACTGATCCACATATCTCTAGATGTCTGTCCAGTTGCTCTAACCACGGAGCTACAGTCGGTATGTGCGAGCAAGACATTAATTTCTCCAAATGACTCGCATGTTTTTCTGGTAAAACACTACCAATTCTCATATTCACATGAGATAACTTACGTCAAATTGCGACATACAACCTGTAAATACCTTTAAGACCCGAGCTACCCTTCCAAACCCTGCCCTACACACGGCCAGTGTGGTAGAACTATTAATATCTACCCTTACAAATGCCTGTTCCTCTATGCAGGTCATGCTATACGAGATGTTTGCAGTAGCAATCTTATTGCATATTTCGTTGTAGTTACAAGGTAATGTAGTAGGCCTTATGCGGTAAGCACATTTATTTAAGAACTGGTTGCTGTATGCTGATTTTGAAATTCTGAAAAAGGTGTACGTATCTGTTTGAAAACTCAAATCAATAAAAAGGAGTATTTCGTAAATGGCTGACTCCAGGAAAACATACTTTACATTGATTATGAGCTTTAACGGCATAAATGTTTGTGTAGCAACATTCGTCTATCCCCTACAGTTTACCTACTGTGCAAAAGCCGTTCAGAGTGGAGAGGTCTGCAGGGTCTAATCCAAGAAAATTCAAGTTATACCTTCATTTGTATTGAAAATGTCTTAAAGAAATGGTATTTTAGCTAAAATCGCTAGAATAGTTTTTGATAAAAACACATTTCTGAAAAATTTTGTATATAAACTGTAATTTGGGCTGAGGAAATTTTCTATGACATCTTCGTGTCGCATCCTTGGAAAGCAAACTTTAATATCAACTTTCGAATTTAACGGAATTTTCGGTTTTCACTTGTACTTTTCACATACACACCCACACAATCGTACACACACACGTACACACCTATACGGATACATTCTGACTCGTTGCGCGACTTTCTCTTGTGTAAAATTTACGTTTTTGATTCATCAATCCTAAAATGTGTATTTCCGTTAAAACCTCGGTATCAATTTTTTTGCTTGAATGCTATCCTCTACCTGCTATACATGGGGTAGAGACAGTAAAAATTATTTTTGTTTATTTAATGACTTATTTATTATTTATTTATTTAGTTAGTTACTAACACTCCCCACATGGCAACCTTGGCCTTCGGGGTAACCTCACCCCACCAAGTGATGACCGGACCCATTTCTCAGGTGGAGGCACCCAGAGGGCGGTGTCCATTACCTCCGATGATAGGGTGATAGTGAAGATGGCGGTGAGGTGAGAGGACCTACAGTTTTTACCGTGGACTCCGAACCACGTTGGGCATAGGGGATACTTCACGTGTGCTAGACAGAGGTGAAGGCGTGGATAGGGCCGACTTAAAATCGCCAACTCCAGAGCCGGGAATCGAACTCGGGACCCTTAGAACGGGAGCCGCGAACGAAACCACCTGCGCTACCCCGGCGCCCCTTTATTATTTATTTATTATCCATGTAATATAAGGTTTTCGATGCAAATATTTCAGTGGTACAAAACCATACAATCCGTGAGCAAGAATGACTACTTCGGGGCACACCATAATGCACATGATGATTCATGTGCATTAGATACACCATCATTTATTTGTTCCTCTGAAGTTCCTTACCTGTACATTAGCAGCCACACTTCCATTGCAATATCACAGCCTTTATTTTTGGAAGGGAAACGAAATTCCTTTGAGTGTAGTCAGGAAAGATAATAATCAAAGGCGCGCACACGTGGTTAGTTGATATTTCGCACAGGATACCTGAATCACCCCTACCAGTCATTGCGCGCGCACCTACCCTGAGAGGCAATAGATCGCCGCGACGACCGTCGGGACGCTCAGTTGCGGCTAACTCGTCAAAGAGCCGCTTGGCTTTAGAGGAATGCTCTTATCACTCGTGTTTCCCTGGTACTCTTTGACGTTACGAAAGTTAGTCTTCTTTCGCCGGTGAAGTTTTCCATTAAAACATTTCTGTGTTCCAGTATGAAATTAATTGGTACTGGAATTCATTTTGGGTAGAATTAATACGTATTTCTGTGATTATTTAGAAAACAAAATCTTAGCGTTTCTGAATAGGAGTTACACGCTTAAAATTCTCAAAATTTAAGACTTACTATTCAAGAGAATATCTTTGGCGTGTATATTTATTTTAAGTGTCATTTTGACTTAGTGTGCAAAATTAAGACCCAGTCGTTATTGCTTCTATTTGAGAGAATGCAGGCCTTTCCCAGTAGGACTAGTGAACTTCCGTGTTACAATACAAGCAGCAGTTTCCTGAAAGTCTGATTAGAACCCTCATATACATGATAAAGCGAGTGAACTGAATTCATATTGACATGGCGGTCTGTTAAACCAAACGGTGTATTCGAGTGCTGCAGAAAAAGTCCTGGTCGCGATGGAAAGCAACTCCTCCATTAACGAGAACAGTTCTACGTTAGTATCCAGGATTGACTGTGACTCCGGCTTGTCTGATGTCCTCCAGTCGCCGTACTTCCAGGCAGCCGTGTATATTATGTATTGTACGATCTTCCTCTTAGCTCTTGTTGGTAATGGACTTGTGTGCCATGTGGTTCAGGCTTCTCCACGGATGAGGACAGTCACCAACTTCTTCATCGTAAACCTTGCCGTCGGCGACATCCTAATGACGTTATTCTGCGTGCCATTTTCATTCACGTCCACACTTTTGCTGCAGTATTGGCCCTTTGGTAGAGAGATGTGCCACACTGTCAGTTACTCCCAGGTGAGAAATGTTGAAATATATGTAGTGATGTATCTGACAAAGAGCTTTTGATGGCCCCCTTACACACCCAAAAAATAATTTTTAGAAAAATGTCCCTGTGCTTATGTCTCTGAAGAGAATAATTCGAAAATTAAAGTAACTTAAGGGGAGTAAGCCAATTGAAATTGGGTTCAAAATATTAAAATTTACATTTTTGTTGCTTTTGTCTCTGTATCACTGATAAATACTGTGCTGAGAGATGGAATATCCGTTTGAATATTTAATGCTCCAAATTTAATGATATTTATAGTGGCATGAACATGGTAACTGGGCAAATTTTTAGCTTTACGTCCATTTTTGTGAGTTTGGCATTTTCATAACTCCTGGTTACATTTCTGCCACATTGTTAACGACACTTAAATTACATTGCTGCATCCTTCCATGATATAGAGCTACACATATATGGAGGGATTTAAATTTTACCCACATATATTTTAAAATGCAACCATTTTATTAAAATGTTTTTAAAATATATTTCTGTAAAATTACATTATTTCAACCAAGTAATATTTCATAAAAATGTTTCCTATAATATTTCCATGTATAAATTAGTTGTGGTAAAACTATACTTGATATGATAATCCAATCTTGAGAAAAGTTCCACCCAAAAGTACAAAATTAGCATGGCTGACATTGTATAAACTTATTTCCTTTAAATAGGAAACAAATTACGAAGTACAGGTCTTTTCTGACACCAAGATTTTGGAAATAAAATACACTCCAGGTGCAATTTACATGGACAAAGTTTTAGATTATCTGAGAAATCACACTAATGATTTTGTTTAAAAATACGTATGTGTAAGAGCCTGTTTATTCCTTTTTTATTTTCGATTTACCTCTGGCTGTTACCATGTTTGTTTTTGTGCAGTTACCTGTTATTTTAGCTTAGTTATAATTTTATTTGTAGTAATTTTTATATCTGGCTTTTGCCACGGAATGATTTTAAAGGGCGCTGATGTCCATGTAGCCGAGTGCCTTTAAACGCTTATGTACATGTATGAGCTACGTTCATGATTGACAAAACGTACCTATAGCTTGAATTTTCTCGGAATTGCCCGTAAATTCTTCATTATCTGTAGTGTCTTTTGCAGGACCAGCAAACTTTGAGACAAGAAAATATCTCACCCCACAAAATATATAGATCCCGTTGAAGTATATAATTTACTCTAAATAAAGTTGTTTGTGGTGTTAGCTATTCCTTTTTTATTTGTTTGAGTTTCCAAATGCTGACCGGCAGCCAATATCCTATTTTATTTTATTTTATTTTTTGTGTTCATGCAGAAAGAAGATAATTTCAAAGACATCACATAGACACCGGCTTTGAAAAGATTTGTCAATCGCTTTAGTCCAATATTCTTCTTACACTTACAAAAATTTGCAAATGGGTTAAGAAGTTTCTTCTTTGATAACAGAAGTAGACAGTAATAGGCTTTTTTTGTAGAAATACTTTGTGGAAGAGTGAGTAGAGAAAGTGATGTGAATGGAATGGTTAAGATCTTTCAACGACAGAGGATTTAACAAAGTGCTGCAGGTGTGGTGTCTAGGCCATTGACATTCGCGAACAGCTAAGATTAAAACCAGACCACGACTTTGAGCCTTTCCTAATCTCTAAGGTAGGTATGGTGGGTACATGATGTGGTACATTCACTCGAATTTCTCTACTTACGACAAATTCGCTTCCATCCATTGTACATTATTGACCTCGTATAAAAAGCTTTGTTCTGTCCATGTTAACGTTACCGAACCAAGTAAATGTAAAATGCGAAAAAAGGCAATATTTATATTGTTATCAAGCTCTGGCCATGGAAATAAATAATAAATAAATGAATAAATAAATAAATAAATATAGAATGAATGAAAGAATAAAAGAAAGAAAGAATAGCTAATTATCAGTCATGTGCGTAAGATGATGCAATACACATTCCTACAGGCCGTAAATACATTATTGAATATGTTGAACACGCCTAAACCTGTAAAAAACCTATATAAAATGGCGTTTTGTCAGCACCTATACTTTTTTCTGTTAATTGTTGTCTGGATCTTATTGTTTTCTAGTTACTGAAATAATGCCAGATTCACTAAAATAGAGAGACTCTCATGCACGGAAAATTAAGCACAGTTTATTTACTATGTTAATGTATTAAAAATGCAATATATTAATTAAAATAATTTGGTGAATTCCAGAAAATAGAACTAATCTTATAAATTACATTTTATGACTTACTTTCTTATCTATAGCATTTTAGTGGGCATACACACTATATTTGCGAACTCTTACTTTTTTATCTACTTCATTTAAATCGAAGTCAATGTTTGCAGAAATTAGCTATATTGTATTTTTCGTTATAGAGAAAAACGTAATAGCGACGCTCGAATTGCATACTGACTCTAAATTCTGCACTCCTTCCATGCACTCGCGAGAAACAATTTCAAACTGATCTGAAGGTATTGAATAATTAATAACCTATATCTGGTAAGTACGTTTAACCACTAAAACTGTATCTAAAGCTAATCGTCCATGTTAAAGAGATGGATATTTCTTGTAGAGCACGTTTTCGTCAGGCGCTAAACTTGATTAATTGTACAAGAGTATACAAAATTACTTCCAAATCAAGTGCATCACCCAAGCTATTCCCAGAAAGATTCATTTTATTTCTCATATATAAATGTCTTCAGTGGATGTTATTTTAATCAAAATAGATGTTTTTGAACAAAGAAAACGTTTCAGATATTACTTATAAGATGCAGTTTGCAGTTGGTAGGTTTAGTTTAACATTTCCATAACGCGTTTTAGGAAGCTACTTACATTCCAAGTTTAGTACTAATCACATAGGCACACAAATATATGGATCCTTCCTCATTTTTTGACATAGACAGCCTAAAAACATTTATTGCTAGAATGCAGTGTTTTTATACCTACATAGGTGCAAAGAAAACAACAGTAATTTATTTTCTTCGCACGAACCAGGGTGTTTGGGCTTTCACTATAATAGGATTCTAGTGTACATTGCTTTTAAATACTTTAAATGTGATTCTACACTTTCATGCTTCCAAAGGGTATATACACATAATTTTAACTGTTACCACTGTAAAATTTATAAATGCTACAGCAAATTAATTTAGTAGTAAAGTGGTGGTAGAGGGTCGCGAATATTAAGCTTTGGAAGTGGCATAGGAAATATAATTTATTATTCATGGCACATTTCAATAACGTTGTAACTCCCAAATTCTCAATCTTGTATAAATTTTAAGTGAAGCATTGTTTTAAAAGTAGTTTAACTTCATTTTTCTTTTATAACAAGTCCTCATACACTGTATGAAGACAACGTATTACCCATTAGTTTGTAATTATAATATTCAACCGCTCTTAACAAAACACATAAGATGGTTTTATGGTACAATAAGAAAATAAAATGTACTAGAACTCCCGCCCTTCTTGATCGTTTTTCGGTTAAAGGCAAACTGACTACCAAAGCGTTGTGTATCAGTTCAAATGGTTATCAGTTTTATATTCTGAAAAAGACCTGGAAGATTCAGTGAGATTACCACAAGAATCCTAAACAAGAGTTTCACACAATCCATTTTATGTATTAGTTCTTCGATTTACTACCGATATTTTCTGCTTTCTCTAACACGCTCAAAGTCCCAATAGAGTATGTCGTGCTGGGGCGAAGAGTGGTCAGCTCTCTGCAGAAATCAGCTTAGAACAATGACGGAATTTCCGATAAACTCATTAACCTCCTCTCGTGAATCTGTTGCGAGGAGACGACTTCACTCGGTTAGGTGTTTGCAACTACTGTTTCACACACAGCTTTAAGGGGAACCTGCCCCTGTTTGTCCGCTCTTTAACGAAGTTCTTTCGATCCGTCATCTGTTGCTAGTGTGCTTCCGTTAGACTATCACCGAAAATCTCTGCAGCTGCCTCTCAGTCGTGCAGTGGCCCTGGTGGACTTCAGCAAAACGTTTGAAAGCATTGGTGAATTTTTGACAAGGGTAAACTTTAACCTAGGATTTAGTGAAACATGTATGAACATTTTATACCGATTGTATTTTATTGCGTTATTAATTCGAATTTATATTTGGATTTTGCCATGAATAATTGCGTATGTTTACTCTATTTCAGACGTTTCCCAGGATTTTTGTAGTCATTTTAATCTCTGGCCTTTGCCATGCCTTATATGATCAGGATGCTGGTGCCTTGTAGTTAAGTTCCCTTAAGCATACACCATCAACATCTCGCACAAAGTAGGTAGAGAAGGTATTGCGTTCCACCCAAAAGTTCAGTGTAGATATTATACTTGAGGTACGGTTATGTTTAAGTATTCTGTATAAAAAGTAAGTAAAAGTGTAGGACAAAATTGTGTATGTGTTTCTATGTGCGCGTCCGTGTGTGTTTGAGTACAAGTGTGCTGCATAACTAAAAATCTTGGTATAAAATTTAGCACCTTCCAAGGGCGCACTTTTAACTTTTTAAGAAAATTTGTCAACTTCAAGTTACCCTTCACATGGATTATTCTTCCAAGAGCTTTCTTTTCTGAAAAATGTATAACGATTTTGATTAAAATATCTGCTTTACTTTGAGTGCAAATAGAATGCTGCATAAGAAAATTAGAATTTGTAGAACCACCCTCCTCGAACACTAGCCCTTTATTCTCAAAACGTTTCGCTATCGCACGCTGTTTCCCTCTCTGTGTGGCTCTGTCTCTCTCTCTCTCTTTCTGTCTCTCGCTCCCTGCCCCCTCTCTCTTTCTGTCTGTCTCTCGCTCCCTCCCCCTCTCTCTCTTTCTGTCTGTCTCTCTCCCCCTCTCTCTTTCTGTCTCTATCTCTCCCTCACCTCTCTTTCTGTCTGTCTCTCTCTCCCTCCCCCTCTCTCTTTCTGTCTGTCTCTCGCTCCCTCCCTCCCCGCTCTCTCTTTCTGTCAGTCTCTCCCCTCCCCCTCTCTCTTTCTGTCTGTCTCTCCCCTCCCCCTCTCTCTTTCTGTCTCTCTCCCTCCCCCCCTCTCTCTCTCGTAAATCTGTAATAAAACTGCTTTATCTGTCGTATTAACAGTTAAAATATTACGAAAATATTTAACAGTGTACGAACCAAACCTTCTTCCTAAATATCCGACTTATAAAACATATATTTAATAAAAAGTTGTCACAGGCGTTATCATTTTGAACTTTCTCCCCATGAACATTCCTCTCTGTTTCTGTCTTTTGCCATCATTGTTGGTTAATATCAATTTATATGTATGGCGTTTACAATCAATTTTATTTTTATTCGTTTTTACCTTAGGCTTTTGAGATTATTACTTCTCTATAAAAATTGGTTTTATAAGGGCGCTGAAGACCAACTGAGTGCTTTTATATATACACCTACTCCTAGTCCAACTACTACCCCTACTACCCCTACTACTCCTACTACTCCTATTACTCCTACTACTCCTACTATTCCTACTACTCCTACTACTCCTACTCCTACTACTACTACTACTACTACTACTACTACTACTACTACTACTACTACTACTACTACTACTAATAGTAATAGTAATAGTAATAGTAGTAATAGTAATAATAATGATAATAATGATAATAATGATAATAATGATAATAATGATAATAATGATAATAATGATAATAATGATAACACTGATAATAATGATAATACTGATAATAATGATAATAATGATGATAATGATAATAATGATAATGATAACGATAATGATAATAACGATAATGATAATAACGATAATGATAACGATAATGATAATAACGATAATGATAATAACGATAATGATAATAACGATAATGATAATGATAATAATGATAATGATAAAAATGATAATGATAATAATGATAACGATAATAATGATAATAATGATAATGATAATAATAATGATAATAATAATGATAATAGTAATGATAATAATATTAATGATAATAATAATATTAATGATAGTAATAATATTAATGATAGTAATAATATTAATGATAGTAATAATATTAATGATAGTAATGATATTAATGATAGTAATGATAGTAATGATAATAATAATAATGATAATAATAATAATAGTAATAATAATAGTAATAATAATAGTAATAATAGTAATAATAGTAATAATAATAGTAATAATAATAGTAATAATAATAGTAATAATAGTAATAATAATGGTAATAATGGTAATAGTGGTAATAGTAGTAATAATGGTAATAATGGCAATAATGGTAATAATGGTAATCATGGTAATGATAATGATGATGATAACGATGATAATGATGATAATGATGATAATGATGATAACGATGATAATGATGATAATAATGATAATAATGATGATGATGATGACGATGATGATGATGATAATAATAATAATAATAATGATAATAATAATAATAATAATAATAATAATAATAATAATAATAATAATAATAATAATAATAATAATAATAATAATAATAATAATAATAATAATAATAATAATAATAATAATAATAATAATAATGATAATGATGATGATGATGATGATGATGATGATGATGATGATGATGATGATGATGATGATGATGATGATGATGATGATGATGATGATGATAATAATAATAATAATAATAATAATAATAATAATAATAATAATAATAATAATAATAATAATAATAATAATAATAATAATAATAATGATAATAATAATAATAGTAATAATAGTAATAATAATAGTAATAATAATAATAGTAATTATCACCTTGTGTACTTTTGCTATACAAGTTTCATACCTCCGCTAATACGAATTCTCACTGCGTAGAGGAGTACCGTATTCCACCCAAAAATAAACTCCGAGATTGCAGCATAATACATACCTTTGATGTTTCCTGAATTTAACAATGCACCACTAAAAAAAAAAGAACATTTGTGTATGAGTGAGCGTGTTTGTGCGCGTGCCCTCGTGTGTTTGCATCTATCAACCGTATAACTCCAAAGCGAAAACTTAGTTAACTACCAATACTTGTATTTCATTTCAGTATCTTCCAAGGATGTGACACGCTGCAAGAATTCTAGATTACTGTTCCCATTCAAGACTATCGCTTACATGGAAAAATTACAACATATTTGATGTTGTCAAAAATGGTTAAAACGATTTTATATCATATATATACATACATACATACATACATATATATATATATATATATATATATATATATATATATATAGAATTTCCTGGTGATAACCTCTGAGTTTGCATAATTGGTAAACTGCGAGAGAATCTTACTATACAAAAATGCAGATTTATTTGAAGCATATTTTTCTGAATTAACCGTTTCCGAGATACCTCTTGCTACTGCGTTGAATTTTGAAATACACTTTTCTCTAATTGGAAATCGTTATTCTTTAGTTTTCTTTTACGATCGCGTAAACAGGACGAGCCTTAAAGCCATTGCATAGCGCCTAATATGGAAAACATTTCAATGTCGTTTAAACCTATGTATTCTGCTTTTCCTGCGGTACTACCTAAAGGAAACAGTGTAATAAGACCTTTTTTTACAGATGTAGCTATGTATTTACGAAGGTTAGTCAAATGAAAACCTTAAATTTGTCATTACAAATAGAAATTTCGCGTCGTTATCCTGTAAGTTGGTAAGCGTGCTACAAATAGCGTGCAGAATGGCCTGTAGGTGGCAGCATAGTGCAGATGCTCACATACCGTCGCAGTATCAGTATAAAGATGGCCGCCCCAGGAGCAGCGTTCTGTTATTCGGTTTTTGCGTAGTGAAGGTGTGAAATCTATTGAAATTCATCAACGAATGAAGGTTCAGTACGGTGATGCATGTTCGTCACAGCAGCATGTCTACGAATGGAGTAGGAAGTTCGCAAATGGTGTGACTTTAGTGGAAGATGCTCCACGTCCAGGCCAGGCACAACGAGTTGTGACTCCACAGAACATTGCAGCAGTTGAAGCCAGAGTGAAGGAAAACTGCCGAGTGACATTGAATGACATTGCAACATGTTTACAGATTAGTCATGGGTCAGAGGTATGCCACACGGTGCATGAGTGGTTGCGCGCTCTACCAAAAGAATTTTTTTTCTAAAGGCATTTATGCACTTTGTAAGCGTTGGAGGACTTGCATTGAGCATGGGGGAGATTATGTTGTTAATGTTTTCATTTGACTCACACTCGTACATGAATTAAACATAAGAATAAGTATATGTAATAATGGTACAAGAGTAAAGAAATTCATGTAAGTGCAACAAATGAGACATTTTATTCTTGATAAGTGTAAACGAGAAGCGAAATAGCTGGAATTTCTTGTTTCGTATGCTCAATAAATATCTTTCGGGGAGGTTATAGTATGTAAATCATTCTAAAAAGTTACATAGCCAAAAATAGGAATTCCTGAGCAGTTGACTTAAAGTTGTCTATGGTATATGTGCGCTCTTCTAAAACTAAGGTTATACGAGTAATAAGGAAGGGGACTGCTCAAGATCCATTGACAGTTCAGTACTATTTACTTCCATCCTGGCTTAAAATTAAATTGGTCATCGTTGTGTGACTTCATCGTATACACATACATGTTTATTAAATAATATCAAAATATTTTTAAGCAGATGCACCTAAATAACATAGTTACGGAAATGTTCAACAGCAAAGTTTATATTAGTTTGACTAAGAAAGCAAAATGTACATCATCCATTAATCTTCAAAATTTAGCTGCGCTTAATTTTCAGATTAGTGCCTCCTTAATGGAAAACTTGAACGAGGATAGACCGCTTAGAGGAAACCTTTACTAGTTATAAATGCAGACCGAGGGCCATACGTAACACGAACTGCTTCACAGAGGTTTACGTTCCTATGATTTATATTTCCCTTTAGTGTTCTGTTCTCCACGCATAGCCACCTCAAGAATAAATAAATACATGGCGTGTATTGGTTTATGGTAGCTTGTTTCCCTTCCACATCTTCGGGAATTTCTGGAACTGCCGGACAAAAATGAAACGGTTGACCTAGTTTTGGAGTACGTGTCTAAAGTAAACCTAATATGTATCTAAAGGAAACCTAAGTAAGCTAATATATTAACATTTTATAACTTTTGGCTTTCTTGGTAAATTCATTTATGTCTATAGTTTCAGCCATCTTTTGTTGTTGTTGTAATTTACATCCTCCAACGTTGTCATATGGCAGGAGGCATGAAATGATGCTCAAATGAGTCCAGGATCCACGGAGCTTAGAGTTACCTGACATTTGTCTGTCAGGATGAGGGAAAACCCCGGGAAAACCTTATACAGGTAATTCACTCTAACCGAGATTCGAACTCGGGAAGCCAACCTATTTTGCTAATATCTATTTACATTTCCGATGTTTCTTACGATTTTTGTTTTCTATTGACTTTTATTTCTGGCTTTTCCATGACTGCTTTGTAAGAATTGGGTTTTTAAGTTCGCTAATGGCCAAGCAATTGAGCATCCTTAAATACACATCATCATAATCATCATTAAACGACTGGCTGTGGTAATCCTTAGGCTTAGAAGTAGGGCATTGAGGCAAACGGTTTCAGCCATTAGAATAGATATCTTCGAACAGCTAACAGATAAGCGATGTACAGTTTGTTAACATGAAGATTAATTAGTGATTTTGACACCATTCGATAAAATGGGAGAATACCTTCAGGAGTTCACATGCCCTTCTTTATTCACCCTTCTTGCAACATTTGAAAGGCCTCATTCTTCCATCTATTTCACATTGATGGAGATAGCCTTTTGCAGAAAAACTTTGATTAATTTGCAACCCTAGGAGAGACATAACGGGCTGAAATCATATAAAAGTGATAAGAAGAAATTAATATTTTCATTCATACCATCTAATTCATAGCTTAGCGGCTTAAAACTTACATCATGATCATTCTCTATTCACGTTGCTGCAATGATATAAGATAGCTATAGATGTCAGTCGCTTAGTTATTCCAATTAAAAGTACGCATAAAATGATTATTAATATGTCCTGTCACAAAGTAATATCGTAAAATGCAGCAGCACTGTGCAATGCTACAGTCAATAATACACTTCTGAGGTTACTTTCAGACAGAATCTATGGCACATTTTTGACTTGAAGAGACAAATTATTAAATGAATTAACGAAGATAATATGAAGACTGCTCCAAGATTTGCTGCATGTATCGATATGTATTTAATATAATTTGCGACTAATGCTTGTAGAGTATTATTGAAATGAGCCTGAAGTTCAAGACTCACATGCTTTTGGAATTAAAATAGACAAGCTAGAACGAACACTGTAGGCAGTGCAAGTACATAAAGTTTTACAAAGAGGGTTTGCAAGTACTCAGTACTTCGTAATTTACTTTAAAGGGTAGAGGTAGACCATGGTAAACACTGCGCGTACTACTATGTATACACAGATGCATTGTGGCTAATACCCTCTAGGAGGAAGAGATTAAGTGAGGGCACTACAGGATCCCAAAGAATCGTAGACAGACGGGCTCCCACGGAAATAACCTTAGAGCAGTGAAGAAACTTCCGATAAACTGGGTATCCTCCTGTCGTTCATCTCGTCGGAGACAATGATTTTGGCTCCGCTGTGTATTGGCCACTGCATTTTAACGCCAGTCCTGTCCCAGTCTGTCCGCTGTGTAACAATGCTCTCCCACTCCGTCATGTATTGCTGGAGTGTTTCACTACATCTCACAGAGTCTTTGCAAATGCCGGTCATCTTTGCAGAGATCCTTGCGAACGATACAAAAGCGGCCAAACGGGTTTCAAATTTGTGTCAAGAGAACACTTTCACTTTAGGATTCAGAGAGGTATACCTTTTGACTTTTTATTTATATGTTATTCTGGACTGTGCATGAACATTATATATATATATATAGACCTTATATTTGCCATTTGCCAGCATTTTTATTTTGTGGTAATCCTTATCTATGGCTTTTGCAGCGATGGCTTTTAAAGGCTACTGATGACTTTGCAGTTGAGGGCCCTTAAACATACACCTATCTGGACAGGCTACAGAGAGACGCGGAGGTCCCTAAAAAGTGCTGAGAACGCAGGATCATAATGTTCCTTGGTTTCACTGGAAACCTTAGGCTTGTTGCGCAGAGAGCGGTATTGTGTTGGCGCAAAGAATGGTGAGCTTTCCGTTGAAACTAGGCTAGAGTAGTGAAAACCTCCTCCCATTTATCTGACGTCCTTTGTGGTCTATGGATGGAAGGATGGATGGATGGACGAACGGATGGATATGGTTTATTTGCCAAGACAATACAAAGGTTGTATAGCAACGTCAAGAACGCATACATAGAAATAACATTAAAACATTGCAAAAACACATTGCTGCTATAAAACTCTGTAATAACGGTACACAGGATTTTAGAGCAGTATAAATTGAACTTTTCTGTTAAATAGCAGTAGTGGAGGAGCTTTGACATTGTTAGGAAGAATACAAAATAGATTTAGAGATGTAATTTCAAATGAATGTTGGACTTTGCTCTATTTGCACTTAGCAATATAAAGGTTATTAACTGAAGAACACAATGTATATAAATCTATATTCATCTGAACATATAAATGACAGTTCATACGAAACAAAGAAGGCATGGTTAAGGTGCCCAACTCGATAAATAATGGTTTGTCCTAGGCGATACTCCACACATTAGTCGAATAGCTCTCTTCTGAAGCACAAACATTTTAATAGATGAAATATGGTTTCCCCATAGTAAAATGCCATAACTCAAATGGCTATTTATGCATCCAAAATACAAAGTTTTTAGAGAGTACAAGGATAAATATTTCTTTAAAATTCGTAAAAAGAGAGAGAAATCCTCTGCTTAGTTATCAGATACATTCTCAAAATGAGTGCGCCAACCCAGACAAGATTCAAGACTAATGCCCAAAAACTTAACAGATTCAAGAGAACCAGGATCAGCTGAATTAATTTTAAAAGCAACATCACCAGTTTTGTTATTATTAATTAATAGGCTGTAGGCGGTAAAATAAGGTACTGGCCTATGGTTACAGAGGTCGCGGGTTGACACCTGGCGGTGATTAATGGACCTTTGCAGGTAAAAATCTTTGGCACGAGCTTCTTCGGAAGGAAAGTAAAGTCTCAAGCTTGATAAAGAGGCCTATGAGCGAAAATAAGCGGTCTTTCACGTCCATACTAGTGGGACGCTGCAATCCACAGCAGTTACAGTGTGTACATAAATAAAGACTGAATTTCAATTTTAACCCCAGACTCGTTATGTATGTCAAATACTTCTGTATTATGTAAAAGATGTTACTTTCATGCTATTAAGTGTGTAATGTCTAAACAATTAAATAATTAAGGGAATGTCTACACAATTGAATATTTTTTTTTTAAATTTCCGTCCTCCATCCAACGTTAAGTCATACCGGATGGTGAATGAATTAGGTGAAAGGATGCTTAAATGAGTCCAGAGTCCATGGAGCTTACAGTTACCCGACATTCATCTTTCAGGATAAGGGAAAACCTTGGAAAAATCCTTATCCAGGTAACTCACCCTGACCGAGATTCGAACTCGGGACCTCTTGAACTGAGGCAGGCATTCTACCATCTACGCTACCTAGACGGGCATACAATTAAATAGTTTACCTACCGAAAGTTATTTGAGCACTCCGTCCAATGATCTTCTCGCTACCGAAGATTACGTAAGGCTGTGCTGCTTTTTGGAACTTGGAGGACTGTCGAGGGAAGGTTAATGAAATGAGACGTTCGGTTTAATGTGAATACCAAGAAATTTTCTTCCGTTTGAAGAATTAAACGGATCTGTAGAAAAATTAAAATTATTAGGGGTAAAAGTGAGGTTTCATCTTAAAAATCAGATACAATAATTTCATTTACAATTTATAGTCAGTATTCGTACTCAATTTTTCGGGAGTTGTATGGAGTCAAGTCCTGTTCCAGTACTAGTAAATAACACGGAGAGGATATTATTCATCCCTGCTTAAATAACCTATACCAAAGGTTAAAAATATTTATATATATAATTAATAAAATTCACGAGGAAAATGTCATCGACTCGCTGCAAACAATTATGGGAATCCATTTAAACCTATAATTCCAATATATAAACTGTCGGAAACCAAACAGTGTGCAAACACGATTCTATAACTTTCTGAGGAGAATTTACATTAACATTTTTAAAACGTTAGGTAGGCTTTTTTGATATGTCAGGAATTCGGCTGGTTTACTTCAAAGGTGGTCTGAGACGCTATTCTTGACCTACGATCCTTTGCTGAACGTTAGTGGTTACATCAAAGCTGAAGTACGTATGACTGAACTTTTGCAACTTTGGGCCCTCAAATTCCTCTATAGCGAAATCGCTTCCTTTTCTGCGGCGTTCTTCTGCGCAGGAGAGAGCCAGCATTTCTTCAGATTTTCCGTCGTTTGGTGCACAGCATATTCTATTTGGAGTATTGCATAATCGGAATTGACAGCTTTTAATTTTCACTGGCAACCAAGCGTGTTCTTCAATCTGGCCTCCTTATTGATTTGATAAATTTTGTCGACGACCTAAGTTCAGCAGCATAACAGGAAGGTGTGTAGAGCACCCCAGGAATCTGTTGTACTGGATTTCGAAGCTCAAAG
Source organism: Mantis religiosa (assembly GCA_030765055.1). NCBI lineage: Eukaryota > Metazoa > Arthropoda > Insecta > Mantodea > Mantidae > Mantis > Mantis religiosa. The sequence continues at coordinate 200,205,222 of CM060948.1, read as the reverse complement.
TAAGAAGGCATTTTATCGCTTTATTCAAATTTATTATAAGTAAATGAAATTCCGCGCAGCTTTGATTCGGGGTGGTTTTACTTTCTCAACATCTTTTTAAAGTATTGCATTTCAAATTTACCCTAAAACACGTTTTTAAAGTCTCTTGAATAAATATGGATTTTCAGAGCAGAATTGCACAATGCTAAGTGGCAGAGAGATGACCAGTCAGTTCAAATGGACGCATACATAGACCGAGAGAGAACAATGACGTTTAGAACAGTTTAAAACATATATCGAGGACTACGGTTTGGATTACAAAACGGAGGGGCGAACTTCGCAGTCTTATAGTACTTCTGCAGCTCTATAGTCTCTTACAGTTTCTGCAGCTGGAGGTTCTTTTGGACGTTAGCAAACCTTTTGAAAGGGTTTTGACATTTTTTATTTTCAATATCAGGTATTTTAAGTCTAATAATATATCTCATTAAACTGAAAAAGTTACATGAGTGTATACCAAACTTTAGACTTAAATTCAACTTCCTATGAGGATGCGACACCAAGATGTTGAACGAAATCTCTACCCTAATGTACGCTTTACAGTAAACACCTTCTTGTCATTTTCTATTGTGTGTTCTGGAAGTGATTCTTGATCTTTGGATTAAAATGCCACATGTTTTTGATACCTCCGTGACAAATACAATCATATAGTGAACGTTTTGGAAGTAGCCTGTCAGTCCATATGCATTTGGAAGGAACTTTGATAAATGGTAAGTGCTAATGCTACAAAAAGTTATTAAAATAAATTGTGTGTTTAACTATTTCCGGAATATCTTTTATTATAGGTTTGAAATTTTCAGGCCATTGCTTTTGAAGTATTTAGCTATTCAGTTGTTTCTCGCGATGTCATGGAAACCGTATAGCATTTTAAGACCAGCATATGGCGACCCTCTTTTAAAGAACTGCCTCTTGATTAGATTTCGAATATTCCAGTTCTACCTACAACAAAGAGTATAATGTAACTAATGGTGCAAATACTGCCGGCCCTCGTAGCCATGGTCGTTAGAACGTATGTCTCTAGCGTTCCACCGCGTAGAGGGTCGCGGGTTCGAGTCCCGCCTTGGGCATGGGTGTTTATGTGTATAGTGTATAGGTATGAAAATACAGAAAACAGGAAAATAAACGGAAACAAAAAAAAAAGTTAAATAGGGAAAAGAAAAATATATATCTATATACATAGATATATATTTCATAAAAAAAATGCTCATCGGGAATTGTACATGGATAAAAAATTAGCTTTTGTTGGAGTAGTTAGAGTAACTATGTAAAAATAGACGATAATGCTTAAAAAGGTCATGAAAATGTAAATCATCTGATATTTTTACAAAAGTATTTGAAATTTGTCTAGAAGGAGCATACTTTAAAGCTGAAATTCTATTTCACTGTTTATATTTTGTCGATTTTGAGTTACGTAGTTTTTAATTATTAGTGAAAAGCATTTGGTAGATTTTATCTGTGTTTGTAATAGTCACGTAAAATCTACGGCTAATGGTACAGGCAGTATAATGCTGTTTGACAAACGCATGGACAGACAGACGTGAGGTAAGAACGTGTTGCCTAGATATTTATAGAACTTTCAATCTCAAATAGCGGAGAGAGATAGAGACAGACAGACAGACAGATAAAGATGGGTGAAAGGTGAAAACAGCAGGAAGCTTACTTTTATTGCCTGAAAATCCATCTTAGATGAGCAAATTCCGAGGGCGTCTTGCTGGTGAATTAAGTTTTAATCAGTGTGTGCTCATTTCGTTCCATCCAAGCAAGCACTCTGTGGTCCGCAATCCATGAAGGGTCGCTGCTCAGTATCGATTTCCGAGGATTGTGGTCCTCTCCACTCAGTACAACACATGTCGTAAAATGGTCTGATATGAACACGAGCACACCGATGCTGTTCTCTTTAGAATAACCTTAGGGCCTATAAGCCATAAGCAAGTATTGCCTTACCATACAGACTGTAACTCTGCTCTGTCCTTTATTTCCTACTATTATTTTTGTTCCATTTATATCCCGCCTTCAACTCGGTGGTCATGTTCTCCTTTGTAATATACCGCCTATTGGCGATGGTGTTAACTCTTAGACGTTGAGTTGCTGGTACTTTCAATTTTTTTAATCATTAGATCACGCACACATTCGCACTTTCATTCACACTTCCAGACTCTGGAGATGAGGGGGAATCATCCGGGTTGCAAGAGTTCCCCACTCCCAGCCGGATATTGAACCTCGAACCCCTTGCACATCAGGCAGGTGCTTTACCGACTCTTCTATTATTTAAGTTTTCCATTTTTATCCTATTGTGTTACCTAATACTAATCGTTCTTACACCATGGCTGTGTTCAACCAGGAGTCTATTAGGCCCAGTACGGGATTTGCGATCAGGGGCATACAGCCAGACCCCCCTAAGTTGTGAGAGGACATATGCCAAACGCCCAATTAACTTTGATTTTCATATGTATTTATTTATTAATATCGGATTATCTTATAACGTTTACTAAGGTTTCATTTTGCTGTTCACCTTCAACAATGGATTTTGCTGTAATGTTTTCTTTGTAAGACATAGTATTATAAAGACCCTGATGATCAATTTGTTGAACCTTTATAAAAACATATAATCATCAAAATTATACAGCGGAACATTGCAAGTATATCGATTGGAACTTTAACCTTTGCATATTAAGCTCAAATATTTGTTATTATAGAGTCAAACTGAACAATTCAATGTCACGTCCGGGATTTGAACCACGGATATCCCGGTTTACGTCCAGTAATGAAGAATAAGAAGCAGATGAAGCGTTATTTCTCAATCAAAGGAGATATTATTTAATATCTATTGGAAAATAAGGGGATGGAGAGAAGGAGATTTAGACATGGCAGAGGAATAAACCAGAGAAGAAGAATCAGAGAAGAATTTGTTGGCATTGTTATCCAGGTTGGAAGTAAGTAAATTTACTTTGTAAGTAAATTTACAAAATGGCGGAGCAGATATTGGGAGAAGCTGCCCCGACCAACCAGCCCAGGGGTGGACCTGTAGCGACGGAGTGGATTTGGAGATGCAGTTATTGTATTTTGTCTTCTGATTTAGTGTGGAGAGAAGAGAGCAGTTTTTGGTGATCTTAGTGTGGTAATTAGTGTGCGTGTTTTATGAGTGCTAAGTTTTGGAACTTTTTGTGGAAAGTATAAAATGAGATAAATAATGTGCACCCACAAGGGAGCAAGTGATGGTGGATAATTATTGGAAAAATATTTTGTGAAAATAATAGTGTTAGTATTGAAGAGGAAGAAAGTGATTGATTTTGAAATTTAATTCTGATTTTGTAAGTTATCTTTTCGTTTGTGTGAATATCCATATCTAAATTTTAGTTGTTTCATTAATACTTAAAGGCCGTTATATTATTACTGTGTTGTTTAATATTTGAAAGAAATTTAAAGTAATTATTTGTGGAGATTGGTTGTTTTAATTATACCATTTAATTAACTTTGAAATTTTTGTAAATTTTAATAATTAGTGATATTTTGTTTTTTTGAGTATTTTACATATGATTTTATTTATTTTTTATTTATTTATCTATTTATTTATTTATACGTGCAGTCACTACCACCCATTAAGCCACCATGGCCAATGTACCGTCATGGCATTAAATTCTCGATTTGACTCGTATGTTTTCCCGGTAAATCACTGGGGGCTCGCCCCTCAAAATCCAACCTCTGTGGCCCTCGTCCCGAGGGATGGGCGTTCTCTGGATCTCTTGCGGATGCTTAGTGGAAAATGGTGTGGAGCGGATCGCGCAGTGCTGCTTCGCCTGTATCGCACACTGATACGTTCCAAACTGCACTATGGGTGCATCGTATATGCCTCAGCTCGTCCAATTGTGGCCACACCGTGGCTCAGTGGTTAGACCGCTTGGCTCTCACCAAGGCGGCCCGGGTTCGATCCCAGGCGACCGCGAAGTGAGATTAGTGGTGGACAACACGGCGCTGGGGCGGGCTTTTTCCGGGACCTCCGGTTTCCCCCGTCATCGCATTCCACCGGTGCTCCATCTTCAATTCATGTATCATCAGTGCCATCGCCTGCGGTGCCGTATGTAGTAAAAGCGGGCGTTAAACACTACACATTTCATTTCGTCCAATTGTGCTGACGGTCCATAACTCTGTCCTTCGCTTAGCTACTGGGGCATTTCCTACCAGCCCAGTAGTAAGCCTCGACGCCGAAGCGGCAGAACCTCCTCTGCAATATCGGCGGAACGTTTTGCTGGGGAATTGTAGCTGTGGATTAAGAGGTCTGGGTTCGCATCCGACGTTTGCACCCTTTTTCGACACCTTCTTTGATCTGCGATACAGGCACACACACGTAAAGCCAAAGCCACCAGGTTTTCGCTTCCAGGAGCTTCTCGGGAGGCATGCATTCGAGATTCCTAGGATGTTTCCTAAAGGTTAACGAGTGTATCCTCCTTGGCTCCTTGGAACGCCCCATTTAGACGTCCGAATGCTACAATACACGAAATCCACGATGGCTCCATGTAGTATTCAAGCTTGCTTTTTAGAGTTCTTATCCTGTATTAATGACCGTGCTTTAATTTATACTGATGGCTCTAAGTGTTCTGACGGAGTTGGCTGTGCATTTGTCTACGGAACCGAACCCTTTACATTCGGTTTCCGTAGCAGCACCTCCAATTTTAGTGCCGACCTGTATGCTATATACCGAGCTATTTTATTTGTACGTCGACGGCAGCTGGGTGACAGCCTAATTCTTACTGACTCCCTTAGTGCGCTTCAAAACCTTCGTCAGTTATACAGCCGTTCACCCGCTTGTGCAACTCATCAGGATGCCCTTCACGTTTTGTACGCCTCCGGTGTTAGCGTGGTATGTGGATGGGTTCCTGACCACACGGGACTGACGGGGAATGAACTAGCAGATTCGGCAGCTAATGCGGCTACAACACGGCCCAATATTTACATCCATTTTGTTAGCTCGGGTGACTTTCGGCTCGTTCTGCGGAGAGCGGTACTCTCGTGCTGGCGCGATGAGTGGTCTGCGCTCCGTGGGAACAAACTCCGAGTTGAAAAGGAGTTTCCGATTCCTTGGGCGACTTCCTCTCGTGCCTCACGCCGAGAGGAAGTAATACTTGCTCGGTTGCGCATCGGCCACTGCTTTTTTAGGCATAGCCATCTTTTAACAAGAAGCTTTAAGAAAAAGAAGAGGTCTGTCCGCTTTGTGGTGGCGCCCTCTCGGTCCACCATGTTCTTTTATAATGTTTTAACCTGGCTTGTCTCCGCCGGTCTCTCCAGCTGCCGGTCAGCCTGGCAGAGGTACTGGCGGATGACCAGCAAGCTGTGGCCAAAGTTTTTAGGTTGTTTCTAACCCTCCGTTTTAGAATTTAGTCATTACGTTTTTATACGTTTTAACTATTTTATGTTTTTAAGCTTCTTGTAGACATAGCCTTACACCGGTATGTTTGTTTTATGTACCATTTCTGTTTTTAGCTCCATTTTTATCTAGTTTTTATTACTATTAGTTCTCGCAGGGCGCTTATGCCCGCGATGTTGAGCGCCCTAAGTCGTCGTCGTCATCATCGTCATCGTCGTCGTCGTCGTCGTCGTCATCATCATCATCATCATCATCATCATCATCATCATCATCATCATCATCATCATCATCATCATCATCATCATCATCATCATCATCATCATCATCATCATCATCATCATCATCATCATCATCATCATCATCATCATCATCATCATCATCATCATCATCATCATCATCATCATCATCATCATCATCATCATCATCATCATCATCATCATCATCATCATCATCATCATCATCATCATCATCATCATCATCATCATCATCATCATCATCATCATCATCATCATCATCATCATCATCATCATCATCATCATCATCATCATCATCATCATCATCATCATCATCATCATCATCATCATCATCATCATCATCATCATCATCATCATCATCATCATCATCATCATCATCATCATCATCATCATCATCATCATCATCATCATCATCATCATCATCATCATCATCATCATCATCATCATCATCATCATCATCATCATCATCATCATCATCATCATCATCATCATCATCATCATCATCATCTCACTTTGGCTTTCCGGGGAATGAAATGACGTATTTGACAGCTAAGGCGGCAACCACAGAGTTCAGTATTATATTTTTGTCATCTGGATAGCTTATTGTGCGGTGAGCGGTAGTGTTGTGCTGGCGCGAAGAGTGGTCAGCACTCCTGCGGAAACAAGTTTCGAACAGTAATGGTGCTTCCGATTAAGGTTAACCTCCTCTCGTTCATCTCTTTGGGAGGTGATAACTTACGCTCGGTTGCGTATTGGCCTCTCCAATTTTTGCGCAATTTACACCTTTTCAAGGGCGAGGAACGCTATTTAATAATGATCTTCCGGTCCGTCATGTATTTCTAGTGAGTGTGTTTCTCTAGCACATATTCGAGAAACTGCTGCCTTCGGTACGCTTTGCAGAGATCCTGGCCTACGATAATAATACGATCGAAAAGGTTTTTAAGTATTTGTTAAGAGTAGACTTTCGGATTTATTGAATTATACATAATGTTTATAACGCTTGCTCTTTTTAATCATATGTTATTTTGAATATACGTCTGGTTTTGCTATGATTGATTTTTGTACATTGGATTTATTTATGACAACTTTTAGCACTTTTGATTTGTAGTAGTCCTTATATCTGATTTTGCCATTATTCAGTGACTTTAAACATATATTCTTCATTCTTACATAGATATGGTAAAGACAATGCACTGGAGGTCTATAGTGCCTATGTCCATTATCCGCACTTGGTTTTTAGCATTTTTATCAGACTACAATGACCGAAGAGTCATTTATACCTATCGAACTAAAAGCTCCAGTAGATAGGATATACGCGCGTTTATAAAACAGAGTCTTATATATTCGTTTCTCATAGTAGTGCTTCTATTTATAGTTCAGAGATTTATGCTTCGGCATGCTTCCCAGTTAAGGTATAACTAGATGACCTGCTATCGTTTGTCTCGTCGGCAATAAATGATCATAGCTCGTTGCGTATTGGTCATTAAAATTTTTCGCTTGATTACATTTTTAATGAGGATCCAGTATTCTATTTGCCCGCACTGTAGCGAATCTCTCTCAGTACGTTATGTGTTGCTAGACAGTTTCTCTGGGATATGCTCTATGCAACTACCGGTCTGTGCTGCACAGACGTCCTGGCGGACGACAGCCAAGCAGTTCGTAAGGCTTTTAAATCCCTATCAAAATATGCCCACTTTTAACAATTTAATAATATAGATATATAAACTTCATAGCTGTTGACATCTTGTTTCTTTGTTAATCGGAACTTATCTAGATAAATGTACACAGTTAACTATGTCAAATGCCACATATAAATGTTCTTTGCTAGGATTTTTTTTGCATCTATCTGTATCATTGGCTTCTGCGATGATCCGTTTTATAAAGACGCTGATGACTCTAGTTGAGGGACCTTAAAATACATCATCATTGTCATCATCTACATCTGCGGGAGTTTTTATGTTTTATAATGAAAGTAACGCAGATCTGAAGTTTGGAAACTTTATGGCATGTAAGACATATTCAGAGAGAACATTTGTGCCAGTTATTAGATAAAATAACAGTATAATTTAACTGTGTTACAAGATTTTAGCTTGTAAATACTACTCAAATACTAATTTTAGTTATGTAAACTCATTTTTGCACGATATAGTTTCATAGACATTCACATTAAAATTAAGGTTCTACGGAAATGAAGTTAGTAAAACAACTGTTGAGAGGATTCTTATATTAATTCCTAGTTGTAAAAGTTACTTGATTTCTGCTTTCCAAAATTTTTAAGTTTTCAAAAGTCAATAATTAATATGAAAAAGTGGACCATTATTATAAAAGTTTCCTTAATCTAGTTTTATAGGTAATGCCATGGTTCCAAAAGAATTAGTAAGAACTTATATCATGTGGAGCATTTTGAGTATGGAAGAATGATACGAAAATACCTATTAATGAGCATGCATCGTTGCAATTCTAGCTTATTAATTGCTTGTTAAATTTTTCCAAGTGAGAAAGGCGTTCTCCAAAGTTTAGAATCGATATTGTTTAATACGAAAAGTAAATACAATTCCTGTATTTTTCCTTTTTTTTCAAATTGCTGATATGTCTACCTAAAAACATTTTTTTTTTCTTTTCTTCACCCTCTCCAGATTATTTTGGGATTCCAACATTTTCTAATGTAAGTAAATACCAACCATACGGGTTTTATAGGTAACCCGTATCTAACTACAGTAGTTTGGTGGCCATTATAACATACAATATACAGTTCATTCTGAAATATTTTAACTAATTCACACTATTTCATTTTAAGCTATCCAATGAACTAAAAGTTACCTTACTTTGAAGTCGTAAACTAAACCATTCTAGCCATCATTATTAACCCATTACAATAAATGGCACACATTGAACAGAACAACTTATTTCAAAATTATTGGAATATCTATAATTATAATAACCAAAGGTGCGAGGAGGTGAGTTTGGCTCGGTTGCGTATTGAACACGACGTTTTTATGCATAGTTTCCTATTTAGAAAGGAGCCTGCTAGCGGATGACAACAAAGTAGTGGAGAAGGTTTCTAGGTTCTTTCCTAGGTTAGACTTTAGAATTTAGCGAACGGAATTTTTGGTATCTTGGATATATATATATATATATTTCTTTTTATTTTTTGTTTGTTTTTTTGTTATGTACGCGTATTTTTTGTAAGTTTATTTACACTTGTATAGTTTTTAGAAACATCATCATCATCATCATCATCATCATCATCATCATCATCATCATCATCATCATCATCATCATCATCATCATCATCATCATCATCATCATCATCATCATCATCATCATCATCATCATCATCATCATCATCATCATCATCATCATCATCATCATCATCATCATCATCATCATCATCATCATCATCATCATCATCATCATCATCATCATCATCATCATCATCATCATCATCATCATCATCATCATCATCATCATCATCATCATCATCATCATCATCATCATCATCATCATCATCATCATCATCATCATCATCATCATCATCATCATCATCATCATCATCATCATCATCATCATCATCATCATCATCATCATCATCATCATCATCATCATCATCATCATCATCATCATCATCATCATCATCATCATCATCATCATCATCATCATCATCATCATCATCGTCGTCGTCGTCATCATCATCATCGTCGCCATCATCATCACCATCATCATCATCACCATTCATCATCATCACCACCATCATCATATCTGGCTTCTGCCATGATTGGTTTTCAAGTAGCACTGATGACCGCACAGTTGGGTGCCCTTATATATACATCTGCCATAAACGAAATGTTTGATAAATAACAAACTTCATACTTAAGAAAAGCTCTGTAAGATTCAGAGGGAATATTTTGATACAATAACCTAATCCACAGTTTTAAACGTTTCCTATATTTTATTTACTTAGCAACATCTGCAACATTTGTGATAATAATCAAAAGGATTTTATATCTGGCTGTGGCAAATTAAACAAAGGCGTTGCAATTTAGATCAATATTCTCAGGGATTCTCTATGGGTTTTATTCAGTTTTATAAATGGACAGCAAACATGCGAGACCGACGATCCGAAACTTTTATTTTACAGAAGCTAACGAACTACAGAAAGTAAGGAAGGAAAAGAAAATACACGGAAAATTAACCGTTAAATCCACTCTGATATAAGTATGCCTTTGTTACTTCCTCCACTCAAGGACGGCTCCATTTTATTGTTCTTGGAAGAAATTTGTGCCGTCTCATCGTACAAAAAGTAAATATATATTTCATGTGTATAATAGATCATTCTTAACGTCTTTTGTAATAACATAGCGTAATAATAGTCGCAGACAAACCTTCAGTACTTGAGAATATAAACATACAGCTCCATATGGCGTGTTTGCATCCCAAAGCCATCTGGCTGTAATATTTTAAATGTCATAGCTTAGGCAGTCTTTTCCATCCATCTGTTTCAATAGTACAAAGCCGCATGACAGCTGAATTCTGAAATGGACCAGGTAGTTCTTTCTGTTTATACAAAATGCAAAATTCATCTCTAGCGGAAGGAAAGGAATCGGCGTATACATAAAATGTATTTTGCAATTCAGTTCTTTTATTTCCGTGGAAGCATACGGAAGATGGGAATATCATATATTTCCATGTCCTTTGCAGGACAAATATGGGCAAAAAAGCTATGAAAGTGGAAGATGTATGAGCCAGGAAATGGGAAAAGGATTTATCACTGCGTTTTTTATCCGAATTTTGAAGAGTGTTAACCGGAACTAAATTGATATAAAATGCGGACAAATAGTGCCACATTCTTGAAATACTTCTTTAAAAATACTAAGCAGGTGTAGACAGTGAAAACTACAACAAAAAGACAAAAAGACAAAAAGACTAAGGGACTGCGTTTACCCGTATACAAGTGTATACAAGTACCTAATTTACTGAATACAGGTGGAAAATCTTTTTTAGAATATTCAATTCTACCTTGACTTTTGTAATTTCAAAATTTGAACTATCTCATTGTATGTAGCTTATGCAGAATAATAGCTGGAAACTGGATATCAGAAGTACCGGTTAGCAGTGTTATTACTAGATATTATTTGAATGCTTACTTTGAGGTTTATGGAAGAGATATGAAACGAGTTTGTTATGTTCCGTTTATTTTATTTTTTATTTGATAAGCGTTAGTTTAGTATATATAAAGAATGATTATTGTCCCAAAAGTTCCACCAAGAGGCCTATTAAAGTACGCAGGCACTTGGATCGAGGGGTTCCGAGCCACACTCTTGATTGGGTTCCTCCGAGTGTTGACCATATAGTTGAGCGCCCTTACATAGGGGAGACCAGGGCAAGCTGACGAGCAGGGTGAGATGAACGAGTTAGTTTAAGTTTGTATTAGGGGATAGCACCACCTTACGGTTACTACTATTGCTCCATATTGCTAGGCACTAATAACTTGTACAGTGAGACCGCTGCTACCATTTTGTGGTCAGTTAGATGTAGTTCGTATTTTTTCTCTGACGTGTTGCAATTTTCATGAACTTCGCCATAAGATCTCGTGGTCTTATAGCTAAGATATCTGGTTATTCTTTGTTATTCATTACTATCTTATATAATATGCCTTTCGCAGTTACTATTTATTAATTCTTATTTCCTGTTAATGCTATCATAATGATAAAAGGTTTCTAACATTCCCTATTAGGGCAAGTTGCCTGGGGCAAATCAACCATTTCATCATCTTGCCCCTAGGGCTTTTTAGTGTTTTCTTTTTGTGTTTTAATGCATTCTTATTTTGTTTTGCAATTTTCATACTACATGATTCCCAAACTATTACATAATGCGCTTCAGTGAAAAAGCGCAAGAGTAACAGGAAATGTGCAAACGTCTTAACAAGCTCACCTATTAAAGAAATGTTGATTCAGAAAGAAGCAGTAAAGGTGGCAAAAGAACAAAAAATCAACATAAACCAGAGGCTCGAATTTCAGAAATGGAGGTTAATAAGAAAAAGAAATTTGATTCCTGTAGAAAAAGGATGAAGCTCTGACTTCTGACACCCAAGTCGTCAGCTCAAACTTCCAAAGAAAGTACAGTACAGTGTCCTGCTTGTGATGTGAACTTTTTCGATCCTCCATTAGAAGACTGGATACAGTGTGTCAAATGCCAGTTATGGTGGCACGAGAACTGCTCCAACTTTGAAGGAGGAATATTTGTTTGTGACTTTTGTTAAGAAAAGCTACTGATTTAGAGTTGTACTAATGTATTTTGATAATTTTCTAGAGTATAACAATTTAATTAGCACTATTCAATTGAAAATACATAACAATGTATAAAATAATTACTTTACTGCGTTATTCTTTATAAGAATAATAATATATTCAACTTGTATCAGAATTGTCATCTTGCCCCATGATCAAAGTCATCTTGCACCGGTACTTTTTTGATGCATGCAAAGCCACCGAATTTACCTCAAAATGAATTAATTAAAATGGTTAACTCTTAACATCGTCAACTTGTTCTGATCTCCCCTACATCTTTTTCCACGTTTCGCACGCCTCGGGCGTTAACGTGGTCATGCATGTATTCCTGGTCACGTTGCCTTGCATGGGAATGAAATTGGCAGATTCAGTAGCTAAGGCGGTAACAAAGTAGCCCAGCATTAACATATTCTTCGTCACCTCTAATGACTGTAGGCTTTTGCGGGGAGCAGTAGAACAGTCAAGGAACTTGACATAAATTGAGTAACCTGCTGTCGTTCGTCATGTCGGCAGGAGATGGCTTTGGTTCGGTTGCTATTGCCCACTGCAATTTTACAAAGTGTCTTCTTTTCAGGGGGATTCCAACCATTTTTGTTCGCATTGTAATAATACTCTCTCGGACGGTCATGTCTAGATAGTGTGTTTACCTAGCATATCCTATTTTGTATTTGCTCTGGCATTTTTCATGCTTGTTGTAACGTTAGCTCGCCCAACGATACATATCGAAGAGGGCGGCACGACGAAAATATAAGGACCACGTCCCCAAAAGAACAGGGCGCTCAGAGTGATATACGACACAGACTGCAGATTTCCAGCCCAGATCCTTCATGAACATTCAAAAATCCCGTACATTGTTGATGTCATCCGAGAGAGGGCACGATCAATGTTCGACAAAATACAAACCCATGGCAACCCTTTGGTGAACTCCCTGGGCAGATATGATCAGAGGGAGCACAGACGCTTGCCATCATACAAACTCCCCAGAGACGTCTTGGGGCCCCTTGGTTAACCCAAGGTAAAGCCCGTTAATTCCAAAATTCATATTACGCCTGTTGGCTCAAGCGTTAGGCCATTCGTAATCAAAACGAGGCAAAAACACTAAACCGACCCCCCCCCCCCCAATGGGACAACGCAATAAAACCGCTAAGCTGCTGCCTTCTGAGACTACTCAAGGGCATCCAAACAAAAATTTTAACAAAACTACAACCTACGCCCAGCAGAACAATAAAAACATTCCTGACTCACTTCGCAGGTTAAGCCGCAAAGCGGCTAGGTACTGCGGCAGAAGACACCCGGACGGGGAAAAATAAAAATTGCCACGCCCGACCAGGACTACCTCTGGATCTCTGGACCGTCTCCCCAGGACCCCAATCACCGCCAGCTCACGCCACGCCTTGGTCGCGGCTGGAAGGGTGACACGTGCAGCTGCGCCCGAGAGCAAGCGCACGACCTGGTATAATCCTAACCTAAACACTAAAATCCACCTGGCCTCTCGCTACTGGTTCTCCCTGTGCTTAACGGATCGCTAGTGACCGTTCAAAGTGAGGTAGAACGGGCAATGGCCCTCCCCGTCATCGGATGGACATCTCGGCACCAGAAGCATCAGCAGAGGCCAACTGCGCCGTCTTACGCAACGACATGCAACCTCACGCAAATTACTATATCTTTTATACCGCACGGGTAAATCCGCATAGCGGATAGGTACCGTGGCGTGTTACCCTCCGACCGGGGGAACACGGGTGACCTGCACCTGCTCTTGCCCGTCTCCTCAGGAGACGGAGAAGCTACCGCCTCCCAAAGGATGTCCTTGGGTGATAGTCTGCCTCTCCTACTTCATCCCCAATCACCACCAGATCACGCCGCACCTTGATCACCTTTTCACCTGGAGTGTGGAAAACGGCTTTAAGTTCTCCGCCGAGAAGACCGTCTGCGTAAACATCTGGCGACGGAAAACATTTCTGCCACCTTCTTTGCATCTCGGAGCCGATGCCCTTCCTTACGCAACGAGACAAAAAACTTGGGATTGGTCTTCTATAGGAAACTATCGATCTATCTGTCGCTATCATACCTATCGCTCTTTTATCCGATACAAACTTGACTACGGCTGAATTGTGTATTCGTCGGCTCGACCGTCGATTTTAAAACGCCTTGACCTTACTCATCATCGTGGTATCCGTCTGAATATTGGTGCCTTTCCAACAAGTCCGGTCATGAGCCTTTGTGCAGAAGCTGCTGAACCTGCACTTCGCTATCGGCGTGATGTCCTCCTGTGTAATTATGCTTGTCGGCTTTTTAGTTTGCCGGAACATCCGCCGTTTAGCTTGTTCTTTGATTATTCTCTGGACCGTCAGTACTCAGCGCGCTCCCTGGCCCAACTTCCTCCTGGCGTTCGGTTTCGCTCTCTGCTCTGACTGTTGGACGTCTATTTACCTACAACACTTCGTAAAGGCGAAACGCGATTTCCCCCATGGCTCCGGTCCGAGATCCAGGTAAATCTGAGCTGTGCAGTCCTTGCCGAAATTGTCGACGCCAGATTCAGTTCTTCGTTCGGGCTTTTTAGAAGTTCAGGCGCAGTTCTGACCCTGTAGATTTATTTACACTGATGGCTCGAAGGATAACACGGGAGTGGGATGTGCCTTTATTCATGGTCGGCAGAGTTTTAACTTTCTTCTTTTACTGCAGTGCTTGATTTTTACGGCAGAGCTGTTAGGTATTTACCAAGCTCTTTTATATGTTCGTCGGCAAGCCTTACAGTCTTGGGTTATCTGCACAGATTCTCTGAGTGCCCTCCAGAGTCTACGGATGCTGCACAACTAACATCCACTTGTACAGCTGATCCAGGACTGCCTTCACACACTCTCCTGTGCCGGCATTTGCGTCTGCTTTGTGTGGGCAACCTGGACCCGTAGGCATAACTGGAAACGAGGTTGCCGACGCTGCCGCGAAGGCAGCTACTTTTTTCTTCCGGACGTTTTAGCTCTTGCATTCCCTCGGACGATTGAGCACCGTTTTACGTCGCGTCATCCTATAAAGGTGGAGCGGTGATTGGCATGCCCGTCAGGGGAACCAACTTAGAAAGGTGAAGCCCTTCCCAGTCATCTGGCGCACTGCTTCGCGTGTCTCTCGTTGGGAGGAAGTAATTTTAGCAAGGTAGCGTATCGGGCACTGCCATTTTAGCCATGGTCACCCTTTATCTTCTGACGCTGCACCGCTCTGTTCTTTCTCATTGTCATGAGCCCATGACGGTGCGGCATGTTTTAGTTCATTGCCAGTTTTTAACTCAGCTGCGTGCGTCCTTGGACCTGCCGACGACCCTGCCTGAAGTGCTGGCAGACACTTCATATGCAGTGGATCGTCTTTTACGTTTTATTCATCGTAGCGGAATGGGCACCCACGCATTACTCGCATATTTTACCTTTTATCCTAATTTTAGCCGTTTATACGGGCTATTTCATCAGTTTTATAGTCCCATTGTTCTATTAGTATAGTTGCTGGCACTGTAAGGTGACCTTTTCACTGTTTTAAAGTTTTTAGTCTTTGAGTAGAGAGCTCAGGTCCAACATTTTTAGCATCACTTTTTTTTTAATGGGCGCTAATGACCTTAGCAGTTGTGCGCCCTAAAACCCCACCACCGCCACCGCCACCACCACAGCCACCGCCACCGCCACCGCCACCGCCACCGCCACCGCCACCACTACCAGGAGACGGAGGAGCTACCACTTCCCCAAGGATGCCCTTGGGTGGTAAAGTCTGCCTCTCCTCCTTCATTCGCAAACACCGCCAGGTTACACCGTACCGTGCTTGATCGCGGCTGGAAGGGTGATACCTGCAGTAGCACCCGAGGGCGTGCGGCCGGACAAATCAATTTCTAAAGCCTAACTCCATCAGGCCTCTCGCTTCTGGTTCCCCCCCCCCACCCGCTTGACGGATCACCAGCAACCGTCTTAAGCGAGGTGGATCGGGCACTTTCCACCCTTCATGGAGGTACACCCCGGCACCAGAAGCTGCAGCAGAGACCAACTGCGCCGTCAAATACATCGACATGCAAGCTTACGCAGTAAGACATTAAGTATTATACGGCACGGGTAAATCCGCACAGCGGATAGCTACCGTGGCGTGTTACCTTCCACCCGGGAGAATCCGGCGACCTGCTCTTGGCTCTTGGCCAAGCATCAGTTGGCCGAGTACGGGCAGTCAGGCACGACGAGAGTTTGCCCAGTACGGGCAGGTATTTACGACGAGAGTTCGACCGGTACAGGTGTCAGAGCTGGGAGTCAGTCACTAAGATGACTAGAATATGGGAGTCCACGATGCAAAGCCATACTACAGAGTGGGAGTTACGTTGGAAGTAACATTGTTACCAGGAGAGTTCCGGACGTCGGAAGGGCGTACTGCTTCATCCGTGTCAATCACGCGTGAGAAAATTTAAGACTATTTAGTTCAGACATTTATTTGGATTTTACTCGCATTTTGGGAACTAATTTCAATAAAACAATCACTGGATGTTCATTTTGAGCCGTTAGAAATGGTGAACTGAAACCTCTTTGTGTTCATACAATAGTCGAATGTGCCAAAAATCAAAAGGGGTCAGTTTTACTGAACATATATTAGGCAAAGTGCTGGTATTCTGAAACCAAGTGTTGATTCACAGGTTTGAGTGTGATCGTGGGCGTTTACTCTTATATGATTATAGAATTATTATCATTGTCACGTCAGGGACAATCAAGAGAACCTTTTTTATTCAAGTGTTTGAATCTTTTGTGCTTTATGTGTTATATACAATTCTGTAACCTTAAATATATTCAAGAAAGCTTAACGTGTGTATGTGACTGCAAGCCCAATTCACCCATCGATCCTCAATCCAGTACGTTTCCTCAGTGTTGCTAGGTTACTCATCTATGCAAGTGGTGGGGCGGGGGAAGAGAAAGAATTGAACGAGCAGCATGATGATGATGTGTATACGTATAAGGGCGTTCAACTGCTTGGTCATCAGCGCCCATACAAAATCTACCGGGAAAAAAATGAGCAGCATAGTGCATAGTTACGTATTGTAAGTTATACAAGCATTGTGTGTATTTGTATTATTGAGACTTCTTTAAAATAATTCTTTTGTTTTTTTTTGTAGTACTCTTTATATCTGGGTTTTGCCATGATTTGTTCTTAAAGAAAGCTGACGACCATGTGTTTGAGCGCCTTTAAACACACATCTGCCTATCTAGCACAGGTTCGGAGTCTTTGCAACTGCCCGTCAGATTTGCAGATATGATTGCCGATAGCAAAGTGGTATAAAAGGTTTTTGAGTTTTTCTCATGAGTAGGTATTCCTTTCGATGTGGAGAAGTATACATCAACTGTTTCTACATTTACATCTGGCTTTTGTCTCTTTTGATTGTGTATATTTACCTGATATGTGAGTTTTGATAGCATTTCTGCTTTCTAGTAAACCTTATGGAGAAAGGGAATACAGGAAGAACAGGGTAAACATGGAGAGACAAGTATGGCTAATAGCGACGGTTCGTATCTCGAAAAAAAGTCCAGACATCGCATGATGACTTTTTAGGACTGCGATAATTTATCTATGTTAGAGAAAGTAAAAGGAGGTTTAAATAATAGCTTGTTGTAACTTGATTTACTTATTTCCAACAAACAGTTGTTTTCAAATTAAAACCGCCTGTGTATGCATGGATGTTAAGGACGGCATTACAACCATAGGGTACAAAATGGGAAGGGTTTATGAAAGGAAGAAATAATGCATTTATTGCTGACAAGGTGGATGTTGTGTGTAAAGTGATGAGAAGGTGACGTACAATTCGTTTGTTAGCACTAGTAGAATTGTTGGCATTAGTTATTTATGCTAACAATTTTCGTCGACAAGAGGAGTGCAGAGTAGGTTAATGACTTGATAATGATCCGGGTATTGTGTGTGTGGAACATGATTACGAGGCAAATATCAGCATATATAGCATCTTCTTTCGCTGTTTGTTCATTCAAATTAGGCGTATTGCTTTTACGTTTTGACACACTGTCTGAACAAAGCGCTTCTGTGGGGACGTATTATGTTTACAAAAGACGCAAGTGTTAGTCTGGTGTGTGCAGATCCTGCTTCATTACTGCTTTTAACTGAGAAAACACTTTGTGCTACACTGCCGTTGTTGTTGCCGAAAGAGGAAAAATTAATGTTGACTGAGAGGCGTTAGCTTATGTTGTATGTACTTTCCTGTAACTGAAAGGAATGAAATCTACAATATCGTTAGAAAATGTGCACCATCACATGACCTTCTCTAGCTACTGGCATTTACATGTATATCTCCTCTGCGAAACATTCGTATAAAACCTGATAATGATACATAAGAAAATCAAAACCTTAACGATTATTTTCTCCACTAATGGCCCATCAATCTTTTGGCCTTTTATTTATTGTAATCTATTTTTTTTTACTTTTGAGTTAATTTGTAATTTTATTTAGATTTTTTTCACTCTATAGTTTATCTTTATCTCTGGATTTTATCACGATTAGTTTTAAAGGGCGCCGATGACCCTGCAGTTGAGCGCCCTTATACTTTACATCTATGTATCTTCTCCACTACGCACTTACAGCAAGTGGAGGAAGTACTGTATCCCGAAAATATTAGATATGAGGTTTTCCTCCCATATGCATGTTTTATATTAAACAGAGTGCATAATTGGGGCATCCGTTTAGCTACTGAAATTTTCCAACTAGCCCTGTTATGAGCCTCTACGCCGAATGTGCAGGGCCTTCTTTGCGGTACCGGCGCAAAATTTTACTAGCAAATTATGGCTGTGGCATTAACTGCATGCCTACGCATCCAGCGTTTGGCCTTTCTTCAACACCTTAATGGACGAGCGTTATAGAAACACTGTTCTTAGTCCAAAGCCACCTGGTGTTCGCTTCAGGGAGCTTCTTAAAAAGCATGCTATCGAAATGTCTAGCATGTTTACAACGTCGAGAGGGCAGCCTCCTTGGTTGAGAGGAATGTCCCATGTAGGTCTTGGCATGGTAACGTCTAGTATCCGCACCTGCTCTTAGAATTTTTTCGGGTTATAAAGACGTTTTGTTTTTAAAATTTATACTGATAGATCGAAATGCTGTACTGCCCGGCCGCTGTGTCCCTTACATTCATTTGTTTGGAAAAATAAAATGTTTAACCTCTTATACATGGTTTGAAGCCACCACCACGAGAGTGACGGTCCAGTATGATAATGCTTGAGCCATTACTATACAGGGTGTTTCAAAACGACTCCGAACAAACATATGGAAGTAGTTGCTCAGCTTCTATGTGACACAACTAGATAGTTTTTACCACCAATAGAGCCACTTAAAACTGCTCCAGAATGAGTGTGGATTAGACAGTGACAGGAACAACGACGTGTGCCCCACTCTATAGGGAGTTCCTAGGTACAGGTCACACGCCGTTCGGCGTGCTGTAGCTGTTTGTGAACATACTGGCATACACCGCAGTAGCTTGATACTATTAGGACTTTCTTTGGCTTATGAAACCGAAATGAAGAAGCTATTGCTTAATTATTGCCTATGAGTGTTTAACGTTTTCCAATTCCGTTATAACAATCGCTGACGGCAAATAAGCCGGTGGACATATGCAACTTATGCCTTTAAGAGGGAAGTTAATGTCAGTGAGGTTTATGATGGAAGCATTGAATGACAAACAGAACAGAAAACAACATTAAATAATTGTAGATACATTAAGTAAAACTAAATGGCTTATACAACGAGACGAGCATTTTATTTTACGTGTTTGATAATACTAAATAAGGCATTTGTAACTGAAGAGGAAGCCGTTGATATTTACAGTAAGTGGTTCAAAGTATTGTACAATTACGATCATAACAAAATGCTCTATAGTTAAACAAATAAATATTATCATTGATGTAACTATTTTTACAATACATATTGTTAATGAAATTAAATTAATCCTGCGTTCGTTGAACTCCTTTCATACATCAAAACCATATCCGTCATTTCGGCGTTCGTATAATATTGCTTGGATTTGCTATCTAAGTACGCTCAAAATCCTCCCTGTTAGGACGGAATGTGCAGCTTTACACTGAAGAGCATCCTTTAGACTTTCCGAGTTATTAGTCGACTTTTCACAAGTAGCTGCCCTTTGAACCATTACCTGAAAGGAACGCTACGGCCACTGATAAAGTGCAAGGAGTAATGTTTTTGTTTTCGTGGCCGATGGGTCCCAATAACAACTTTTGAGGTTTGCACACCAGTGACTCCTGCGCTACCTAATCACAAACTCATGTAATATTTAAAGCTGCATAAAATGATATCTGACAGAACTTCGAAGCTGCGACACCTAAATTCGGACTAGTTAACTTACAAAACTACGCAACGGCTATAATCATTCGGTGTCGTTTTGAAACAACCTGTATTTAACTGAAGTTTGTCCCTCTGCTACCTATGATTCTCCATATGGCAGTGGAGGTATCAATGGCACACTGGCCCCTGATTACGGAGCATATTTTTGGAATAAAGAACGCATTAATCTTGAAAATAGTCCAGGAGGATTTATTTAGCGCTTGGAGAAGAGAAGTTAGCTATACTACACTGGAAATTGGTGCTATGTTTTTCGTAGTTATTCGTAAAAACCATAAAAGTACAAGTTATTAGACGTCAAACGTCTTCCCCTTAAGATTGGTCAGTAGTATTCTCTTACACCCTAAGCATTGCGTGACTTATCAGGGAGTGTATCATAAGACATAAAGTGTTGTAGGTGTTACGTGATCAATGCTGCTAAGGATGGGGAGGATATGCGTAACGTAAACAATGAACACTGAGACTCTGATATGACTAGAATGTAAACTGGAATACCAATAGGATATACTAGCACCTGGTCATACCCAAGGACATTTCTCCCTCTATATATGCAAACCTTACATATGCTTTGTTACTGATGCCACCAACGTTGTGAAAGTGGATGTGCAGAGAGTTCATTTATCACGTACAAGTTTACGTCACCTTGGAACACCATGTCACCAGAGATAGAAGGATTTTATTTGGAGAAGAGGTATCATGTCTACACCGCTTCCTAGGGGACTTGTGTTTTCCCCATCCCTTATTCCAGCTGGCTGCGTGGAAGAAATGGAGATGACGTGCGACAACCGTTGAAGTCGTTTTTCTTTGAATTATTATGAGTCTGTAAATGACGTGAGACTTTTCCTATCATATTATAATCCCATTTTTTTCAAGAAATGTACAAAGAAACAGAGCAACGGAAAGTTCAAGTTTGGTGACGTTTGTTCTTCTTGAAAGGGACAAAACTCAACACAACATCCATTGTCTCATTTTACTTCAGCTTTCCTCGTATACCCACTTCAAATATCGCATGTAGTATTGAAATGAGCTAATTTGCATCCGTCATAAGGGAAAAATAGCTTTTTCCAGGGCATTCTCAGCCAGCCATATATATTACAGCCATGTTGTGCTCTTAAATTTACTTTTAAGTTTCAGTCTTAACACAAATCTTCAAGTCGCTTACCATTTTAAAACGTACTTTTGGATGCGGATTTACGTTTAGGGAATCCATTATAAGCAAATCTTCTGTCCGGATTACCAGTTTGGTGACGGTCGTTGTAACTAAATTGTTTATGTGTGCACACACAATTCCATGTTGTGGTCGCCAATTTGATGCAAATAATTTAATGGCGAGTGAATAAGCTGGCGAGCAATGAGGTTTCTCTCAGGGTATGCGTGGATGCGTATTTGAAGCAATAATTTAATGGCGAGCAAATAAGTCGGCGAGCAATGAGGTTTCTCTCAGGGTATGCGTGGATGTGTGTGAGAAGAAGATTTTAATAACACTGGCATGCCCGTTTCCAACTTATTTATTTACTGCTTCTTCTTTTCAAACATCGAAATGTAGGTTGCCGACCAAGGGTTACTGACTGCCAGATGTTTATGGCTCGATAAACTTTATTCGTTCCTCACGTATATATGAACAGACAATTATAAAACACAAAACAGGTTGACCGCCCTAATAGGCTTCACGCCTCAGACTGCTCTCATCGGCCTGACGCCGAAGACTGTTTTGATCGGCTTCCCGCCGAAGACTGTCCTGATGGCTTCGTAGCCACGAACTGGCCACATCGGCTCCACGCCGAAGAGTGCTGAATGACCACAGCTGCACGTGTGTATATGTAACTTTCACTCTCAGGAAACTCCTTCTTCATTCAACCAAAATCCCTTTGTGGCTGTTTTGTCATGCCATTCTAAATGACCCAAAGAATTTCCTATTCATATAAGTCAAGTGAGCCCCTTTAGAAATCTTCTAAGGACGCTGTTTCTTACATTGCTTTTGTTATAACACTTTCCCCACAACTCAACTGGCCTTGCCCTTGTCGTAACAAAGAACCAACATTCCTTTGACATCCATCATGATTCTTTACTTCTGGCAAACCTTAATTTCGGTATAATCGTTTTTTATATGTAATTGTTCATTCCACAACTTAATTGCACCTATATGCAGCGAGAAGTACTGCAAGATATTCATAAAGTTCGTTCTAGAATTTTACGCTTAATATGTTTTAAGGCTATTTCAGGTTTAAAAATGAAAAAGAACAACTGAGTGTCTATTTGTCTACAAGCAGCAGAACCAAAAACGGGAAGTCAGATTTAAATTTAGTATTTAAATTCCACATCTTTCAAGGATGTTACAATAGAACTTTCAGAATGACTTTCCACGTCTTGTTACGCTTTCTACAGAAATGCATTGAAACTGTTGATTTATTCTTAAGTGGCTCTAAGGAGTTTGAGTGTTTGAGCTTATTTCGTGACAAGTGAACCGTAAACTTCAAGTTCTCTTTACTTCCCAAGTCCTTTAAATTGTGAGGGACTTTATATAATAGATAATCAGCAAGAGATTGACGAACTCATACTACCCAAAGAAGGGCATTTAAGGCTTTAAGACATTTAAATTATGTTAAATATTAATTTTAAAAATCTATTCACTTCCAACTAGCTATTCGTACTTTGATGTGATTTTTCAAATTATACTTTTCTTACGGTCATAGCAGGAATTTGCTCTCACCTAGCGATACAGCCGCCTCTGCTTTTACCCCGTCTGTATTACATGTAATGTGAAAATGCAAATTAAAACATTTTGAGGATTAATGACTAGTTATGTCAATACACTTTAGTATACCTAAGTCGTAGAAGATCCAGTAGAAAAGAGAAAAGGGTTTTTGAGACTCTGTGGAGAAATGAAACCATCATGGGAGTGAAGATAGATATCGCTGGTGCTTAAATAGCTTTGGAAGCCAGAACTTGAGTACTGAATTCATTAAATATTAAATTTGTTATGAATCAAACATAACATTTTATGCAATAACTTTTTTTTGAGAGAGTTTAATTAATAACGTTTTTGCTACAAAAAATGAACAAGTCTCTAGAAGTTAACTGACGGAAATTAATCATTTCTTCACAGTATCCGTATATAGGCTAAGGTTATTTTTATAGATAGAGTCAACAGGAAAAATTCAATGCCATAGACGGATTTAAACCACGCATCTCCTGGCTTCGGTCCAGTCGCTCTTACCCATTGAGCTACCATGGCCGAGGTGCCGTCCTGACATTAAATTCTCCAATTGACTCCGAAATACACCGAGATACACAGTATGTGGCGACTTACTATTGTAAGTACTTGAATCCCAGGCTTAATGCCAGGCTTAATGTCAGCAGGGCGCGTTGTCTACGGTAGCTCAATGGGTAAGAGCGACTGGATGGAAACTAGGAGATCCGTGGTTCAAATCCCAGCCATGGCATTGAATTTTTCATGTCGACTCTATCTATTCAAGTCTATGGAAATTAATGTTCCTGGTCCTGTGTAAGGGAAGTTTGAAGTGCTAGAATCTACTATAGAACATGCCAGCACGATAATAAAGGCCGCTAATAACCTTGTAGTTGAGTAAAGTTAAATTATATCTTATCATGTCAAAGATGGCGTCTGGTAAGGATCAGCCAAGGTGTGAGTCCGTAAAGAAAAGGACCTAAGAAATCATCTTGAAATGAGAGCAAAGGTAATGTAAGCGAAAATGAAGGTTTGAGTCAATTACAAAACTTAAAAAAACATGTTTTACGGTGAAATACTAACCGTACGCCAACTAGAGGAAACGATACGACGCAAGAAATGGATCAAGTAGATTCTCTACAGAAGATTATTGAGGTAGTCCATAAGAAAGTAAACCTAGCTTATAGAGAAATTTGAAGATTAAGAAAAGAAACTTAAGATCTGAAAATAAGCCAAACGATAATGTAGTAACGATTGTCAATATCCGAACAAGACAGCTAAACCCACTCAGATGAATAGAAATGCTCAAACTATCCAATTACTACAACTTGCTGCCAGAACAGGACACTGTTGAAGCTCTCAAAAAGGAAAATGTAAAGTACTGAAGTGAATACCATACAGAAAAAGGAAGAGTAATCATATAGCAATCCACAGAGACAGCCACACACGAAACTTAGCGCCGATATTAAGGAAGCTTAAACGAACCTAAACGACTGCATACGCACTAACAAACGCGAAAATTCAGAATGTGATTATGACTTCCAGAGAAATGGAAATTTATTCTAAAGTGTATTCAGATCAAAGTAAAACAACAAAACGTGAGAAATGTTCATGACAAGATTTATCTCTGACTTAAGTGCCATTTCTCTGCTTAAAAGAAAGAATAACATAAAGACACATGTGAAAAAAATGAAACAACCAGATTAAATTAACATTCTACATGAAAAAATCAAAGATGACTGTGAAATACACATGCTATCCAAAATTAAAGAGTGTAAGAAAATATATGCCCAATATTGGCCTTTTATTTGATATGAAATTTTTCTTTGGCTTTTGCCTTAGTTCTGTGCGTTGGAGCTTTTATACTTTACGGCTATGTTTATCTGTAGGTTTTGCCATGATTAGTTTTTATAGGTTAAAAAGTTAGTTTATATAAGGACAATAACCACTGAGCTACCACGGTAACTTGTCGACATTACATTATTATTCGTGTCAGATGTTCTAGTTCCACCCCAAGAGTTTACTGGACTCGAATATAAAGAGGACACGTAAAGTAAATGAAACATTTAAATAAGAATAACGCATCAAAATGTAAATGGGGATAAAATCCAATATAACTGCATCGACCACCAGTATGAGAATAGCTTGAGGCTATGTATTGTTATCTAAATATATTTGAGGAAGAATGTTACTAGCGCAAATTTGAGAGTAGTTACGTGAAATGCTTATCTTTTTATATGGAGTAATACATTTTATTAGAGGCTGTGCATTATGTAATCATAATTCTCAGAATATATTTTTAAAGACAATTCCATTCGACTTGAAAGCAGAAAAGGAATCCGAAACCACTAATTATTATTTGTTAAACAATACAGAACTAAGGCATATATCCTTCAACCACTGAGAAATAGGTAGGATGGGAAATTAGCTTTGGATCTTTTGGACGGGATCCTTGACCAATGGCTGTTTTATGGTAATTTATGTATGGTATTTATGGTAATTTTTTCTATTTTTTCTATACTCATTACTTATAGAAAACAGAAAAGTACTGAATTTTATTAATTCGATACCGAGATGTAACTATAATATAATGGCGTGCAAGTAAGTCGGCGAGCAATGAGGTTTCTCTCAGGGTATGCGTGGATGTGTGTGAGAAGGAGATTTTAACAACACTGGAATGCCCGTTTCCATTATATTTATTTACTGCTTCTTCTTTGAAAACATCGAAATGAAAGTTGCCGACCAAGGGTTACCAATCTCGGTTTAGATTTACTGAATGCGGAATGTTTATTACTCGACAAATTTATTAGTTCCTCATATATACGAACCGACAATTAGCAAACACAGAACAGGTTGACCGCCCTAATAGGCTTCACGCTTCAGTCTCTTGTCTCAGCGGCTGCACGCCGAAGACTCTTCTCATCGGCCTGACGCCGAAGACCCTTCTGATCGGCTTCACGCCGAAGACTGTTCTCCTCACCACAGCTGCGCGTGTGTGTATATCTAACTTTCACTCTCAGGAAGCTCCTTTTCAACCAAAATCCCTTTGTGGCTGTTTTGTCGCTATTGCAAATGATCCAAAGAATTCCCTATTCATACACGTCAAGTGGGCTAAGGACACTGCTTCTTATATTGCCTTTGTTACAACACTTTCCCCCATCTCAACTGGCCTTGCCCTTGTCGTAACAAAGAACCAACATTCCTTTGACATCTATCATGATTCTCTACTTCTGGCAAACCTTAATTTTGGTATCAGAGATTTCAAGGCAAATACAGTTTAAATGCCCCTCCCAAAAACGGAAGAAAAGAAGAAATAATGTTTAAAAAAAATATTATGTGTGTGCGTGTGTGTCTGCTAGTTTGCCTGTAAACTAATATGTGAGAAATGGAAAGTCCGTTATATACTATCCTTGATATTTACTTTCACTATTTTCCAAAGATACCAAAATAGAATAAAAATCTGCCCATCTCGAATTTCCCTTTGCACTGAAAATCTGTGAAGGATTTTAATTAGATAATACCCTTTAAAAGTTTTCATTTTGATAAATTGCCCCATTCTTATAATATTTTAATAACAAAATGTGTGTTGAATTTTCTGGAAGTGTTCCCTGTAGTCACTGTATTGTCTGTGACTTTGACATGACTAGTTAACCGTGAACCATACTCAAAACTCTACTGCATAAAAATGCAAAAAGGGTTACAGAACACATTTGGTCGAATAACGTCTTCTGTAGTTACTATTTCGGAGATAGTATCTTAAAATTAAAGCCAATAACAAATAGATTTCTCATTGAAGTCATTCGTTTTCCTCCTCCTGATCAGGAAGGGAACAGAACTTTTAATCCAGCTCTTAAAATATTTGACTGTCAAATAAGGTTATTCTAATTCCCTATGACCATTTTATCTAAAATGAAATATTTTACAAAACTATTTCCACCTATTTTAACTCGATTAACATGAGTTAGACAGAAGAATAAGTGTTTTTCTAGTGGTCTGTTCAAATATAATTAGAAAAAGGTTATGTAAGTACAAGGCATAAACGTACTGATAATTTTCTATGAAACAGTTTATGGACCATACTTTGAATGTACCTAGGTTTTGTGCGTTTGTATTAATAATAGAGTAATCAGGAAATTACTGATGCTGTACATAAATTTTAGAAATCACCACCGCATTGTATGTGTTTTCGTACTGATCTTATCACATAAGGGCACTAACTATGATGAACATTTCCTTTGTAATACAGCTTCTTAGGATTCCCAACAACGGAAACGATAATCAAATTATAGGTGAAACAGCGGTCCATCTGCAATAGTAATTCTATTATTCACCTACGCGCCTCAGTACCGTTCACCACGAAGAAAGTAACTGGATTTGTGTAACTTTTAAAGTGATTTCAGGCTAGTTCATTCAAGCTGTAACTTTGGAGTACAAAGTTGTGAATGGATCATTTTGGTCTGCTACAGTAGTATAAAACAGAAATGAAGACTGTTTATGCACAGAAATCTGGAATTCTAGTTCGTATATTCCAGTCTATGTGGTGAAATATCAGCGAAAGTTAATATTTCCCCTGCGAGTACAAGATTAGGGCACAGAGGGCCAAACTAGGAATTCTAGATCACCTTTTGTGAGTGGTTATTAGGGAATGGCTTAGTTATAAGATCCAGCTTGCACTGGAGATAATCACCAAAGGCGTGTTTCAAATCCTTTTTACTTGTGGGATATGAATAGCTAACGTGATTTGTGCTACCTGCTGGAGCATTATTAGCCAAGTGGAGACGAAAGGCTAAATTCCTCTGGCCTACAAAATTCGTAGAATGTTAGACAAATCTTTTCGGGAACAATGACTGAACGCACAACTTGACAAAGTAAAATATTTAATGTTTAGTACAGCCTTATAAATTGTAACTTTTTCTTTAATTAAATCTCTATTAAACAAATATTTTAGAAACATATTTAAAACAAGCACTGGCTTTGCCACTTTCAGCTAAATTCTGCACTAGCTCACAAAAAAGATTCTGATATCTTATATTTATATTATATTTTTACCCATTGATGAACAGAATAACCTCAAAACCAGTATTTTTTATAATACCTAATTAAATATATTAAAGAATATAAATATTGAACGAAACGCCTTTATAATACATTTCCTTATTGATACAATAGATATTATAGAATACAGCAGGCTTGAGCGATAAAAAAACTTTTCATGAGCTGATAACTGTGTGATAACTTTGAAAAACGTTCCCTTTGGTTTGTCATCAGTAACTAAAAATTGTATTTCGGCAAGGTTTGCCATTTAGAATTTTGTACATTAAAAACAGCCGTCTCGGCCTCCTAAGTCTGTAACCTGGCTCCTAATTTTAATACCAGTTTGTATTCTCCTCTTATTAGTACTCCACGGTCTGTGTGTGTTAAGGACAATACCGTTAGGTCAAACACACCCAGTGACTTCACAGGGTGGTAGTGGATACGCCACTGACGCGCGTCAACCCCGCAGGGAATTCCACCGAATAACCTCGGTGGGGCCACCGGTTATCTAG
The DNA here is from genome assembly GCA_030765055.1 of Mantis religiosa. NCBI lineage: Eukaryota > Metazoa > Arthropoda > Insecta > Mantodea > Mantidae > Mantis > Mantis religiosa. The sequence continues at coordinate 200,176,687 of CM060948.1, read as the reverse complement.
AACACCAACTGCTCGCTCTGCAGGCAAGCACCCGGGACTTCTTATGAAACCCTCTGCCCCCTCCGGGTGGCCGGAGCCTGACCGAGGCACCCAATCTCCCATGGGCATCGGGAACCACTGCCCCCTCGAGGCCAACACAATCCGAACAAACCCTACTCGGGAGGGGCTCCAACGTTTGGCCCGAGCTTCCTCTAGTGACGTCAGAGGTACCACGAGTGCTCGGGGTCTGCAGCGCCCGCACCAGGGTAACCGAAGGGGACGGATGCTCCCCTTCCCTACGAGGAGTGTACTGTACAGCCTTGTTAACTGTAACTTTCTGTTTAATTACGTCTATATTAAACACATATTTAAAAAATGATTTAAAACGAGTACTCTCTTTGCCACTTTCAACTACAAATTCTGCACTACATCGCACAAAAAAGTTCTATTATGTTATACTTACATGACCTTTCTACCCATTAAGAAAATAGCCTCAGAAATCTTATTCTTTTATTTTATGTTAATTATCTATCTTAACTTTGATAAATATTAATCGAAACGCCTTTATAATACATCTCCTTGTTGATACAATATGTGCTATAGAATACAGTAGGCTAAGCGATAGAACACTTCTCAAGAGCTGATAGTTGTTGGTTGTTGTAATTTACGTCCTTCAACGTTAAGTCATATCGGACGATGAATGGAATGGAGGAAATGATGTTCAAATGGGTCCGGGGTCCATGGAGCTTAGAGTTACCCGACATTCGTCTTAAAGGATAAGGGAAAACCCCGGAAAAACGCATCCAGGTAACTCACCCTGACCGAGATTCGAAATCGGGACCTCTTGAACGTGAGGCAGACATGCTACCACCACGCTACCGAGGCGGGCTCAAATACCGTTCTCTTTGGTTGGTCATAAGACTTGGACATAAGGTAAGTATACACTATCAGCGGATACAAACTATTGGTTTTTGCCTTATTGACAAAGGTTAGGGGCCATTGCATGCACTGATGCACTACTGAAGGCGATTGGGTTCTTCTGGCTCTATATTGGGCGCAATGACCTTAAGCTGAGCAATATCCAGACCAGTACTCACGCAAGTCATGATGTCATCCAGGATATGAGTATGCCATCGAAGAGGATTGCAATGGGGAGGATTATGTCGCTATGGTTATTAACAATACCAAAATAAAATAATAGTAACTGAAGCAGCTGAGTGTTGTGATTGTCATTTGTTGATTATAACAGGGACTAAAGAAGGAATGTACATGTTTAGGCTTTCACGGCCGGCGTTAATCGAATAGAATGTTTCCGGGCTGGAAGGTCGTGGTCTAGACGTTGGAAAATTATCTGACGTTTCTTTTCCATAGATCCGTCGGGCATCTTCAGAGATTCAGTCCTGGATGTTCACAACTAACGGAACTACGGGTGAAACGTCAGATAATTTTTCATCGTCTAGACCACGACCTTCAAGCCCGAAAACATTCTATTGGACTAAAGAAGGAAGTTTTACGACGCTAATTTCTTTGTTATTTAAAGGGGATTAGACACGATTGCTGATTCGCTGAAATCATGTATTCGGTCACGAAGTAGCACGCTTCTGAATACAATACTAACGAGCCATCGATTTTGTGTTGAGTTGTACAGAACTCGAAACTGCTCGCATGGTGTCCCAGACATTCTTCATTGGACGGCATGTCCAATGAAGAAGTTCAGGGGAATTTAGGGGAACCTTGACAATCAAAGCATTATCGCTGAGTATCGGGTTGAGCGTAAACAGCGAACCAAATTGGTGTCTACACTTACGCTGTTTTTAACCCTTGATCTGGTGAATCTCCCTCAAAGCACTAAAGCAGTGTATGAGGCCAAAGAAGTTATTACATATGCGCCAATCCACCAACCTGCTACAAGTGTCAGTGCTTTGATCATACCAATAAGTTCTGTAATGATATGCCTACGCATGCGATGCGTATATATCTGCAACAGGCCGTGCCGTGGCTCAGTGGCTAGACCGCTTGGCTCTCACCAAGGCGGCCCGGATTCGATCCCAGGCGACCGCAAAGTGAGATTTGTGGTGGACAACACGGCGCTGGGGCGGGTTTTCTCCGGGACCTCCGGTTTCCCCCGCCATCTCATTCCACCGGTGCTCCATCTTCATCTCATGTATCATCAGTGTCACCGCCTGCGATGCCGTATGTAGTAAATGTGGGCGTTAAACACTACACACACATTTATCTGCAACATGTGTTAACTGGGGTGGTAATTGCCTAGTTTTATGGAGGAAATTGTCATCAAATAGATCCGTACTAGGGAGAACTTATCGCTGTAGAAAGTCCGAAAACTCTTGTGTATCCGCCTAACCTCTGTAATCAGGTCCGGTACACTATAAGTTGCAGCTAAACTGGAACCGAGAAGGGACATTTGAGCACCGTTTTACTCACTTGTTGACTGATATAGCATTAACCGTTAAAATGATAGCTTAAAAAGAAAGGTGTTTTCTTTTTGTAATTTACGTCCTCCAACGTTAAGTCATATCGGACGATGAATGGAATGGGTAAAATGATGCTCAAATGAGCCCAGGGTCCATGGAGCTTAGAGTTACCCGACATTCGTCTTTCAGGATAAGAGAAAACCCCGGAGAAAACCTTATCCAGGTAACTCACCCTGGCCGAGATTCGGACTCGGGACCTCTTGAGCGTGAGCAGACATGCTACCACCACGCTACCGAGGTGGGCAAGAAAGGTGGTTGCAAAAGTTTTTAAGTTGTTGCCAAAAGTAGACCTTCAGTTATGGATTTAATGTACCTAAGTATACATAAAGATTTTGTACGTTTTGGCTCTTTACTTGTCGTTTTACATTTAGAATTTATCTCTGGCTTTTGCCATGATTGAAGTTTATTTTTTCATTATTTGCGACGTTTTCTAGCAGTTCTATTTTATATCACATATGTCTGGCTTGTGCCTTAACTTGTTTTTGAAAGGCGCTGATAACCATATAGTTGAGCGCCTTTAAACATCCAACTTTAGTCTTGTAATTTTAATGTATCAGTTTTCCTTTTTTATTGTTTCACAGGCTGTGTCAGTACTGGTGAGCGCCTACACGCTTGTGGCTATCAGTATAGACCGCTATATGGCCATTATGTGGCCACTAAAACCCCGGATGAGCAAGAAGCAGGCCAAAGTGATCATTGGTGTTGTATGGCTCGTAGCACTGAAAACGGCTTTCCCTATTGTCATCGTCTCACGTCTTGTGCAACCATCGAAATGGCACGCCCATTGTGGAAGATACGTCTGTGAAGAGCACTGGACCAATCCTCGATATCGGTACTACTACAGGTACGTGACTCTGCATGGCTTTATCGGCTGTCTTTAGCAGCAGACTATGCTTAGACTTAATTGGCTGCCTAGCAAAAATAAGGGGGGATTGTTCTGACTGTTGTCCTTTTAGGGTAATACCCTTCTTCAGATAAAAGAAATGCTATGATATGAATATAAAAACTGTCTCCGCGGTCCAGCGGTAGGATATTACATGAGTTTCTGGGTGGATTTGCAACTGGAATGTGAAAATTTGATAATTTTATTACATCCCATATTTTCCATAGTGAAAGAACACAGTTACATTTATTTACTACTTTTTAAAAGAATAGATTTTATGCATGTCTCGCCCTAACTGCTGTACCAGGTAGTGCTTTGTAAAACGGTTACTACTCTTTATTCTTGTTTATATATTACTATAAACCTAAATGGCAAGACTAACATGCTTTTTCTTTCAAAATGTATAATATCTGCAGATCTGTCTACGTTCCTATGTCTTGCACAACCAATCATAAAATTGTCACACTCAGGATTACGGACAATAAGTTATTATAACCAATATAATTCATATAGTGCGTAGACGCAGCATATGGTATTCGATCGTTAGAAGGAACTACTTTCAACGGAACCCATGTAAGAGCAGAAAATGTATGCCGGTCTGTTCGCGATATTATAACTTGGATCTCACCGATGGCATTTGTACTTTCACAGTAAAATGCTGTTTAGGTAGCCTCACCCAGGCGGAAGTATGTCGTCTGCCATGATCTAGGGACTACATGCTAGCCTCTTGTTCCGGAAGTCGTGGGTTTAAGCTCGGCGAAGATGATGTAAAATTTTGGATATACTTAGTTTCCATGGGAATACACGCAGGTGTCCCGTATCGTAGATGTGACGCGTGAAAAAAACTCAATCCTGATAGTCTTCTGGAGAAACTTAGGCGGTCCTTGATACCCAATATGGAATACGACACACACAGCAACAGGAGTTAAAGAGCTTAGATAAATGAAAATACAGTTACAGGCACAATTATAAGCCTGCTTCTAATTTTTAGACATATCAGGACTGCTCGTAATGGTACTAACCGATTGCAAGAGGAGCCCTGGTCTGAGGGTGTAGGTATACCTTGTGTGTTTGAAATTATAATTTTTAAAGATAAAATAGGAAGTAAGCTAACCAAAGGGTTAATATGGCAGTGAGGCCGTTGGTATCATTGAGCTTAAGACTTCAGATGTTAAAGGCAACAAATAAATAGAACCGATGCCCACGCAACCAACTTTTGCGCCTTTCTTGAAACATCTTAATGAACGCGCGTTTTAGGAACACCTCTGTTAGTCCAATTTTAAGTGACTCGCTTAGTGCCCTTCAGAGGCCACGGCAGCTGTACAGTTACCATCGTATTGTCCAGTGTATCCAGGATGCCCTCCACGTTCTACACGCCTCTGGCGTTAGCGTGGTGTGTGCTTGGGTTCCTGGTCACGTAGGCCTGGCAGGGAATGAACTGACGAAGAATGGTCCACTTTGCGAAGAAACAAGCTCCAGTCAGTGAAAGATGTTCCGATTCCCTGGGTAGCCTCCTGCCGTCGCTCCCACCTTGAAGAGGTGACTTTGGCTCGATTGCGCATTGGCCATTGCACATTTATTTTTTAAACATCGTATTTTATTGAACAAGGATCGTGCTCCAGTCTACCTGCTTTGCGGTACAGCTGTATCGGTCGGCCACATACTTTTAGAGCGTTTTAGCACAACGCGTATTCGCAGATCCCTCCAGCTGCCGGCCAGCTTGGCAGAGGTACTGAGGGACGACGAGAAAGCGGTGGCCAAGGTTTTGCAGTTTTTTTAACTGGTAATTTTAGAATTTAGTACCATCCATTTTATTGATTTTAAGTTTTTTGGGGCTTTAAGTTATTCCCCTCTATTTGAAAAGAACTGTGCATTTTATCTAGACCTTACTGCCGATGTATTTCGTTTAGATCTTCTTTATCCTGATTTTAACACCATTAGTTTTTTAAGGGTGCTGATGACCTTGTTGTTGAGCGACCTTAAACACAAATATCATCATCATCATCATCATCAGCAGCAGCATCCCTTAGTCCAAAGCCACCTGGTTTTCGTTTCCGGGAGTTTTTCAGAACATATGCCATTGAAATGCCTAAGATGTTTCCTAATGGCGAGAGAATATATCCTCCTTATTGCGTGAAACGTGTCACGTAGACCTTGGCATGACGAAATACGAGAAATCTAAGATGGCTACGTCTAATATCCACACTTGCTTTTTAGAATATTTATCAGTTAAAAAGACTTCCTTTTAATGAACACTGAGGAATCAAAAATCTTATATGGTGTTGGGCGTATTATGTCTATAGACCCGAACCATATACATTTGTATTCCATAGTAGCACTTCCATTTATAGTGCAGAGCCTTATCTAATACACCGAGGTACTTTATAGGTAATGCACGTCAAAGCCTTCGGCAGCTGTACAACTACCACCCTATTGTACAGCTTACCCAGGATGCCCCTCAAAATCCATCCTCTGTGGTCCTCGTCCCGAGGCGTGGGCAACAGGAAGTAGGGGACTGACTGATGGGGTGATTTACGGCGGGGACTTGGTGTACTCCAGGACCGCTATGGTTGCCGAGAAGGCCAATCAGTAACCCCGAAAACGGGCATAAGAGGCTCTGGCGTTATGTCTCGACTGGGTTCCTCCGCGAGGTGAGAGAGTTCCTTCAAACGCCCAAACCATGGTCCACTTCGGTGTTTGACCACATTTATTTATTTTTTCTTTTCCTTTTTCCTCCCTGAAGACATGCCTGACGGGTAACATAGTGCGGGTGGTTGGAGTGGAACCCTGCTCCAGTTTGCCCGATGTGCGGTGCGGCCCTCTCGGTCCGCCATGTACTTGTGGAGTGTCCCAGTTTAGACCGTTTCCGCAGTTCTCTCCAGGTGCCAGTCAGCTTGGCGGAGATACTGGCGGATGACGGGTCAGCGGTGGCCAAGGTTTTTAAATTGTTTTACAGGTTAATTTTAGAATTTAGTGTTTTAATTGCTTGTGACTTTTATGCCTTTTATGCAATATATTCATTTTTTAACTTCTTTGGCTTCCGCCATTCCTCTGCGTTTGTTTTATTTGTGATTTTATTTAGTATGTGGAGAGTTTTTTTAGTTTCTTTTTATCAGGGTTTTAGCGTGTTTCGTCTTTAAAGGGCCCTAGTGACCGCGCAGTTGCGCGCCCTTAATCACACACACATCATCATCATCATCATTACCCAGGATGCCCTCCATATCTTACACGCCTCTGACGTTAGCGTAGTGTGTGCATGGATTCCCGGTCACGTTGGCTTGTGGGGTGGTGGATGGCGGATTCAGCAGCTAAGACCGTAGCCACACAGTCCAGGATTCATATATCGTTTGTCACCTTGGAAGATTTTAGACTTGTATTGCGGAGAGCTGTGCAGTTCTGCTGGTACTAGTACTGGTCCGCTCTCCGCAGAAATAAGCTTGGATCATCGAAGGAACCTCCGCTGCACTTGGCAACCTTCTGTCGTTCATCTCAAGAGGAAGTGAGTTTGGCTGGGTTACGCATTGAACACAGCATTTTTTCTACACATAATACTTTATTAACCCTTTCAGATCAGAATTATTTTGCTGCTTATGCCGTATTTCTCTAATCCGAAACCGGTTTTCTTCAGGATCGTTACTGCAACACGTAGTGCACTGGGCATGCACTCACATCCGGAGATCGCGGGTGTGAGTTTCGGCAATCGTAGTCAAATGTGCCTGTGGTAAGAGATGTGGTCGAGCCCAAGTAAAATAATTGGTGTGATGGCACGTTTGGATGCTGATGGGGTATCATTTGACTGTGATTGTGTAGATACGGTTATTTTGCTTAAAAGAAACAGTACAATGTAAATTGTGGAAAAAAGTACAATTTAGAGCATCTAAGATATACATGTTTAATTGGCTAAGGACAGTATAACAAGAATATAGCAGCAGAAACCGCTGAAGCCATTACAAATAGGAGAAAAAGTTAATGTCCATTACAATGGATGCTGCGACTGAAAGGGTTAGACCGGAATCTGCTCCAGTTTACCCGAGTTGCGATGAAGCTCTTTTGCTACGTTATGTGTTTCAGAGTGATTTTGGCTAGTGCATCTTCGGGAGTCTCTGCAGCTGTCGGTCTTCTTTAAGAAGATACTGGCGGATGACCGCAATGTGGTTTAAAAGGTTTTAAATTTGTTTTATAAGTGAAATGTATTATTTAGTCAATATGAGGCTTTATATACCTTTTGAGTTTTATTTATTGTGATTTTAAAGATTTCCTTGTCTTCTGCCTCAACTGTGTAGGTTTATTTCATTTGCGATTTTATTTAGAATTTTTATACGTTATAGTAATTTTTATATATGGCTTTTGCCATATATAAGTGGATCTGATAACCACACAGTTGATCGCCCTAATATATATATATATATATATATATATATATATATATATATATATATATATATATATATGCAATTGGATAGAGTTAGTTACACCTTAATTTTATCGTTAAAATAGTAGATATATATTTCTCTACAAT
>CM060948.1:200161314-200166314 GCA_030765055.1 Mantis religiosa | reverse complement strand
CATCATCACCATCGTCATCATCGTCGTCGTCATCATCATCATCATCACCATCATCATCGTCATCATCATCGTCACCATCATCATCGTCATCGTCATCATCGTCATCATCATCATCATCATCATCATCATCATCATTATCCTCGTTATTTTAATCAAGTTGTTAAATACCTTATGTTCCGTAATACTCGAAATCTAAAATCTTTTGTGGAATATAACAGTTTCTGTATCTGAAAGGAAATATTGAAGAAATTTGGAAATAATATGTCTGAAAAGAAGTTAAATTTTCACATTTTAAAGGGATTGGCTTATAAATCTATTTAGGTGTTTTTTTTTTCGCCTGTAAGTTTCGCCCTTCTGTTTTTCGCTTAGAGCCATCAGCAACGATAGGAATTCACTGTATAAAACGAATCAGAAACAGGCAAACAACGAAAGAATGGGGGGGGGGGCGGATAATTGCAGTTTGTGAACAATCCTTTCGTGACCTGTGGAGTAGCTTATCAGGTAGTCAGCAAATAAAAGAATAAAAAATAAATAGGTGCCTTTCAACATCACTACCGGAAGACCATTTAGTTGTCCGAAATAAAACAAAACCGTAAAATCCCAGTTTATGGTTTAAAGCAATTTCATATTTTCATTTTCGTAATATTTATAGGTTATATCTTTCCATCTAAGTATACACCAGGGAATAGCTTATTTTGAAGTATTAAACCTGTGCCTTATACGTAGATAGTACAATGGTATATGAATACTGCTGAGCTCGTTTATTTTCCATCCCCATTTCAAAACATGCTTTCATCCCTGGAGAAATCCGCTTCACCATAGGATACAAAAATGAACTTGCAAAAATAATAAGGGATATAGCTCCATCGTAGAATAAAATAGGGAGTACACCTCTTGCTAGCTTTATAAGGATGGCATAATAATCTGAGTATATTATTGATCCTGGAAGGATGTATAACACTACATGAAACGCACACCAGCAGAAAGGTTTCTGAAGCCTTGAGTACTACGTATATCCCCTACAGTTTGATATCCAAATCAATAATTTCGTGTGCTAGTTTTCTTCATATTGAATAACGGCTGACATATGATTTCTTTGAACCAACAAGCTGCTATAACAGGAACTTTCCAATCATGGCGTTCAATATTCCGAATATATCCAGATACCTCTCTGTGCGAATTTCCCCCAAGGGACTACTGCGTTAAGTACAGCTTATGGCGAGCTCGGGATCCCGAGCCACACTTTCTATTAGATTCCTCTGATTGGTGACATAGCTTATGCCAAAATCCCAAACATCTTGGTCCACATCACTGTTTGACCTATAACTCTTTCACCCTAATACTGTTCTGAACGTCGGATGGAGAAGCGCAGAGGGTGACACAGTAACGCTTAATATCCAGTCCGTGATTGTAGTGTCGGACTCTGATAGTTAAGACCTGGAAACCTCCATTGCAAGAAGTGATTTTATTTATTGTTATTTGAAGTTTTACATTGTCTTTTATCTCAACTATAAAGGTTTATTTTATTTGAAATTTTATTTTGATTTTTTATAGTTTATAGTTATATTTATCTCTTGCCTTTGCCATAATTTAGTTTCTAAAGGACACCGATGATCGTGTAGTTGGGCACCCTTGGCCCACCCAAGCAGTGAGAATACTGCGAGCCCATAATTATGTTAGTCAGTTGCCTATAAAGGTTGAGATATTTAGAGTCCTCGCTTTTCGCGCGTTATGGAGAAGGGTTTGAAATTGTTTTCAAAGTTAAAACATAAAATTTAGTGAAGAAAGTGGTTTATATACCGTTTGGCTTTTGTTTATTGTTGTTTGAAAGTTTTGGCTTTTGCCTTAATTATGTGCCTTTATTTTATTCGCAACTTGATTTAGAATTATTTTTATGAGTGGCGAAACCAAAAATCATACCCATTTTTCAAGGCGGTTCGGACCGCTATCTGCCATCCCGCTGTGTTCGCAAGGTACCCACGACAAGAAGGCTAGAGGGGAATGAAGGGTAGAGGAGCTTCAACTGTTTATCTGCTCCGGTAACGGATCTGTTTACTAAGAAATGAGCGTATGAAAGTACATATGAGTCACCCATGCTGCCAAATCTATGTTTGTTGCAGTGAATGTAGCGATAGGTATTATGTCTGGGTGAGTTTTGTGACTACACTTGCGTATTTTAAACGAACCTTCCATCCTTGTCATACTGGGATGGCGAGCATAAACACTGTACGGGCAGCAAAAGTGATTACACATTCCTCTAGCTTGCCTTCTTGTCCTGGGCAAACAGTACTGAACGCATTATTAATGAACGATTGACCTTTCTAATGCTGAAAAAAAAAAACCACATCCTTATGACCAAAATTCACTGCGGGTTTCGATGACTAAGTTCAAAAATAGACCATCTGTTCCGATGTCGACACCGGTAATGAATGGATTCTGGAAGAACTGTCAAACAGTATGGTTGTTGTTTGATCTTTAGAAGGCTTATATTGTCACGTGGATGGCTAAGGGATGCTTGAAAACATATCAACATTTAGAACTCTTGTTATTTCATGCATTAGTAAATGTGCAAGGGAGCCAGGACTAAAGAACAAAGTATCAACAATCTGTTTCTCTTGAGTCAGCCAGAATGTTTTAAAAACAATGGGAGTGCTTACATTTGCTTACGTTTGCTTAGCTATGTGTCAACCGGCCCTGGTCGCGCGCTTCGCACCTAAACAGCCTAAACTAAAGTGAGGAATTTTGGACCTACAAACCCTAAAACTAAGAGGTCCAGGTTAAGGTACACGGCATACAAAGATCTGACTCAATGAACAATTCAAATGCTTTAATTCATTACTACAATCCTTACTATTACTACAATCCTTACTACAATCCTTGATTATCTAACTAGAGTAAGCACAGTAAGCCAGTAACTACACAGTAAGCATTTACCAAAGCAAAATAACTGAGTAGAACATTATTACATGAGTAACATCTCATAACCTCTGAGGTAAGCCAACAGTTAAATTCCATCCCCCATGTAACGATGTAGAGAAGTCAAGCTAGCTAGCAGTCGCCTTTTTTAAAACCCAGAAACATAAAAACAGAACAAAGTTTCTGGTCGCGGAACTGAAGGGAATAGCCCATTAAACAATCACGGCTTACCAAAAGTGATCATGAAAACTGAAAGAAATTTTACTAAAAGTCCAAAACTTGGACCACTTACCCCTGACTTAATTGCGTCGAGCACAAAGCACCAACTCAGCTCCCGACTCGAAGCAAAACTGCTAGGTAGACTTCGGAAATCCCGCAGCGCTCAACGAGAGAAGCGGCGGAAATCCCAAGCGATTCCACGAGACAACAGCGCCTCGAATCGGGAACGGAAGGAACTGAGTGCCAGGGAAATAAAAAAAAAAATAAAATAAAAAAAAGGCACAGCTGATGTAACCTACAGGTCTCTGTGTAGGCGCGTTCTGCATTCTACGTAGATCTTGTGATGACACAATGGAGGTTGACCATATCTAAATCTAGAGTCCACACTTGCTTTTAAGAATTTATATCAGGTTACGAAGACTTATTTGAATTTATAGCGAAGGATCTAAAGGCTCCCACGGTGTCAGATGTGCTTATGACAATGGAACCGAACCTTGTATACTGGGTTTTCATAGGGGAACTCCTATTTGCAGCCCAGAGCTATATGCAAAGTACCACCCGATGTATTCGCCGGCGGAACTTGGGTGACTGCCTAATTTTAAGTGATTTCCTTAGCGCTTTTCAAGCCTTCATGAGTTGTAAGCTACAGTCCTGTTGTACGGCGCATCCTGGATGTCCTTCCCGTTTAAACACGCCTGTGATATTAACGTGGTGTGTACATGATTTTTCTGGTCCGTTTGGCTTACAGAGGAATGAAATGGCGGATTCTGCAGCTGAGATACCGGCCCTCATAGCCCTGAGATACCGGCCCTCATAGCCGTGGTCGCTAGCATCCACCACCTAGAGGGTCGGGGGTTCAAGTCCCGACTTTGGCATAGGTGTTTATGTATATAGTATATGTGTGCACATAAACATGCAGAAAACAAACAGTAAGTAAACGGAAACAATAAAAGAACGGTAAAACTAAGGGAAAGAAGAAAACTATATCCATATATAGACATATTTTTAATATAAAAATAGACCGTAGCCACAGTCAGTTTTCAAAACAGTTTGTCACCTTGGGGAACTTAAGGCTATTTGTGCGGAGAGCGGTGCTGTCGTGCTGGCATGAGTGGTCAGCCCTCCGCCGAAATGATCTTCGAAATATGAGTGAATTTCGGATTAACCGTTAATTTCCTGTCGTTCCTCTCGTCGGCAGAATATGAGTTTGGCTTGGTTGCTTGCGGTCCACTGCAGCTTTACAAACTGTCAGATTTTAAGGGGGACCCTGACTGTCTGCTTTGTAATAATGCTCTCTCAGTCCGTCATGAGAATTAGAATGATTTCCCTAACACATCTTCCAAGTGCCTGCAGTTGCCGGTCAGCTTTGCAGAGATACCGGTGGATGACAAAGCGTTGAAAAATGTTTATGTTTTGGTTTTCAGGCATAAGTAATATTATTTAGTGAAGTAAACCTACATTTTTATATCTTTTGGTCGAATATTCACAATTGCGTTTTGAATTTTTATCAGGAATCAAAGATCAAATTTTCATTTATAGCTTGAATCTAGAAGCTCCAACTATGGTTGATGTGGTTATGTGTTTAGAGTGTATGAGTGTCAGTAGCTACTGGTCTAATTTGCAGAAATCCTGTCGAACGATAACAAAGAGGTTGGAGAGGTTGCATACGTTTTGGCATAAGTAAAGTTGGTACTTACAACATTTGGAGGTATCTTAACCAAATTCTAACTTTTGTTCTTTTCTTTTCTTTGTGATCTTTGGACTTTACCTGTGCCCCTTGGCCATAATTGATTTTGTATATTTACCTTATTTTTAATGTTTTCTAGTATATTTATGTTCAGTAATTCTTATCCCTGTTCATTGCC
>CM060948.1:200113814-200156314 GCA_030765055.1 Mantis religiosa | reverse complement strand
CGAAAGTGTTCTTAATGATAAATTGTTTTGTTTCTATCTTTTATCTTCTTTCTATCTCTGTTGTTGTTTGTGTATCTGTCCGTCTTTCCGTCCGTAAGCCCGTCCACCCACCTGCCTGTCTGTTATCATCATACAAATTTGTACAGGTGTGGGATAATGTTAGGAAGGTAGAAGTAAATAGAAAAGTGCAATGCAATACGCTGGGTGAGGAGCTTACCCATTTTATTGTGCTTCATTTACAAAATACATGTAAGTATATAAGTGATAAACTTATTGTGCTTTATGATAACACTGGTCAGAAAAAAAAGAAACTTTTTCAGGTACAGAGATAAAACATGGTGGACATAACTAATTTGGATTTGAACTAATTTTCTGTTGCTGAAAATGCAGTTAGATTTTGGCCATCAACCTCAAATTTTTAGAATTCCTATATGTAAAAACAGAGACCAGGGTCTACACTATATTTATACAATATATAACATACTTAATGCCATAAAACTATCTTACTCTGGTGTCCTGGGCCTAATGTGCACTTTTACAAGAATTATTAAAACATACATTTGCTCGATGATGTAGATGGTGGAGGCTTGAGTCTTTTAGTCACTTAACGTTGAAGGGTTCCATCTATCTTTATAGCGGTTTTCCTTTCCAAGACGTATTGATGAAACTTTCTCTGTGTTGGTCACTAACCGCTCCCAAATTGGTAAGGAAAAAGATAAGAATGAAGGAAGTACATGTTTAGTGACATTCTGTATCCAAGATTTGTATAGTTCTCTAAAAGAGCTCCCACTAATATGTCACTGAATGTTTCCTAGGGAATGTCATTGACATCCTTAAAAGAACGCCAGGCTGCAAGTTCTGACTTAGTTTTTCTTCGAAGTCCTTATTATTCATTAACTTCCTAATTTGTGGTTCAATAAAAATCTCCTCTTACATATTACATTTAAGAAGTAGTTCACATTAAACCTTAGAAAAAAAGGGTTACTGCACTAAGTTTTATCACGCTCCTTTCAAACACAAAGCACTTAAAAGTTTTACAGTAAATTCAACTATGTTATATAACTTCTAGGTCTTAACTTTTAATCCTCACATGATGAGCACTTTCTCATTTTACATTTTATATCACATTACAATATAAAATTGTGTTTTATAACTTTGTTTGTACCAATACAACTTTTGACTATTGTAATGTATTGTTCTCTCTTTTAGATAAAGCTATATACGATTATATTCTCAATTAATTACAATGCTATATTTTAAAGCCATAAGGTACGCACACGATCACGAAACGAAGGTGCGTATTTAACCTCACTAACGCAACATCAATGGAAGCAATTGTTAAGAAGGTTGTTTTGTGTAGGGCGATGTTAAAATGATAAATTAAGTTACTGAAATGCTTCTTGTATGAAGCGCTTTAGAAAAATTACTATTAAAATCCTTTACACCTCCTCGCGTCCCACGATGCAGAATATCATTTTCCTCCGGTCTCTGATCTCAAGAGACTCCAACAAAGGACGTCTCAATATAGCTTAACTCCAGGTGTTACGCTTCCAGCTGGAACGACGATAAGACGTCTATATTAGTCTTGTCAGTAACCCGAACAGCCCGTCTAGGAAGTAAACAAGCTGGTAAAAGACGGAGAATTGATGCCTTTTGCATTAGCTGCTTACAAATGACGAGGCACTTCTAATTTGATATATGTTGAAGCTGAAAGTTCTCTTTCTATAGCTTGCGTGATAAATAAAGTTTGACAAATACCTATCGAGCTAGAATGAGTTATATGAGAGTTAAAAGGAGTGATATTGAATCTTTATGAGGAACGATGTAGAGGTTAACCTACACCACCTGACAAAGGAAACGAGATATTTATTTCCAATAAGGTGGCGGGCAGCACTGTGAATCTTCCTGCTGTATCAAGAACGCTAACTCTCCGCAACGGAAACCATTTCACTTTAATTCTTGAGGTTCACTCACTTGCAAATAAAACTGCAATGACATTCAGCCAATGTTATTTGCTATTTTTAGCAAATTCTTATGCACGTACCAGTAATTAAATTCCTCCAAAACTGTTCATCTTCTGCTTTTACCATCATTATGCTCATTTGTAGTTATAATGGTCATCTTCCATTCATGTTTATCTGTTCCGTTTGTCATAATTTTCTCTATATAAGGTTTAGTTTTTAATGGAGTTCACGCTCAGGTAATTCAGCGACCTTAAATATGCATCATCGTCGCCGTTGTCTTGCGGAGAAGACAGGGGACGATGACCTTCTTTTAGAAGGTTTTTAAGTTCTTCTCAAGTATGGGCTGTCAACTTCTGGCCGTTTAGTTTATTTGTTTATTTAAATATACCTAAGTGTTTTGTCATGCACGATAGTGTATATTTACCTATAAATGTGACGTTTACTAGGATTTTAATTTTGTAGTAATTCTTTAGCTTTGGAATCTGTATCTTCACCTTATTGTCCGCTCTGTAACAGTCCTCTCTCGGTCCGTTAAGTGTTGCTAGAATGTGCTTCCTAGCGCATCTTCAGGAGCCTTTGCATCTTTCGGTCAGCCTTGCTGAGGCTTCGGCGGATAATATAGCGGCAGAAAAAGGCTTAAAGTTTCTGTAAAGAATACTCTTTTAACTTAGAATTTTGTGAAATATATATCAAGATATTCTATATTTTGTTTTTTTATTAATTTGATTTAACATGTCTATTCTCATGATTAAATTGTGATATTTATTTGTATTTTTGACGTTTGTTAGGATTTATTTATACTCACTTCTAAACCTAGTCTGCACCACGATTGATTTATAAGGGAGCCTGATGCCTGTAAATGGAACGCCTTTACATCATCAATACTAAGAATCGAAGCCAAGTCCTCCCAAGCACGAGCCTGACACATTTCCAGGAAAGCAACATGCTCGATTTCTATACATGCACTCTTGCGACTTCCGTTTTCATAGTAGTACTTCCATTTATACTGCGAGCTCTATGCCATCAACTGAGCACTGTATTTGCACTGTCTAAGGCTGAATGGCTGCCTGAATCTGACTGATTCCCTGAGTGCACTTCAGAGCTTCCGTGACTTGTACAACTATCATCCTATTGTACATCGTCTCGAAGATGCCCCCGGCGTTGGCGTGGTGTGGTTTTGGATTCCTGGTCAATTAGGTTCGCGAGAGAGTAAAATTATGCATTCGGCAACTACGGCGGCCACCTGAGAGCCCAAATCTAGCATATTCTGTCTTATCCAGGAGATTATGGCCTTGTTGTGCGGAGAGCAGTGCAAAGAGTGGTCAATTCTCCGCGAAAATTAGCGTAGAACAGGAAATCCCGATAAACCGGGTCATGATGATGATGATGATGATGATGATGATGATGATGATGATGATGATGATGTGTATAAGGGCGCTCAACTACGGTGGTCATCAGCCTCCCGTTCATCTCGTCTGGAGGAAATTATTTCCGCCCGGTTGCGTATTTGCCACTGAAATTTTACACACAGTGACTCTTCATGGGATATCTTGTACCTGTTTGTCCGCTGTGTATTATCTCTGGGTGCGTCATATGTTGCTGGAGTGTGTTTCCCTAACAGATCTTTGGTAATCTCTGCAACCGCTGATCAGCTTTGCAGAGAAACTGGTGGACGATAACATCTGTCGAAAAAGTTTTTAAAATATTGCAACGAGTAGGTTCTCATTTTAGGACTTCTGGCACATTTGTTATTATAATTACTTTACCTGTGAACTATTCTAGCATTTGTATCCTCTAGTAATACTTATCTCCGGCCTTTACCATAATTTGCTTTTAAAGGGTGCTAGCGATCATGTAGTTGAGCGCCTTGTATATAGATAGTACATAGAAACTAGACAGAATCAATTTTGTATAAATAATTTAAGAAATAAATTATTTTGAAAAGGTGTAAAATATTAGCTGAAAGTTGCACATGAATTAATTTGTATTCCATTTTGTATGTGGTAGTAATTAGTCACTGTCAGTAATAGGGATGTTCATAAAGAACTATCATTTAACATATCAGAATGGTAACGCAGGCAGTAGTAAATACAAATGTACAAGGTGATGGCCTTATCAAAGCCTCCCACAGCTCCAACCTTAGAAGTCTTTTAGCCAATTGCTTCATAAATCAATGCTTCCTTTATAGTGAGAGTAAAGAAGGTTTTTGGGATTTGTTTGTACATCTGTAAAGGGTGCTATTCGTCTCCATGACTGCCGCAAATCAAGCAAAAAGGGGGTATTGTGAATTCGCAGCGGGACTGAAAGACGTCTTGACGGCATGATAGATAATGCGACTAAAACGCTCTTTCTTCTCGTAGAATTGCAACACGCAAGGGATTCCAAACAATTTTACGTGCTGTTTCTCTGCCAATACCTAG
This sequence comes from Mantis religiosa, assembly GCA_030765055.1. Classification (NCBI taxonomy): domain Eukaryota; kingdom Metazoa; phylum Arthropoda; class Insecta; order Mantodea; family Mantidae; genus Mantis; species Mantis religiosa. The sequence continues at coordinate 200,151,930 of CM060948.1, read as the reverse complement.
AATACCATGCTTCATCAACCTGATGAACGGCGTTACTTTCTGAGTTTCTCTTGGAAGTCTTTGTAATATGCACCTTCCTTGTAGTGAATCCAGATCCCGTTTCTTTAACTTTTCCAGGACTAAACATTGCCTTCACTGAACTTAAGTTTTATTTTTAGTTCGTTATGGTTTCCTGTATCAGTATACTGCTAAGATTGCATCTCTTAACTTCTTGCCCTTTGGCCAGAACTCAGTTCGAAAAGTAAACTATCCAGGGAAAAGCATTAAGACATGGCCTCGTGAACGGGAAGTGTGCGATCCAATGCTACCATAATTATTCACCGCAACTGGGTGGTTTCCAGCTTGTCCTCAGTCCCCTCAACCGGGAAATGCCAGTCATATACCCTAAACTCCTCCCAAATAACTTCTACCAACTGTCATTTCATATAACTGCAGTGCAACCACTACATGCTGTGACCAGGGAAAGGAAGGGACACTCACACCTTAATCAAAGCTGTTTCCTTGTACTTGGCATCTCCAGAAGGAACGGATGAAATGAAAGAACCGAAGAAAGCAGCAACTACGTTGGTGCATCTCGGGCAGAGGTGCCTAACGATTCCAAGCTTTAGTCACACGAGTGATTCCTGTAATGGAGTTGATGCCTGCGTTGACAGTGAGAAAATCAAGCATTGGATGCATGTACTCCACCTGTAACATGTGTCAACTGCAGAGGTAAACATTCATCGAACTCCAGAAAATGCCTGCGTTATATGGAGAAAAAGGCGATTCAGGAGATCCGGGTAAGAGAGGTGTCCGTCTTGGAAGCCCGGAAGGTGTTAACTATTCATCGGCCTCTGTCCCCGGAACTTTACTTACAGTTCAGTTGCAGCTAAGCCGGTACCTAGACGTGAAATCGCAACACAAACTAGCGACATAAACGGGACAGAAATATCCGAAACATCAATTACACCAAGATCACAGTCAAAGCAACAGACACCAGCACGAACAACAGTGAGCACACCTACCAAGTCCAGTCCTATGAAGAACGTTCCAACCAAGTCACCGCAGAAAGCATCTACTTCAAGAACATGTGAACCAGTAATATATAGCCCGCCTCGGTAGCGTAGATGTTTGCATGTCTGCCTCACGTTCAAGAGGCCCCAAGTTCGAATCTCGGCCAGGGTGAGTTACCTGCATAAGGTTTTTCCGGGGCTTTCCCTTATACTGAAAGACGAATGTCGGGTAACTTTGAGCTCCATGGACCCCGGACTCATTGGAGCATCATTTCACCCATTTCATTCATCGTCCGATATGACTAAATTTTGAAGGACGTAAATTACAAAAATGATAAAAATAAATAGTACCAGTAGTATATAATCCATTGGCCAGAATGTTCAAGACCACTTATGAAAGAACCGACTTTTTCAGTGAGTATAAGAAGGCTAGTAGCAAGAAAATACACCAGCGTTAAAGTCAACGACCATCTCCTGCTTGATCGTTTTCTAAGGAATCAGCTAGAGAGAACCCAAGATCGGCGACTATCACCTTCGTCTATCGCAGTTTCCGATCGGTTCGAGTCTCTCGATCCGGAATTTTCAGTTGGAAAGCGGCCCTCCTCCATAGAGGATATGGTGAAGGAGGATCCTGCCTTCACAACCAGAACGACAGTGAAAAAAAAGGGCAGGATAAACGTCCTGAAAATGCCAGCCCATCCCCTAAAGAAGGGACAAATTGATTCGACCACTGCTGTGCAGGTAGTTTGTTTGGGCATGCTAAGTTATAGAAATTAATAAAGGAAAGATTTTTATGCCTTTTGGCGTTTTATTGAGTGTTATTTATATCTTTTCATTGTCTTTTCCTAGTTTTGCATATTTATTTTTTTGCCATTTTATTTTGGTTTTTCTAATTTATAGATAAGTTTATCTCTGGCTGTTAGTCTTTGAAAGGGCGCTAATGACCAAGTAGCTGAGCGCCCTTATATAAAGATCATCATCTGGCCTAGATACGAACTCGGGACCTCTTGAACGTTAGGTAGACACGCTACCACTGTCATGCTGTTGCAAAGAGTGGTGAGCTTTCCACGGAAATAAGCTTCGAAATGTTAAGGAACTTTGATAAACTGGGTAAATTTCTTTCGTTTATCTCGAATGGAAATGATGTCCTGTATGTTGACTATTACAAATTTACACACTAACACCTTCTCAAGGACAATCCCGCCCCACTTTTCTCGCATTGTAACAATGTTCCATAGTGTTAGTGTAATGTTCCAATGTCATATGTTAGTGTTTTTCTTCTTCATCATTGTGAATTTCGGCAGCTGCCGGTCATCCATGCAGGACTGTTTTTTTTAAAACTGTTTATCAAGAATAGATTTCTAATTTTGAATTAAATGAGGTGTATATAAAAATGTATATATTTCGATAATTATATTTACTTATTTTTAATTTACCCCTGGCTTTTGTAACTTTTGTGTGACCTCTGCTAGCGATTTTACTTTGCAATAAGCTTTAGCTCTGGTTTATACCACGATTGCTTTTAAAATCCGCTAGCCACCTTGTAGTTGAACGCCCAGAAATACATACCTATATTTATAGCAACCTTTTAGGGTTTGCAGTTGCCCATAAGCTTACAAAACACTCGAAAAAGTATTTCAATTTTTGTCAAAGTAGACCTTCAACTTAAAATGTCAAGATTCTTATTAATTGATTATTTCGAATTCAGCTCTGAATTTTGCCATGATGGATGTGTGTATATACCTTATTTGTGACGTTTTTATCGCATTATATCTGCACTTTCCCATGTTTTACTCCAAAAAGCGTTGATGACCATGTGGTTAAGCGCCCTTGTATCTAACTAAAATAATGAGTTTGCTTATATTAGATCTGTGTCACAAATTTAATACCTTAAAATAATTACATTTTTATTCAGATTCCAATTATGATTTTATTTGGGACGCCGAATATTTTGTTGTTCATCTCAGTTAATTTATTTGAGTCTTCATAATTTAATGAGTAAAGTTTATTAATTATATTAATTGAAAAAAATAAAGAAATCAGTTTCCGGTTTACATTGCCATTTCGTCTTTGAGAACGGTGGTCAAATATATGATAAAAATTCAATGAGAGTACAAATTCTCGTACCAACTCCGCGGTTAAAGTTTGCAAAAGAAAGAAAACAGAAATTCTATCTGAACAAGAAATTCGTGGATTTCATTTATGTCGCATTTTTTTGTATTAGTTAATTCCTTTAATACCTAGGTGGGACATAGGGCCTCGATGAAATATCTCCAGCATTTGCTATCTGCCGCCAATTCTTTCATCTCCCTAAATGTCTTGTTAACTCCAGCAATCTTCCTTCTATGGTTTCTTCCAATTAACCTCGGTCTGCCTGCACTGCGACTACCTTGTGGACACCAGCTCAATGCCTGCCTTGTGATACTTTCTTGTGGCCTTCTCAGGGTGTACTCAATCAATCTCCAATCTCTTCTCGTTATCTGCTCGTGTATGGAACGTTGACTTGTGGCTTCTCAAAGGTTTTTGTATGAGATAGTCTTTGGCCACCATACTCTCATAATGTACCTCAAACAACGATTTATAAAATCCTGTAACCTTGTCTAATATCTATGGTCACTTCCCAGATCTCACTACCATATAGTAACAAAGATTTAAATTTTGAGTTAATATTTCCTTAGCTTTGTTTTCATGCGAATGTGAGGGGATCTCCATATTGGTAGTAACTGTGCGAAAGCTCCTTTGGATTTATTTATACTACCCACCACATCTCTCAAAGTACCTTCATCTTGGCTTACCATGCTTCCAAAGTAGAAAAATTCCTCTACCCTTTCTATATCTATTCCGACTAGAGTCAAGTTAGAATTGTTACGTTGGTTTATGCACATGTGCTTAGTCTGTTTGTTATTACATATTTTGCATAATACTAGCAATTTCGCATTTTTAAACAAACACATCTGGTGTAAATTAATAATGGAGGATCACATAATCTTTTTAGAATTTTGCCACTCCTACCGATAATAATATGCTTGCGCAGCCATGTTGACGTTAAATTTCTTTAATTTTATCTTCTAAGTTCTCCTGAATAACAATGCTGAAACCACATGAACCTTTAACATGTATTTCTTTATCCAAGTGCTTACTGGAACATATCTGACAAAGAAAAATGTTCAAATCCTAGGCCAAGGGACAGGTGAAGCTTGAAATCTGGTCGCTCCCAGCAATGGCTTCTGTCTACCTGTTGGTCTAGAACTCCTAAATTTATGCTTCCCTCGCATCTGCGTCTTCCTGCTTGGTATCCGTTTGGTGTAGCTATAAATCTTTCTGTATCAGCCAACAAGAGTGTAGGAACGTGAGGTTTGGGAAACCGTGAAATGCCACCACAGTGCAGTTCAATAAAACGGTGAAAATGCAAAGAATTGAAAATAAGTTATTGTGTGTGATCAGAAAAAGGAAGCTTTCATATACATATGTTCGATTAAACTCCGATCTATTGCACTCACATAACTTTCTTTACTCGCAAATTGTTCCTAGAAGTACTCATTCTTCTATCTCCTTCATGATAATCTAGAGTTAATTATTTTGTAAACATTACTTAGCTGTACGTTGCAGGTACAGTAGGATTAGTTGATTATTCAAACCAATAAAAAGGAGTTCCTCGTAAAAGGTTAACTTCGCTTAAATATATACAGTGACTCCCATAAAAATTTGATTTTGTGCAGTTTGAAACCATAAAAGTTGCATTTAATTCGTAATAAGTGAAATAATTACTATTTTAAGAGTGTCAGGACACACAGCTCCATATCCAATAAGCTCTATTGAGCCTGTGATCATTTTAGCCTCATACTATCCATTTTATTCACCACGAATATAATTTAAGCTCAAGAACGTTAAATAAAAGAAATATTCAACAAAATTAACCTTATTTTGTCCATATTCTTAATGAATTAACTATGTGGCAATCTTTGCTAAAAATATGTGTTCATAGAAATTCGGTTATCACTTTGATACTGTGTTTTGTGTCCATCAGCACTTAGTTGGAAGGTCCCCTTGATGCATTAGGACGCTTTGGCATACTATACACTAATATCCTTATGTAGTCAGAACTAATGTTACTCAACTCTTTTACTAGTCTTTCCTTTAGTTCTAAAACTGACGTAATTTGAGAAATTCTTATCCGGCTACCTAGTTAAGACCACACATTTTTGATGACGTTCAAATCCGATGACTGCGCCTTGGTTAAAATTACCTTCGGATGGTTTCTACATTGGCCAGGTACGCACCTTGTAGTCCGTGTGTTAGGGATGGTTATCGTGCTAAAACTTGAAAGTCCAGTATTCCTAATTTCTCAGCAACTTTCCGCAAATTCCTTTTGAGTAACTGTATATATTTATACCTGTCTAAAACACCACCAATAAACACTAATTCTCCAGGTCCATCAGCATACATACATCCACAAACCATCATACCATTTCCACCATGTTCCATAGTTGGCTAATGTTTGGTTTTTGTAACCGTTGATTAGGTCTTCGCCGCACCATAATCCCCCGCTTCATCCAAATGGTTCTTGGAGATTCTCATCAGCTACGAAAACATCATTCCACCGATTTTTGTGCTAATGTACTCCATAGTAAGGTTTAATCTCCTCCTATTTGCTTCACTGACATAGGATCTCTCTTTGGCTAATCTTACTAGAGGTCTTCTGCTTTTATATCCGAATTATTTGTGCGCCGACCTGCTTTCTTCTGCTCAATCTATTTTGCAGTAATTTATGGCACAGTATATCCTGAATTTAATTTTATTTTCCTAACTGTAGCACGTTCTTCTCTATTTGCTAATTATTTTTTGACCGACGTGATTGTGGTACCAACTCCACACTGTCTTCCTTTTTATACATTATAATGATGCCACTAACAGTACTTTTGTCAATAGGTTTCAGTTTTGCAATTTCTGTGCACTTACACCTTCTGGCATAAAGAAATATGCGAATTTACGTTATTTTAAATGTAGTGCTGTGTTCTTTTCAACCCATTTGACTTTTATTTAGTATTCAACAAAATAAATAAACTACTAATTGGTTTTGTTTCCATAACATATGTCACTCAGACATATTATCCTACATCTATCGTAATCTAGAAAGTAGGCGTATTTTCAAAAGCTAAATCACTGCAAGATACTGTTTATATTAGAAGGAAAAGCAGCACAGTGATTATTAAATCGAGAGTAAGGACTCATTATTATGAGATTCACTGTGTATATTATGTAATTTGTATGCAATAGTGGCATCTGAACTTTTACCTATGAGAGTTTAGAATAAACAGGGCTTCTGATGCAATTCCCAGAAAGCTGAAAATATATATTTTATACGTTACTGTTACAAATGTTAATGAAAGAACTAGGTAAATAAATTTGAAATAGGTTCAAGATTATGACATTAAGAATTCACATTAACGTATTCCTTGGGAGATATTACAGAAATGTTGTCATAATTTGTTTTGGAAATACGTAATATAATTCTAATATATAATTATTATAAATATCAACAGAGATAGATAAGGAAATGCCAACTTCTATTACTCCTTATAAAGAGTATGATATAAGACAGTTACTTCCTCTTTAACTTAGTCTTCACAGAAGCATTAGTGGTATAATTTAGTGATTGTAGGAAATACAAGGAAAAGCGGAGGAAATAAACAACCCATTTTATTCAACTTATGCCATAGAAGTTTTTAGAACAATACTAACACCTTTAATCAGTAATAGAACCAAAAGAGACATATGAATCTTTAAGTAAAGCATTAAATATTATTACTATAAAAGGAAAATATCATACATTGACTTCTCTTTAAGATTTCACTTCTTTTCCTTTCTTCTGTCCCCTTTTTGTTAGAACTCATTCAAATATATATATATATATATATATATATATATATATATATATATATATATATATATATATATATATATAAATGTTGTACTTAACATTTACCAACTTTATAAATAATTCTTTCAATTGAAGCCTAACTGGCATGTTTATACGTAGTTTCAATATTCAATATTCAATATTACACGTGTCCATTTTCTGCTATTCTGATTCTCGGTAGCTTTATGAGCAAACAAAGTCAATTCATGTGCATAACATTGCCAAAATAACTTTTTGAGACCTCGCAACATCAGAATTGCAATCCTTTTGCGTCTAGGGGCACACAATTCTGGTTTTGTCAATTTTTTATAAAGCTTCTCTCTTGAAATATCCATAGGGAAAGTCCAAAAGCATATAATCGTGATCCAACTGCAATATTACGCTTATGGCTTCTCAAAAAACCCAAAATATCGTTTAAATGGTTGTATGCGGGTAACTGAAAATTGCATATGGAACTTAAATACTTACCTTTCTCAGTGACAACCTTAAGTGCACGGCCATCTTCCTCTTCCAGCTATTGAATTATTGTACATGCTTAGGCTTTCACGGCCGGCTTTAATCCAATGGAAGTAAGTACCTACCTAGAATCTTCTGAAGATGCTCGTCGGAGATATGAGCGAAACGTCAGGAGAATTTTCATCCTTTGGACCACGGCCCACAAGCACCGGGAATACATTCTATTGCATCATTGTTGAATTTATCCAGAACTTGGACTTTTCAACTGTTGTTGAGTCTACACGTCATTATAATGCTGAACAGGTGGCCTTAGCTGAGTGGTCGCCTTCCTGCCTCATCTGCGAAGGTTACTTGGAGTTAGATGGCTAGTAATACAATGTGCAGTATTACAGGTGGTGTACACTAGTGAAACATGGAGGGAATTTAGAGAATGAATCGTTGAAGGACCAGTATTTTCTAGTTATGAGGACTAACTAAAACAAGTGAAAACTCATTCAGTGAATATGTATCTGTTGGGATTTGAACTACGGAAGTTCGTGCGTGCAAGCATCATGTGTCACTATGTAACCAGGAACGCTTCTTCCATAGGGAGAACCTGGAAGTATTAGATATCCAGTTCTCTATTCAGTTGACAAGGAAAACTGGTGGAAGACGCACTGAAATCTGGAGGTGCACAGATTAACTACGAATTGGCTTTATATGATCTTGTTTTCTTTTCTTATTATTTATTTCAAAAGTTTCTAATCGCGCAGCCTTTTATCGGTTCATTTCAAATTTCCGTTGTGTATGTCCTCTTTGAGGGTATATAGTTCTAAAAAAAACCAGTTAATACTGCTAAGTAATATTGAACTTAAGCCTTATTTTTATCACATCTGTCTTTAGCAATTAACTGTTATTTGATACATTTTAGGAGCAATTTTATAACCAGATATATTTGATATTTAATAAGGACCTATATTAAAGTGAAATAGTTATATTTAACATTTAAATCCTTAACAGTTTCTTTATTTGGCACATTTGATGTTCTATTAAATTTTTGAAAGCTATTTTGGCTGGGCTAGGTGAATACAACTACGAAAATTAATTTTCTATAGTACACAGTTAGGTAGAAAATGTTATTAAATCGAATTAGCTAAAATTTCAGGGCTTTAAGCTAACAAGAAGTTGGAGGAAATTTGGAAAACACGACGATTTTTTTAGCAAGAGAAGTCTAATAACGGTTGCATTTCGATATGCTTTATTTATTTTATTTTGAAATTAAGTTTACAGCATATTTAAACAAATGTTTACAACATTCATGGTATTTATGACTTTGGCACTACATGTCACCGCCGTTTGCTCCACGACATAAACAGGATTTCGAAATGACAGGTTATGTGATAGAACGAGGTGGCTATGAGATTCAGTGAAAAATTTATAAACTCCTAAACATCGAATACAATAAAATATCTTATTTAGTGTCTCAGGTAGAGAACGCTTCCCTAAGAGAGGGAGAGAGAGAGAGAGAGAGGGAGAGAGAGAGAGAGCGAGAGAACTTTAATAGTGGGTATTATGTTCTGGGTCATAGCTTGTAAGTTTTTCCCTTATTCCTACTGTTCAACCGATTTGTACCTTATTGTTTAACAGCTGCTATTAGTTTTGAGTTATACTTAATATTATCTTCATCTTTTACAAGAACCCCGCGTCAAGATTAAATTCAGTTGAACGCGGGCCAACTAAGATTCTCAGTTATCTTCTTGTGAACACGAAACCCTGGCCGTGCCAGGTCAGTGTTTTATACTCTTGTACATGGCCACAGATGTGCGGTGGACCATCTGCAAAAAACTTCATGCTCCCTTGGGCTTGCGGTTTTTCCTCAGACAAAAGCTCCTTTTATTCTGTTCTGTTCGCGAAAGCAGTAGGAAGGGTTTGCGCTGTACAGCTCATATATCTGCACTTTATGTTTAATAAACAAGGACAGAGTGGGTGAAAGTAAAGGAAATTATTGTGGCTGAAATCTCTTCGTTACTGCAGGTACTTTTAGAGCAGTATTAACCTATGCAGGTATCAAAAAAGGTGATACAATTAAATATTTGTTTATTATGAAACACTGTTATATCAAGTGTGATGACTGCATTGCTTGCGGTCTCCATGATATGTTATTCACCAATCAGAAACAGACCTAACATAAATTCAGAAGATGGTGCTAAAATAACGAATAAAGCATTCCACCCAAAAGTTCGATGGTAAAATTTCACTCGAATTGCAAATTTTGAGGCCGCCTAACGGAAAAGAAATATATATTTTAAAGTTAGTTCTGTGAGTAAATGTGTTTGTGTGGTTGAGTGTGGATGTGTGAATAGCATAAGTGACATATAAATGTAACTTAAAACCAAACTTGGAATGGAGGTTTAATATTTCCAAAGATGCGACACGAAAATGCTCATGAAAGTCATCCTAACTCATGTCCTGTAAGTTTATTCCAAAATTTTAACCTTTTCAAATTTGGCTCATGATTTTGATTCAAATTATATCACATATTTAAATATTTGAATGACATAATGAAATACATATGAGGAGATTTCTGAAAGTAGCCTCTGGTGTTCTCTTCCTTATGAATGACTTGAATAACTGCTAAACTGTAGAAGATAGGCAAAACTTAATACATTAAGAATGAGGATCTCGTTAAAGCACATTTTGTGGCGATAGCCATGCTCGAGATATTTTTTGTCACTGGTTCCATATTTCAGATACTCTTTCTTCGTGAGGAAAACTGCTAGTAATTTATTTGTAGTGGTTATACAGAAAATGCGATTTTCAGTGTCAGTCACTTACGGACTCATAAAGAGATCTGAGTATGTAGGAAGGTAGGTTGAAGTTATAACACCTCCTATTTCTTTTTCAGGCCTGGGACCAGATAGGAAGTTCTGCTTTTTTAAAAAAAATTTACAGGTGCATGTTTTTGAATACGTGACAGAGATGGCAGCACTGTAAAGTGCATGGAACTCTAGTGACAGCGGCGAGACTTAGAACTGTTTTGATACTTAAAATGACGACGTTTTCATTGCAAGAACAGCGTGTAATCATTCGTTTTCTCCATTTTCGTGGTGTGACACCTATTAAAATTTATCGCCAGTTGAGTGAGATATGTGGTGATGGTACCATAGATATGTCTATTGTGCGTTCCTACGTGCGATAGTTCAATGAAGGTAGAACATCATGTGATAACAAACCAAGACAGTCATGGCCTCGCACCAGCCGGTCTGACGACATGAAATAGCGAGTGGAGACGTTGTTTTCGAAGATCACCGATTCAGCGTTGCAGACATCGGCTCCAAAATTGGCATTTCCGTGGGATCTGTGCACACAATCCTGCACGAACTTCTGAAAATGCAAGAAGTGTCTTCCAGGTGGGTGCCACGAATACTGACGGATGATCGCAAGGATGGTCATCCTTGGTACCATCACCATATGCCTCACTCAACTGGCTATGGATTTCAATAGGTGCCACACCACGAAAATGGAGAAAACCAAAGATTACACGCTGTTCTTGCAATGAAAACGTCGCCATTTTAAGTATCAAAGGCAACGTTAACTCTCGTCGCTGCTACTACAGTGCAGCCATCTCTGTCACGCATTCACAAAGAGTCCACGCGTGTTTTAGAAAAAACCAGAAGTTCTTATCTGGACCCAGTCCTTAAAAAAACAATAGGAGGTGTTATAACTTGAACGAACCCCGTATTACACTAATCTCCTTATATTGTTTATTAATGCCTCGACTAAAAGGTTGCTTTGAATTTGGACATGTACAATCAGAGGCCCAATATTTTTAAGTAATAATAACTTTCCCAGCAATAAATTCACCAGATATGTGAAAGAAGAAGACCGGACTTTAATTTACACCGAAGGATCTCAAAGCTACAAAAGTGCTAGACTTGTTTATGTCTATGTAACCGAGCCGCACACATTCGGTTAGCACTGCCAGTTATAATGCACAGCTCTGTGCCATATACCGAGGGTTTTGTATGCCCGCCTTCAGAAGCTGGGGACTGCCTTAATTTTGAGTGATTCCCTCACTGTACTGGTCATGTTGGCTTACGGGAAATGAAATAGATTCGGCAGCTAAGGCAGCATTAACATATCCTTTGTCAACTCGGAACACTTTAGGCTTTATGTGAGGAGATCGGTGCTGTCATGCTGACGCGAAGAGTGATCAACTCTCCGTAGAAACAAGCTTCGAATAATGAAGGAATATTTGATAATCTGGGTAAACTCCTGTCATTTATCTTGTCGGTAGGAAAAGTTTCCCTCGGTTGCGCGTTTGCCACTGCAGTTTTATATAGAGTTAACTTTTTAAAGATGACTCTGTCTCAGCACGCCCGTTGTGTAAAAATGCTTTCTAGATCCATTATGACACATTTTCATTAATCTCTGCACTCCAGGGGCCTACTTCGGTAGCTACGGGTTTATTGCACCCCTCTTGTGGGCTACTCCTCGTGGTTGAGGGAGAGAGTCAACAGCCCACCCACGTGTAGGCCGTGCGTGGAGACCCGTGCCGGTGGAAAGGTTTGTCCTGGTGGTTGAGGAGTGCGCATCTGAGCTCGTTCCAGTCTTCATCTGAATTCGGGAAGGGTGCGCATTTCCAGTACTGTATTGTACCGAACTCCAGGGTGAGTGGGACGGCGAGCCCGCTATATCCCCTGTATAGCCCTATCATTCCAGTGGGATGACCCCTTTTTGACCTTCGTGGCGGGTGGGGAGCACTGGGGGTGTAATTAATTATGGCTTTTTATGGCTAAAACCACACCTAAACGCAGAAAAGTTACTGAAGAAAAAGAGGTACACGTGTCTTCGTCAGCGCGTTACCTAGTTATCCATCGTGCAAAAGAGGGTCAGTCATTCTTAAAAGTCAACCCTTTCGTAATTCAGTCAGTTCTGGATAAAATCGCTGATCCCGTTAAATCTTATACTCGTGTACACTCCGGTTCCCTCTTGGTTGAGAGCTGCACTGCCACACGGTTTAAAAAGATAATGCGACAGAAACTCATACACGGATATCCTATCCGTGTAGAAAAACACCGCAGCCTCAACTCCTCCAAGGGCGTCATTACCAGTCCCCTGTTGGACGGTATGCCGGAGGAGGGGATACAAGGTTATCTGGCGGACCAGGGTGTTACGGAAGTTTGTCGTGTGCGAGTCAAGCGTGATGGCGTGCTGGTTCCTAGTAGCACGTTGTTCATTACCTTTGATCGGCTCTTCCTGCCTCAGAAGATCAAGGCCGGCTACGAAGTTATCCCTGTTCAACCACATATTCCGCGGCTTATGCATTGTTATCAGTGTCAACGCTATGGCCATATAAAGACCTCTTGTAAGGCTACTGTCGCGGTGTGTGTCAACTGTGGTAAGGACGGTCATGACGGAGCTTGTCCATTTGCTCCAAATTGCGTGAGCTACCAAGGTGAACATCCGGCGACCTCCCGCGATTGTCCGCGATACCAAGATGAGAAGGCCATCCAAGAGCTGTGGGTGGAAGAGCGTCTATCCTTCTCCGAAGCCCGCAAACGTCATCATGCTCGACAGCCTGCTCTCCTGAAGTTTGGTACTGTCGTTTCAAAACCAGTACCAAAGCGTGACATGGGCACTCAAACCTGCCCTGTGCTGTTCACCGTGGTTACTCCTCGCGTCGCAGTGCCAACTTCCGATAACGCCAGCTCCAAAACCGTGTCTGGGAGTAGCATAACCCGGAAATTTGAGGTTACACCGAAGCGATCAGACTTCCTTAAAGACCCTGCAGCGTGCACCAGTGGAAAGTGTGCCATCCCGCCCAGTTCCCCTTTACGTCCTCGTCGATCTAGCTCCCAAGATACCAGGGGGTGCAGTCTCATGAAGGGTTCCAGGCGCAGTTCCGACTCTGTAGATTTATTTACACTGATGTCTCGAAGGATAACACGGCAGTGGGATGTGCTTTTATTCACGATTGGCAGAGTTTTAGCTTTCGTCTTTTACCGCAGTGCTCGATTTTTACGGCAGAGCTGTTTGGTATTCACCAAGCTCTTTTATATGTCTGTCGGTAAATCTTATAGTCTTGGGTTATCTGCATAGATTCTCTGAGTGCCCTCCAGAGCCTACGGATGCTGTACAACTACCATCCACTTGTACAGCGGATCCAGGACTGCCCTCACACACTTGCGAGTGCCGGCACTTGCGTCTCCTTTGTGTAGGTACCTGGACACGTAGGCATATCTGGAAACGAGGCTGCCGACGCTGCAGCGAAAACAGCTGTTTCATCTCCCAGACCTTTTAGCCCATGCGTTCCCTCAGACGATTTTAGTGCAGTTTTACGTCGCGTCATCCTCTCAAGGTGGGGCGTTTATTGGCATGCCCGTCGGGGGAACCAACTTAAAAAGATGAAGCCATTTCAAGTCATCTGGCGCACTTCTTTGCGCGCCTCTCGTCGGGAGGAAGTAATTTTAGCAAGGTTGCGTATCGGGTACTGCCTTTTTAGCCATGGTCACATTTTATCCTCTGACGCTACACCGCTGTGTGCTCATTGTCATGAGCCCATGACGGTGCGGCATGTTTTAGTTCAGTGCCAGCTTTTTAACTCAGCTGCGTGCGTCCTTGGGCCTGCCGGCGACCCTTCCTGAGGTGCTGGCAGACAGTTCATGTGCAGGGGATCGGCTTTTACGTTCTATTCATCGTAGCGGAATGGGCAGACGTGTATGACTCACATGTTTTACCTTCTATCCTACTTTTAGCCTTTTAATCGGGTTAATTTATCAGTTTTATTGGCCTATTGTTCTATTAGTACAATTGCTGGCACTGCATAGATGACTATATTACTCTTTAATGTTTTTTGTCTTTGAGTAGAGGGCTCCGGTCCAAGCATCATTGTTTTTATTGGGCGCTAATGACCGTAGCAATTGTGTGCCCCAAAACCCCACTACTACTACTACTACTACTACTACTACTATTACTACTACTACTACTACTACTACTACTACTACTACTACTACTACTACTACTACTACTGCTACTACTACTACTACTACTACTACTACTACTACTAATACTACTACTACTATTACTACTACTATTAATCTCTGCATGTTCAACCAGTAGGCCGCGCTGTGGTTGAGTGGTTGGACCACTCTACTGTCACCAAGCTGGCCCTGGTTCGATCCCAGGTGACCGCAAAGTGAGATTTGTAGTGGAAGCATGGTGCTGGGGCGGGTTTTCTCCGCGATCTTCTGTTTCCCCTGCCATTTCATTCCACCGGTGCTCTATCTTCATCTCATGTATCATCAGTTTACTGCCTGTGGTGCAGCATGTAGTAAAAGCGGGAGTTAAACAACACAAATTTCATTGTTCCGGTCAGTTTTTCAGAGGTCCTTGTAGACGACAACATTTGCTGAAAAAGGTTTTTAATTTTGCTCAAGAAGAACTTCATCCTTAGGATTTAGTGAAGAATGTATCATAATTTTATACCTTTTGGCCTCTTTATTTACTTGTTATTTACCTCTCCCTTTTGCGATGATTGTATATATTTTGCTTATAATTGACTTTTGCTTGCATTTTTATTATGTAGTGAACCTTATCTCTCTCTTTTGCCATGATTATTTCTAAAGAACGCTGATGAACTTATAGTTGAGCGCCTTTAAGAGTACATACAATCTATCTGTCTAACCTTAGCGCAATTAAAATACACATGATCATAATCTCCGTGGGAATAAGCTTAGAACAATGAAGGAACTTCCAATGAACTGGGTAACGTCCTTTTCTTTTTATTTATTTTTAATTCCTTTTATTTTTATAGGCATTCATCACTTTGAATACCATGCTTTTATTTTACTTTGTTTCGTCTTTGTTTCCTTTGAGGGAAAAATGTTTTTGTTTCACTTTTTTTTAAATGAGTCAATTAAATTTTTTCTCTTGTTCTAAGAAAATGCTTTAGCAACTTAAAAATTAACTATCTGGACTCCAATGTAATATAGAACCAAACAAATAAAAAGAAAAAAATGTGTATGCTTAAGACCACACGACAGAGTGTAAACTTAAAAATTATTAATTATAAATTATTCTTAAAAATAATTTAAAAAATTAATGTTGACATTCATTCTTGCGCAAAGAGGCCAGTTGCGATCTAAAATTTCATGCATTACGCTAACTGTGCTCGCAAATGAAAATACTCTGAAAAAACTGAATGACCACGGACTTGTCACCATGCGAAGAGGGTTATACATAAAGGATGTATAAAGGATGTAAAATCAAATCACATAATATATTGTTTTACATGTATTTTATTTTTATATTAAATACATGCTATTTCACAATCATTTTTCATACTTTGCTTCTTGCTGATACACATATTTCATTACACTTTTATTTCTAATAAAAATAAAAGTTCATACGTATCTTATAACATAATTATATGATAATCATTTGCTCATTTGCATATTTTACATATCCGTACATATACTCATTATTCCATATTTTATTACGTTCGTACATATTTTCATACATATTTTATTACGTGTCATATTTATTTCAAATGTTTTGTCACAGTTGACACTGATATTAATACATTTTCAATTCAATTCAAATGTTTTTGTTCAATGTTTTTGTCCGATGTTTTGTCTTTAAATGTTTATTTTCCAAACTAAATAATATATATTTAAATATTCTTTCTATAAAAAACCAAATTTATATATCAAATCTTATGACCCTCGATCGGTCTTTGAGTTTGTGGAAAAACATAACCTTTAAGTTGTAAATCAAAATAAACGCAAAACGTCATTTTAATAATTTACGTGTTATTACATTTAATTTATTGATTTTTTACGTTTTATTGCTCACAATAAAGAGCAATTGTCAATATAAATAACAAGTTCTTAAATGAAACATCTCTTTCACGAATTTCTAACACTTTTATTTCCAATTATCACACTCGTTTTATTTTTCGTTAATATGGTTTTAATTATCGAAACACCGAACTTTGGTAATATTATCTGTTCCTTTTGACTATTATTACTGTTTAAAGTGGAATTTGACATGTTGACTGACCGGATAGGTTACCGGCACTTGACAGACGTTTTTAAGAATGGTCCTAAGACAATTCTTTATTTAATGAAACTCCTGTAGGGTTTCTGAATTTTTCATAGTATTTGAAATCTGTTAAAACATATCGGGATGCGTGTTGTTGATACGCTGTCGAGTGCGACAGAAAATCTACGTGTAAAGCGGCATGGACATCAGACTGAAAAAATAACGAATGAGGGGGTGTGGGGGGGGGGAGGTGGTTAATTCGGATTGAGCCGACACGAGCCGACTTCACCCGAATGAGCGTCACATATTCCAGCGTGACGGCTCAGTTTAATTCACTACCCACATAAAGTGCTAAACTCGTCTAAACAAGTTTTCACTTCAAAAGCGAATCCTTTCGTGTATCTTTCCGCGAGGAGATGATTTGTTACCCATTTTCGTATCGGGCACTTCTAATATTACGTACAGTTACAATTCTGCTCTTCTTTGTCGTATGAAAAGGATCCGCCAGCTGAAGCAAAATTGTGTATGTCGAACAATGACAAATATGATTGGCGAGCAATGAGGTTTCTCTCAGGGTATGCGTGGATGGGTGTAAGAAGGAGATTTTCACAACACTGGAATGCCCGTCTCCAAATTATTTATTCACTGCTTCTTCTTTTCAAACGTCGAAATGGAAGTTGCCGACCGAGGGTTACCAATCTCGGTTTAGAGTTACCGAATGCTAATTGTTTATTGCTCGATAAATTTTGATGACCCGGCAAATATTCAAGATAGAACAAGTTGACCGCTCTAATAGGCTTCATGTCTCAGACTCCTCTCATCGGCCTCACACCGAAGACTCCTCTGCTCGGCTTCACGCCGAAGACTGTTTATAATGGCTTCCTAGCCGCGAACTAGCCACATCGGCTTCACGCCGAAGAGTGCCCTCTGACCACAGCTTCGCGTGTGTGTATCTCTAACTTTCACTCTCAAAATTCCTTTTCAACCAAAATCCCTTTTGTGGCTGTTTTGGTCGCCATTGTAAATGATCCAAAGAATTCCCTATTCATACACGTCAAGTGACAATTCCTTTAGAAATCTTCTAAGGACACTGCTTCTTATATTGCTTTGTTATACACTTTCCCCCAACTCAACTGGCCTTGCCCTGGTCGTATCAAAGAACCAACATTCCTTTGACATCTATCATGATTCTTTGCTTCTGGAAAACCATAATTTCGGTATCACAGCTTTTGCTGGAGTGTAATTAACTGCCACACTTTAGGAGCTCTTTGTAGCTGCCGGCCAGGCTTTGAGGAATGCAAACAGTGGACGGGGTTTTTGAATTTTTTTCTAAGGTAAACCTACACTTAAAGATTTGTTCATAGTAATTATCAAGAGTTAATATCTTTATGCCGTTTTATTTGTTTGTGAAATCGTTCTTATTTCTTGAGTTTGCCATTGATAATTTTCTATATTTCTTTACATCTGTGGCTCCCTCTAGGATTTTTATTTTGTAATCATTTTGGTCTGTGGGTTTTGTCTTGATTCTTTTATAAGGGCGTTAATGTTCCTCTTGAGCGTCTTTAAAAAGACATTCTTCTTCCTCAGAATATGAATATATTTCTTAGTTTTTATTTTTATAGTGAGGAGGCGCGCAAAACGCGACTCAAAACGCGTATCTACAGTTAAATCTTGGTATAGCAGGCTTGAGTAAAATGCAATAACTTCTAAATACACAAACCCTGCCAAACGACAGTTACAGAGGCATACATACTTCAACTCTCTATTAAAAATTAACCTTGCCTAGGTTTCAGAACTGAATTAGTAAAACACGTTTTCTGGATTTAGAAGTTAAACACTTATAATAGTAGAGATGAATGAACTTGAACATTGCCTAAAAAGGTAATGCAAGGATTTAATTATCTTTTCAGAAATATTTGCCATTCCAGCACGATATTTGAAATAAGAGGTAGTTTTCTTTTAAAGCATTCCCATGTCGCTTAATGTAAGAAGGAAGACACAAAAGCACCTAACATAGCTTAGTGTCATTTATCAGGTTTATGTTGATGTGAAACTAAAGCTCCGTACTTCTCTTGCTTATGTACCACATTAAAACCGAGGATGTTAATGTTCTCATTAACATTCTTGCCTTTCTGCAGAAAATGTTGATATAATCTCTTCTCGTGTTCACTTATTCTTGGGCTCTTACTGGTGTCTCTTGCTTTTGTTATGCATGCTGCTTAACAATTCTTTTACACCCTCTACTGCTTACCACAAATAATCCTTTAAGAGCCGATTGCTATGTGATGGCTTTCAAACTCCTGTCTCTTTAGATACCAAACACGGAGGAAAAATGGCTGATACCTCTTCCCATTTGAATAAAATATTTGTAAATTGAGACCAATGTCATAACTATGGGCTTTAATGAGATCTATATTTTTATGCAATAAGATTTTATTAACTTCTTACCAATTACCAGTTATGCAATTTTTGTTTCATGAAAAACAAATTCCGAGAAGGTTCAGGACATATACGAGCTATTCATTTGTCATCGCTATATTTATAAACCTATGGTTCTTATGTGCCCTGCACCGTGGCATAATGGGCTAGAGCGTCTGCTTTCGTTCCCTGAGTCCGGAGTGCACACGGGATCGATCCCATCACTCGTGGGTGCGGATTTTAAGTCCGCGGTAAGGGACAGGCACCCACTCAGCATGGCGAGGAAATTAAGGAGCTACGCTAGACAGCGAACCCTGGTCTTGAAAACCAACTTTCCGGCTGGGGGTGCCAAGATGCTGACCACATCCTCTCCCCGTATCGCTTGGATGATTCCCCACTGCTGCGTTGCGTATATGGGCGTCAGACCGGCAGTCGGGCTGGTAGGCTCAGGCCCGCTTTGGGCTATTACGCTATGGATTACGTCATGGTACTTATGTAAACAGTAGTTCGCGATGGAACGATTTCTAGAACTTCGTATCACATCCTTGAAATATGTTGAACAAATATCAAGTTCGATATTTCACTGACTTATTATTTTTGAGCTATGTTGTTGCCACACACCATCTTGGAAGACTTTAAGCATGTTGTGCTGGCGCTCTCTGTGGAAATATGCTTAGAAAGACTAGTAACTTCCGACAATCTGGCTAACCTCCTGTAGTTCGTCTCATCGGGGGGAAATGCGTTTGAGTCGTTTTCGTATTGGTCATTGCAATTTTACACATTTCTACCTCATTCAGAGCAATGCTACCCTCTTTTTTCACTCTGCAAAATTCCTCTCTCAGTCCGTCATGGGTTGCCAGGGTGTGTTTGCCTAGCACATCTTCGGGAGTCAGTGCCACTGCATGTCACTCTTGCAGTGGTCCTAATGAGGAATAACCAAGCGGCCGTGAGCGTTTCAATACTTATCTAACAAAAACCCAAAGATAAAGGAATAACAATACATTTATCAATATTTGCCGGTAAGTGGCTGAGATAAAAAACAAAATGCCAATGTCTTGCCGTCATATGAATGATACTTCCTAGGACGTTATAGTTTACTTATGTTTATCTTTGTCCCTGGCTCTTACCATGCTTGGTTCTTTGTAAAAAGTTGGTTGATGACCGATTAGTTGACACCCTTAATACAAAGATCATTATCACTTTAAATTGTTGAGCGCCCTTATATACACATCATAATTATCGTAATCATCTGTAAAACTACTCTATTATTGTATATCTCATTCAAGATTCCCTGTTGCAGCGAGGAGGGGTTCGCTGTCTGTGGGAAAAATCTTGTATCTTGGACGGAACTTCCGATTCACTGGATAACCTCCTTTCTTTCATCTCATCGAGAGGAAGTGAGGTCGGCTCGGTTACGTATTGGCCACTGCGTTTTTACACACAGTCACTTGATAAAAGGGGACCCTGTCCCTGTTTGTCGGCTTTGTAATGATGCTCTCTCGGTCCATCATGTGCCCAACACATCTTCGGAAGTCTCTCTGTAGCTTCCGGCCACCGTTGCAGAGATACTGACTGATGACAAAGCGGTCGAAAGGGTTTAATACTGTTTTCAGTGGTAAAAGGTAAAATTTAGTGAAGAAAAGCTTTTGTTTTGTTTTGCCTTTTGTCCTTTTATTCATTGTTATTTAAAATTTCTCTTCGGCTTTTGCCAAGCTCTTGTTGTGCGTGTATATATTTTATTTGTGACTTTATTTAGAGTGTTTATACTCTGTAGACATCATTATATTTGTGTTTTGTCATGCTTTGTTTTTAAAGGGCGCCGATGACGGCGCAGTTGTGCGTCTTTATATATACATCCATCCACCTTACATAATTTTCATGGGGTGTTCCCATCACTTCACTGGGTTGTTACGTTTTAGTGATATTGCCAACCTATATCAAATATTCAAAACCATAATTATAACCGATTACGATTAATGAAGTATACTTACGAATTGATGCGCCATTTGATAATTTTTTATAATTTCATTATGGTTGGGTAAAATGCTATATTAAATAAGAGTCATTCAAAATATATAAAAACGTTATAAGTTTCATAACTTTGATTGCTTTAAACAATCCGCAAGGTTTAAACGAAGTGTAATTTCGCTTTATAATATTCTTTTGATTTTCAGATGGTCGGGCCATATAACTCTGACAAGTTCTTTCTCATTTCTTGCAGATGAACCTAATTTCATGGAAAACGTGTTTTGGGTAAGGGTATCTTTCCTACGTTTATATCTGCATTATATCTGAGCCATAACCATACAGTATAAATGATCGCACCAATTAGGAGATAGAAAAACGTGTCTTCGCGTATCGAAATGCGAATAGTAGCCATATATGGACCAGTGCGGAAGTCAGAGTTTATTGCGCATGCCTTCCCAAAGAGTATGTAACGCTCACTTCAGAAAAGTGGGTGCTATTAATTAAAAGAGGAAGTATCACAGAAAGTAAGTTGACAGATAAGAACGTATGAATACTTATGCGTCGCGCATCTTTGAAATTAATAATTATTCAAAGACATTGACAATAAGGCTTAAGTACCAACAGGAACATACTGGAGAAGTGCAATGACAAAAATATTAGCCGGGGGAAGATTTTATTGAACGTTGCTGTAAAGAAAGATGATGAAGATGATGAAGCACCGATCTGCTGATTTTGTAGCCCAAGGAAATGAAAATGAAATGTGTAGTGTTTAACGCCCGCTTTTACTACATAGGCACCGCAGGCGATGACACTGATGATACATGAGATGAAGGTGGAGCAACGGTGGAATGAGATGGCGGGGGAAACCGGAGATCCCGGAGAAAACCCGCCCCAGCGCCGTGTTGTGCACCACAAATCTCACTTTGCGGTCGCCTGGGATCGAACCCGGGCCGCCTTGGTGAGAGCCAAGCGGTCTAACCACTGAGCCACGGCGCGGCCTGTAGCCCAAGGAAAACCAAACTTTGCAGAATGCGTATGTGTAAGTCGTGAGACCGGAATAAGCCCTTTGAGTCTTAATCAATGGTGATAATGCTGCGTCGTGATGATATTCATGAAAATTAGTAATTACAATTGTCATTTAATTTCTTTATGGTTATTTAAGCATACTTCCAATAAATCTTGTAAGAAATAAAAAGAGTTTTATCTATCAAATAAACCCAAATGGTATTAATTTTAGTGAAACAATTATCTTCTAACAAGGGGCATAAGTGCTCTTTGTTACCGGCTGTGTTCAAAGGATAGCAAAAGTGATGTACCCGAAAGGCCAAAAAATTCCCCCTAATTTCTAGGTGCTTCGCTAGTAATTTCTTTTGATTTCATGTCCCGAAGCGAAATTTCCGTACTTTTTCTTCTCCTCCATTTTAAATAGGCTGAATAATAAGCGTTTTCCGGAAACACCTGTGAAATGTCATTTGATATGTAAAAGATAAATAAAGAACGGGACGGTAACCTATAAGGAAATATGCTTATTCTTATAATCACTACACTTATCTAAGCAAAGAACGCCATCGATTAATGTGTAGTCGTATATTTTACGTGCAACATCCTAATGAATGAAAAAAAATACATTCCAGTTTTAGCAAATTTAGGCTGCTGATCGGTGAATTTTATGCAACGTATCCCAATAAATCAATAAATAAGTATATTAAATAATAAAATATACAAGATTAACACAGCATATAATGTGATACAAAGTAGTAATAAGTTTCTTTAAGGCCGCAATAAATGAATTCAATCCCACTCAAAAATTTATGGGTGCTCTTTATCGCTGTGAACGAGAAAGACCACTGAGTTTTGCTCACGGCCTCTTTATCTGGCTTTAGGTTCCTTTACGTACCATATATTTACGGCAGGAGTCTACTGGCGTTACTTACACTCCGACGGAAACCGTCCTAAGAAATTTTACGGCCGATAAAGTCAGTCTCCCTCTGCTAGGTATGAACCCGCGATCTCAGGAACCAGAGGTTAGCATGTTATCTCTTGACCAGGAACAACAACAAATCAGGTGATGAGAGGTAACACACATTAAGATAGGATAGGATGAAGTAGCGGAAGAGGCACCTAACACCTTAATTTTCAAGGGAATTTTTTGTGTATACACCCCAGGAGGAGGAACGGATGACATAAAGGAACCGCAGGAAGAGTATGGGTTGTAGGACCAACAGAGGATTGACAGGCGCGCCATTTCCTATCAGTTACAGCATTAACCATCCGACCAGAAGACGGTAAACGATAATCCTCTCAAATCAGTGGAGTGTGGTTCAAAGCATCCTATCAAGCGAGAAAATACATGTTAATACACTCATAAATAGAATTTTTCGCGTTATCTTGAAGGTCCCTCACTCGGCCAGGTTCGAAGCGACGATCTGTTGATTTCGTTATACTCGTCGCTGTTGTGGCTGAGGAAGCGTAATTATCTCAGAGTTCACCTCTACGAGTATCTATATCACTACTGAACTGTGTAGTGGGTGATGTACTTGGACTTTTTTTTAATAGGGCTTCCTGAGCAGAAAGTCCTGTAATACTTTTGTATATGCGTCAAGTTACTCCGATGTCTACAGGTTTTAAGTAATTTAGGCAGCACTTGCGTAATGTAATCTTAACTATATATGCTCGAAGCTTTAAAATATCTTAATTTGAGAATACTTTGGATATCGGCGGAGTATCTCGCGCTTCACTGGATGCAAATTTCTTAAAGTCGCTTGATGCCGCTGCTATGGCTAACACTTCTCCCTACCGTAGACCTCACTAGAGTGACTCGATTCGGCTCCAACGCAGCCCTTTTCTAAACTCCCCAGGAACAGTAAATTGCTTTCTTTTGCTAAACAAAAGGGAAGGCCAATAACCTTTGTGGTCAACGCTAAGAGGTTAGCAACAGCGGAAGCTGTACCCTTACTTGCCCCGAAACCTAGCAGACAAGCCGGAGAAACTACGCCAGTGTATTTTCTTTGTTATAATTTTCGAGGTTAACAACATTTCATACATAATTTATATATGCGATACGTTCATACAAATAGTATCATAAAACCATAGATATTGCTATAGATATAATTGTTTACATAATTTTTAATAATGCCTGAATTAATGAAATATACTTATTTATTTTATACTAGAATAACAGGCAGGCGGAAATATCGCTACAAATTACAGGGTATCCTCTTTAAAAGTACGTTCAAAGTCTACTGTTATGTCCTTTGTGCTCCTTACGTTTTAGTTTGAAAGTTGTACGTGGAGGAGAAATGCATTATCAGAATAACTAAAGTTATCACGTTTTTTCCTTGCTATCCGAGTAAATATTATGTTAGGTAATAAACGTAAAATAGCTGTGTCGATCATGCAATTCTCCTATTTCCCCTATTAGTGTGACAAGAAGGACTTTATGGACGTTTTATTGTAGGATGTCATAATATTGGGAGTTGCTTCACACAAAACAGTTCATTAGTATTTCATGGAGGTGCCAACGATAGGTCACTTCAAGTTAAACCTTCCAGGCACGTATTCAATATCGACTTGGTTAGGAATGAGGAAGTTAAGCGACATCCTTCCAAGAATCTGTTTCATGATTGGAAGCTCTGAACACTTATAACGCCACAGGCTCCTTCGAAAATGATTTGTGTGACATGCTTCTGAAACAGAAACCTTTCATTAAAATGCTTCTTTGTTCCTTATGTCTGGAAAAGTTTCAAGACTTTCAAAACTTTAACTTCATACACATGAATAAAGTAAGCGAAAATACAAGCACGGAGATTTTAGCCTTTTTGGCAAACGCAAGAGGTTTCACAAGTTAGAAGTTCACAGTTGGCAATTACTTATGATCAAAATTGTGTTCCGTAACTTCCGATTACGGAATCTTTAAGGGTTGCTACACTTCCCGTACCTACTTTCACTCTTTATTACAATTTATTTTCTGAGAGCCTCTTCGTTTTTCATTGCATATAATTAACAACATATTTCCTGCAATGCACAGGCCCCATTTGCACTTCTCCATTTTTTCTCATTGTTTTACAGTTCATCAATATCAGAAGTTTTGTGGTAAACCTTATGAAGGAGACTACTACGTACTGATAGTAATTTTGGCTGCTGTCTCCAGGAAGAAGGGATCAAGCGAACAAATCAAGTAAACTACCCGGTGTTGCCGACAAGCTACAGAGCCATGCTGAGGTCATTAAATATTACTAGCTCTGAAAACCGCCCTAGAACTGGAGCTGTCCTGAGAGGAGCACCACAAGTTCAACCAAACAGCTCTCTAGTGCTCATGAACAATAGTCTTTGGAGCAAACATCCAAGCTCTATCTCCATCAGGCTCTGAAATATCAGAAGAAAATAGAGTGGAAAAGAAATGATGACTGATGAGAAAGCAACCCGCTATAGATTTCTTCAACACCCTAATAGACATAGTTATAGAAACACTTACGTTATTCCAAAGCGAGCGGATTTCCACTTTCGGAAGTTTCTTAGGAGGCAGTCTATTCAAATGCCTAATATGCGTTACAAGGGTGAGAGAGAGTACAGTCCTTGGTTTCGTGCAGCATCTCAAGTAAGTCCCAGGATGATAATACAGCGGAAGGCTAGGATGCCTACATCAAGTATCCAGATTTTCTTTATGGAATTTTTATCAGGTTACAACGACCGTATTTTAATTTATGGCGATGGATTCAAAAGCTCTAATGGTGTTGAATATGCTTACTTCTGTGAAACAAAATTACAATTTGGCTTCTTAGTAGTACTTTCATTTACAGTGTGCAGCTGTAAGCAATATACCGAGCCAATGCACATGTGCGCCTGCGAAATTTGGGTGACTGCTTCATTTTAAGTGATTCCCTTAATGCACTTCAGAGCCTTCGTCAGTTGTACGACTGTCATCCTATGGCACATCTTATCCAGGATGCCCTCCACCTTTTATACGCCTCCAGCATTAGTGTAACATGTGCATGTTATTCCTGGTAACGATGATTTGCCGGGGAATGAAATGGTGGATTCAGCAGCTAAGACGGCAACCACACAACTCAGGATTCATGTACTGTTTGTCACCTTAAAAGATTTTCAGACTTGGATTACAGAGAGCCGAGCAAATCTCATCCGCCCTCCGTAGAAATAAACTTCGAGCACTGAAGTATCTTCCGATTATTTGGGTAATCTCCTGTCGTTTATCTCTTCGAGAGAGATTGAGTTTGGCTCGATTACACATCGGCCACTGACTGTTTGCACACAACCTCTTTTAAAATGGGACTCTGTTCCCAGTTTGCCCCCTTTGCGATGAAGCGCTCTTGGTCCGTCAGGTGTTGCTAGTGTTTTTGCCTAGCACATCTTTGGAAGTCTCTGCAGCTGCTCGTTACCTTTACAGAGATACTGGCAGATGACAACAAAACGGCGGAGAAAAATTTGAAAATGTTTTGCAAGTTAATAGATAGAATTTAATAAAGAAAATTGTTTTTTGACCTTTGCACTTTTATTTATTGGTATCTAAAACTTTTTATTTGGCTTTTGCTTCTTTGTGTACGTATATTTTATTTGTGATTTTGGTTACAATTTTAATACCTTAAAGTGTTCTTTATAACTTGATTTTGCCTTGACGACTTTTTAAAGGGTGCTGTTAACAAAAGTTTCGGATACATAAAATGTATATTGTGATTTTGTGGGTTCGTAGAATTAAAAGTTCAATTTGCAGAAAGTCAAAATGTCCTTTGTTTCCGTAGAAATACACTTTCTACACCTCTTGAAGTAGCAGAATTACGTAACATACTCAAATACGATCGCCAAGGTCGTCGACCACAAACATAGAGTTCACATTTAAAACACGCGCACGTTTATCAAGTTCCGATTACGACTCTATCTACTGGCGAGTCGCGGCTTCTTTATGTACCTCTACTCAATATTTCTGGAAATGAATCGAATATTCTGTAGCAAACAAGACGGCACCAGAAGAAACACGAACCTTTCAGTCATCTAACTTTATCTGTTTCGGCAAGTCTTTTATCTCCGCGCTGCACTATCTGTCCCTTTGTGCGCGCCGGCAGCGCTATCACAATAATGGCTCGTGACCATATATGAGGTCGTTCAAGTGAGAGGTTAATTGCGGTCGAGCTTTGCCGATATACTTGCGGACGATAACAAAACGGTCAGCTGGATTCTTAAATTTTTGCTTAGAATGGACTTCAGAATTAAAATTTGGTGAAATATACAGCAAGATGTTATGCCGTTTTGCCCTTTTATTTCTTTGTTGGTTCTATTTATCTTGCGGTTTTCCGTTCTCTAGCACAAATCTCTCCTTCCATATGTTTTGGTAGAGTGTATTTCCACGGTACACCTTCGGTAGCCTCTGTAACTGCCAGTCAGCTATACAGGAATATTGGTGCGTCATATCTAAACGGTTGAAAATGTTCTTAATTTTCTTTCAGTAGAGCTTCAGCTTAGGATTTAGAGACGTAGAAATCACGAATATATACATTTTGGCCTTTATATTGCTATGGAATATATTTAACTCTGGCTTTTGTCGCGGTTCATTGCGTATATTTACCTTACTTGTCAGTTTTGCTATAACAGTTTATGACAATCCTTATCTATAATCCTTACTATGATTTTCTTTTTAAACGGCGCTCTTGACCATGTAGCTGAATGCCTTTAAGTATTCGTTTACTGTTCCAGATGTGCAACATATGTGCCGTAGAAGCCGACATTAAAATTCCATTTGGACCATCACGGTTCCTTACCATTAACCAAATGACAAGTCTATTTTGCGATCATTTGTATATTAGGCCTTAGCAGTGATTTGTTTTATATGTTCGCTAATGCCACGCTGAGGGTCCTAAATTGCACAGTCGCCATCAAAATTATTTTAGCTAACTGCATAACTGCAATGTGATTGGTTGAAAATCAGTCGAATCACGTATTACACTTTGAAAATGGCAATTTCTCTTTACGCAGCTATGAGAATGTAATTATTTTCTAGTCGAGTACTATGGATATTTAATGTCTGATGAACTTTAGAGATTGAATTACTTAGTAAAATCTAAAGTGAAAAAATCAGTAAAGCATAGCGTCACCTGCGAAATACCTAGGGTCGCAGTTTTATAAATAAACATATTGCATAAATTCAGAATGCCGGCAGTAATGTCAGTATAGTTAAAGATAGATTCGGTAAACGAAATAACCTTCATAGTTAAAGATAAAAAGTTAGGACAATTTAAGGGTCAAGGAGATGAAAGACATGCCACAGTTAAATCCAAGCCTGAGAAGGAGAATCAGGCTCTTACGGCAACAAAGCGCACCAATAACACTTTGGACTACCTTTTGTCATTACAAGGGAACTAACAGGTACCAAATCGTATAGCACAGACTTGGTGTGAAATAACCAGGTGTCACACGGTGAGAAGCGCAAGTGGAGGAGGAAAAGAACAGGTATGAAACAGCACAATGCACTGAATCTATTCTTATTATAGAGCCACACCTCCAGGTGAAAGCTCTGCATTTTTCAACTGCTCCTGTAGGTACTACTTTGCATATTTTGAACAATATTGGGAAAACTTTCGACATTTAAAAATCAAGTACTACTGGAAGTTTTGGAACTGTTTTCGAAATTAAATATCCACACTTATTGTTATTTTTAACCCAAAATGTCCGCAATAGGCCGAAGAAAGCAGCTACTATAGAATAATGAGAAACAAACAATGGAAATAAATAACGCGTGAAAATCTGTAACATTCTTTGTTACACGCGTGCTTCAAAGGGGAAGTGATTATCAGGGAACCTAAGACTTGACTTTCCAGAGAAGTGAGATGGTAGGTGACGTCCCATTGTGAAGGCAGATGAGAAAATAGTAATACTGACGATAGACAAAAACAAAGCGCTGTACGTGCCGTGGTCTCAGTTTAATTAAACTTACTCCCTTTCACACAGTTTTGTTATGTGACCGCCAGGCTGATTTCCTCCAACGCTGCATTGCATGGGACAGCACGCATTCAATTGTGTCTCTAGAATAGGTTGAGTAGAGTTGATTCTGCCGGAAACCGATTAGCTTTATCCTCTTTTTACTAGAGCAGAAGCACTTAATACAAACAAGAACCTCAAAAGTATATATTTGGTGCACCATTGGGCTCTGAACCGGGATGACTCCTAAGGAACTATCTATTTAGTACAAAATAATCATACGGTTTTCTTTGCACATTATAATTTCGTATAATACCCAGGGGTGGCTCATGCCGAATAAATAATGGCGTGCTACGAGAGAAAAAAGGGCATGCAACTAACCTAGTTTAGAAGTCCTGCGTCGATGTTTATTCATGTAGAATTTCTCGATCACACTGCCCTTAAAGTCCTGCATATCTGTGTTAAGCTTCTTCTGTATACATAGCATAGCCATAGAGGTAAGCCGATCCTGAGTCACCGCCTGCGGTGCCGTATGTAGTAAAAGCGGGCGTTAAACACTACACATTTCATTTCGATCCTGAGTCATGGTGTTCCTCAGACAGTCCTGGTTCTGCAGTAGACATGGGAATTATCACAATAATTCTTGAAACCTTGGTCATCTCTCCAAAGATGTTTTGCTGATTGTTCTTCAAGTATTCACTGCAATAGCGGAAGGGCACCTTCTAACTTCCTGAATTTCAAATATTGATACAAGATGTTGGGT
The DNA here is from genome assembly GCA_030765055.1 of Mantis religiosa. Classification (NCBI taxonomy): domain Eukaryota; kingdom Metazoa; phylum Arthropoda; class Insecta; order Mantodea; family Mantidae; genus Mantis; species Mantis religiosa. The sequence goes on along the minus strand of CM060948.1, from coordinate 200,122,463 downwards.
TTGGTCCGAAGTTTGTTTCTGTCAACTTCTTGTAATGATACTTACAATGCTCAGTTCTGTTTCAGCAAACACTCGAGAAAATAATAGTTGTGTTGCAATATTTACAGCTCCAGACATTAAGAATTCAAATGAGTTTTTTCTTAATAGCGCTCAATTAACCTGTCTCACTGCAGGATTAAGCTGAACGGATTTTACAGAGTGAATTGAAAGAATATATCAGTTGAGAAATCTTTTCAATTTCTGAAAAGGAACCGAGGCGTGTAAACAATGTTCTAAAAAGTATACTAAGAATGTGTGGGTTTTTATGTGCTATTTGAATTCCTTTTTATGTACTCAATGGGACCAAGATCTTTAACATCCTTCTTAGACCATGAATCAGTACTTCGAAGAGAAGGCAAGGAAAGCAAAACAGGGCATTTCTAATTTCACACCTACAGATAAACTCATTATATATGTATATATTGGTGTTAAATTTACTGGTATAAAGGGAATATCTACTTCCGTTTACATTTTGCTCAATTTTTAGATTGGGTGTAGGTCGCTCTAAAATTTTTATACTCATCTTTTCTTCTAATGCTCGCCTTGAAAATAGTTCTTAGAAGTGCATTAACCGAGTTCATTATTTATTGGTTAAATCTTTGGTAATATTTAATTACTCATACAATTAATTAAGTGAATTTATAACACTTAAGTTTCACACTCACAAACAAAATAAACTGATATCAGCCACTGAATAACGTTACACTAAGAAATACTTGTTATGGGGGTTTGCTGTCATGTTTGTGGGAATGGAGTATCGTGCCAATATGCTGCTTGACAAGCAACCTGCCGTGCGGTTTAATAACCATTAGGTTATTTCTAGAACTAAAATATAAAGAATGATAAACTACTTAATGAACTTGTAACTATGGGTGTTGGTGGCCCTGCTTCGCCAGCTCCAGCGTTACGCAGCAGTGCAACGAATGGATACCGTACTACACCGACACGTATTACGCATTTCTGCGAAAATCTAGGGAACTATGGCCATCGAGAAGTAAGAGGGGAAGCTTGTACGCATGCGTAGTACTGTTTATGGAGCTTGCTGGCTCACAGCACGTCGCATGCTTTCCATTAGCTACGCAGGTGTTTTCCATGCATCAAGTTTTCATTATTGGTCGTGTTCGTTTTCTTATACCTACAATAACGCACTATTATTTACATAGTCTTTAAAAATATAAATTATGATTTATAAAACAGAAAATAGCGTGCGGCAGCACTGAAGCACGTAAGAACGGGTCGCCCCTGATAATACTGTTTAAAAACCTGATACTCTTAGGTCTCCCGCTGTACTCATTGATTACTTTTATATGTCTTCTCCAGAATCCTACAAAAACAGAATAGAATGATACATTTCGTTGTGGGTTTTAGGAAGTACAGAAGGTTGAAGTGAAGTGATAGTGCAATGCCCCACATTGTCAATCAATTACAGTGCTTCTGGAAAATTATAAATGTATTAAGACATTGATAAACAATAAATGCACGATTAATGGGAAATGGTCTTTCACTAAAACATATATTTGGCAAAAAGATGTAGTCTTTAATTCGTTCTGAATCTTTGGTGTGGCTTTACTCAATCTCATACTTTAGGAGTTTCAGAAGATTGTCAATTAAAGGAGCTTATTTGGGGATTAACAGGAAACTGCATATATAAATCTTTAATTCCATTCTAATACCATGGATATAAGCTGCATAGGTCGAAGACTCCAAAGCGTCATTAGTAAAACACAAATAACGCAAAGGGTTATTTAGAATGGGGAAATTTTCATGAGAATCTATGAGTTGCGATGTCGCAAGGTACACATACTAAAACTAAATCTCTCATCAGACTTTCGATTCTTTTAACTTTTTGCTTGTGGGAACATCTACCAGAAAGGTGATTTCTTTTAAGAATTATACATATTCCTTGCACATTGTATTTTGTTTAAATATTCTTTGTTTAAAGTTGTAATATTACTTCTGCTGAAAGAATGTGTAAAATAAATGAAGGCTCCATTGGCCTTGGAGGCGCAAATTGTAGAATTTAACTGTTTTAGAGAAATCAGTTTTTAGATTGATGGTTTTAAGTTAAAGACAATTAAAACTAACCAAAGGCTGATGGCCACCGACGTTCCATTTAGCATTATAGAAGCTGAAAAGCCTAGTAATGGGATCTGAAAAACTGATGGACTTGAAATTGATAAGGTAAGCGTTAAAGTACATCCATTTTGGGTCGAAAAACCAGAAATTTGGTTCTGTAAGGCAGAGGCCCAATTTTTTATCGTAGAAATAAAACCGAAATCATAAAGTTCATTATCTTCTTGCTCAGTTGGAGTGGAAATCTGTTGAGAATATCGGGAACCTCAAGAGAGAGAGATTCAAACTACAGTTGGACAACCTCCTTGCACTGGATAATACGATTCACGTTCAGAAATAAGAATCACTATTATAATTTACGTATTAAAGATACTAAGAAAAAAAGTAATTCCATGATAGGAACCGAACCAGTGACCCTTAAAACCACAGTTTTTGTCGTTACTGATTGGGCCAACAGAACATTTACAGAAATAGCACTAGAGTAGTCTACATGATACGAGGCGGAAGTTAAGCACTGTTCAATGTCGCACTGGCAGGTGATTAGTTCGAGAATTGAGAGGTCTTTGAGGCATTCAATCTTGAGAACGCAAATAACGAGCTACTAAGAATCGATATTTCTATGATCGGGAAGCAATTTTACAGACATTCTAATTCAATAATTTCACCCACCTTGTTTAAATACGAATTTATCAGCATCTGATACAAATTAGGTTCAACATAATTAACTGCATTATGTTTAGCTGCAGCCATGCATTGTCTACGTAATCTAGTCAGGTGAAATTACATTAATCGCTGAAGTTATTTCGGTGTAGTTCATTAACAACCTGTATATGGGGCGAAACTCCGCCACCCACAGCCACATTTTCTGGATACTGCAGTTCCTATAGTAGATCAGTGACATAATGCTCTGATTTGTTTTTCCATTGTTGACTCCTGATTACCTGAAGCATTATGCCTGTATATCTCTGTGTAATGGGTTTACATACAAGAATGGCCTCATGATACACCCAAACACAGCTGAAAGACAAACAATTTTTTTCAAAGCATATTACTTTGAAGTTAAATATCCTGAAAATGTTCAAGCGTTTCGCATTTATCATATCAATTTCACAAATATTATCATTGTAATATTTGATCAAATATATTCGTATAGAACTCTTTTATTGATATTTATGATAATTAGGCTGGCAATGTTCATACAGCGTGTGTAAGCGATACCGAGGATGACGTCACAGTGTGCTGGCAGTCACTTCAACACACAACGCAGGGCAGTCGGTGTTTTGATCGGTAGATGGTAACTTCTGCTGGGTCTGTAGATTTTGTTTGCAATTTTCTTAAGGAAACTGGTGATAGCGAAACGCCTCCAACGAGAACACCAAAACAAATAATAGCTACCAAACTTGTAAATTAAAATTATAATTGTGTTTGGATGAGTGAAAAATACAATGCCATAGCCGGGATTCGAACCACGTTCTGCCGGTCTCCATCCGGTTGCTCTAAACCACTGAGCTACTATGGCCAACATGCCGACATGACATCAAATTCTCCAACTGACTCCATGGCTAGTGTGGAATAAATGATTATTCCCATCAATTAGCCTAAAAAACCATAGTGGTTTAACTATGAAGCCTGGGACTTAAGTACTTACAGCATAATAAGTCGCCACATAAGGTGCGTGTCTCATAGCATATGAGAACCCCCAGTGGTCTACCGGGAAACACACGAGTCAGTTGGAGAACTAAATGTCATGTCGACATGTTGGCCATAGTAGCTCAGTGGTTTAGAGCAACTGCACGAGAAGCGGGATTCCGTGGTTTAAATGCCGGCTATGACGTTGAATTTTTCAGTCTGGCTCTACTCATCCAAACCTTAGCCTACACACGGCTAGTGTGAAAGAAATTATTATTTCCATGATTAATTGTGTTTTACTTTTTGTTTCCACCTGACTATCCTTGGGAGCACTCTAGTTCACATAACGTTACCCCCTCCTTCTTACTATACCAGTTGAGTCAGCAGCGCCTTATTCGTTAGCAAGGTGGGCCACCCATCAAACGGCATGTGAGCCTTAGTCCAGTTTTGCGCTTACTAAACTGTATTGCTGGATGCTCTTAGAAAGAAAAATGCGCAAAATTCAAGGAAGAGTGGTTTAAGGGACAAAACGTACTGATCGCTTAAGTACACCTCAAAAACATACGACTCCTTTACTGAGAGCGAATTCCGGTTACCAGGCGATTTTACAAACCTTTTATTAGAGTATACATGGCAAAGTAATTCAGTTAACTCCTCGGAGAAAATGGACCTAGCATATGGGTACACTAAAAACGTCAGCTAGAAAGAAAATGGTGAATTCTTGTACTTAGAGCCGGGGTTGGCTGCCAAAAATTAGGAAAAAATCAGAGACACGCCTCATTCGTCAAAACGGACATATTATACAACTGTTTATTTACATTTTTACGTAAACTACGTCTCGTGCATCTCAATCAACATGCATAAGAGCTATTTCCATTTCTGTAATAATATTTAAATTTCCAGAAAGTGTTTAAAAGGGTCTTAAAAGGCTAAATCAAGCACAAGAACTCTAGAGGTGGCAAAGGACTAGCGCCAGGCATGCAAGTCGTACTATGGAACGCAGAACGTGCTTCCAGACAAGTCTCCAAATAGCTCAGTAGGTTTATGACGTCTCCTGTGCCCTAACTCCACCCCCCCTAATAGCAAAATACTTTTTTAAATGTTCATCAAAACTTGGAAACAGAATTCACAATAATTTAATTATAAAGTCCCTGAGGGCGTGCATTACCCAAGGTCAACAGTTCGAGCACTTGCGTCGTTAGAGGAGTCGTATTCCAGGAATGGAAAAAGGCTCATTCCAGCGTCACATTTTTAATAGCACAATAATTTCATGTCTGCAAAATTTTGATAACTTCCATTTTAAACTCTGATACTGTAATTTCCATGTTTTCTCTGTTCAAATGTGTATAAATGGTCCTTATTTCAATTGCACCTAACTATAGGTGTGCTTAAACAACTACCTACTTGAACTTCACCAATAAAGAAACACAAAAATACCATAAAACATAAATAAAACATTTAAACATAAAATAATAACAGTTTTCAGAAGAATAATTGCAAATTTTGTGTAAACGGTATAAAGATTACTCTACCTAGATAGCGGATTCGAACCACCTTCACAGCAGACGAAGGAGATCGTAGTTCTGCGCTCGTTACTCGCTACCTAGTAACGTGTGTGATAAACATTCCGTCTAACTTATTGTATTCACTGGTTCTAGTGAACATTTGCAGACGTGCAAACGTCAGCTGTCTAATTACGAATATATTACGGGCGAGGCAATAACATCTATATTGGTACTATAGTATTACATCATCAAGTGTTTAACATCCATGTTAAATACGTGGTAGAACCTCGTAATGGGGTCGATGTTTTATGTGGGAGTATAAGATGCGGATTGCATGAAACTCGAGAATAAGGGGCAGCTGACTCACCTGGTGCACGTGTGTGCGCGTGTGTGTGCGTGCGTGTGTGCCTGTGTGCCTGTGTGGTGTGTATGCGTGTGTGTGTATTTTTTGTTTTAATTTGTATATTCCTTTCCGGCATGCTCCATTACAAATGTAAAACTATATGCCTTTTATACAGACTTATATAATTTTACATTGTTATTATATTACATATAATTGTTTACTTTTAACATTATTGCTATTTTATTTTTTTAACTGCTATGCATTACTACAGTTTTTATGGAAGTTTGTATTTAACTGGTATTCGCTCTTTGTGATTATATAGTTTCCTTGCCCTATCTATAACTTTAGCAATTTCTCAAAATTAATTGAGTTTATAAACCGGCAGAAAGCGTTACAATATTTCTTAATTATACTATCTTTTGACACTGACCAGTTTTCTTGTTTCAAATCACTGTAAACTAATTTTTGTCGTTCACTCGAAACACTTTAGCACTCACAGAGGATATGATGCACTGTCTGGTCTCCAGCATTGCAGGAACACAATGGAGAGTCAACTATCTTGAAGCGGTGGATATATGATCTTATTTTGCCATGTCCTGTAACTATTGCAGTTATGTTCGGTGTGAGCCTAATGCTGGTCTTTAATCGCTCCTTGATGTCTGGGAAGAACTATTTGGTCTCTGCTCCTTTTGTTGCTTGGTTCCATTGAAGTTACCAATTTTCTATGCTTTGCAGTTTGATGTGTTGTACTATTTCAGTTTTCGGTATCTTCCGGTATATTGTTGGTAGGTCATTTTGTTTATCTGCCTCCTTAGCAAGTTTGTCCGCCAGTTCATTACCATGGTTCCCAATGTGGGCCTTCAGCCATTGTACATGAATCGTCCATTTGTTGTCTTCAAGCTGTTTGTATTTGCGTTTGACGTTTTCTATTATTGTATTTCGGTGGCGATTGTTTTTTAATATGTCTATGGTTTTTTGGCTGTCTGTATATATTATTGCTGTTTTTCTGATATTCTGTTTTCTGTGTTTACTTGCAGTGTGTGAAGAGCCTGCAGTATCGATATGTGTTCTGCTTGGTTGTTTGAGCATTTATCGTGTAGTTTGTATTTCAGTTTCTGAATCAGAATTTCATTTTGAATGATGACCGCTGCAGCTCCTACTTTCCCATAAATTTTGCTGCCATCCGTATATATGTGTATGGGGTACTGCTTGTTTTCTTCCGCCTCTTTAATGTTGGCCCTTTCCGCTGGATGCGTCCAGCTGCCTGGTTCTGGGAGTGATTCAACTGCTGGGAATGTCTCGCATTTATTATGTATGGCCTTGTGGATGACTAGTTTCTCTTGGACTATAATGTCAATGGGTGTGTGTGCAGCTACGACACATGATGCTTCAAAGAATATGGTTCTGTACGCTTTTGAGATTCTGATGTCCATGAGTCTCTGTACCCTTTTGTATTTGGAAATGTTTTTGCGTTTCCGGATACCTTCTTGCCACACTGGTGCTCCGTATAAGAGAATTGGTAATACAGCTCCCTTATAGATTGTGTAGAGGGCTCGATGGCCAAGACCCCAGTTAAGCTTTGCAACTTTTGCGAGTGAATTAATGAGTCTAGTGCATCTGTTACTGACATACTGGATCTGTTTGTTGTCGAATATTATTCCCAGATACTTAATTTCCTGAACTTGTTCGATTTTCCGGTTGTTTAAATATATAGTGATCGGGCTGTTTTGTTCTCTAATTTTCCTGGTTACCAGAAGAACTTTAGATTTCAGTTCATTAAACTGGATCTTATTTTGTTTGGACCAGTCTTCAATCTTCTCCACGTCTCAGTTTGCGTGCATTTCAGCATATTCCTTGTTGTCACCTGTGGTGAGAACAACCAAGTCGTCAGCAAAAGCTACAACTTTACTGTGATTCGAGCACTCCATATTTAACAGGGAGTTGCACAGTATATTCCACAGGCCTGGCCCACAGCAGGATCCCTGAGGATAGCCTCTACTTACTGGCTTTACTATTTTGCTTTGGTTTGATGATAGTGTCGCTTTACGGTTGTATGTATGTTTGTGCGTGCGTGCGTGCGTAAGTGTGTGTAATTTTTTTTTCTCTTTATTGGTATCAGTTGTATGCCCCATTACATGGTAATATTACATGCATTACAATATATAATTTAATTTTTAATTTACAGATTCAATTTTAAATTTATAAGCTTAACAGTCTTGTTTCCTAATTTATATTTGACATATAAACCTTTGCGCTTTTGCTAACCTATGTCGTTGTAGCTTCTTTCTCTAGTTTATTAGCCAGTTCTTACATTTCATTGTTTCACAGTGTCCTTGTAGTCTTTTCACTAATTCAATTAGTATATTAATGAATATATTGAATTTAAAATTAACTATTTTTAAGTTAATTGAATGAATATATTTTCCGAATGGTTTCAGGTATTGTGCGATAAGTTCCTGGTTGGTTGCGGGTCATTTTCCTCCTTGTTTGTTCACTTCTGCCACCAATAGGGATCTCTGTTGTTGTGTGTCTTTACATTCAAAGATTAAATGGTCAACTGTTTGTCGGAGGTTACTTCATGTGCATTTTGGATCTTCAATATTGTGGAACCAATATAGGTAGTCTTCAGTTTTACCATGACCTGAGATTATAGCGGTAAGTTCTGGTGTACTGGGAAGTTTTCTCTTTAACCTACCTTTGATTTTTGGGAGGAAAGTTTTACAGAGAGTCCCTTTGTGCCGTTCCACCTATGTTGCCATTGTTCGTGTCCTCTTTATTTTATGGCTGCTTTGATCGTTGACCTGGGAAACTTATTGTAAATGATTAGCAGTCCTTCATCTTGAGCAGCTGCCGTGGCCAGTTCATCAGCCATCTCGTTGCCAGGTATTCCTACATGGGCTTTCACCCATTTGAAATGGATTCTCCAATGATCTTGTTGCAGGGATGTTAGAGTAGCCGCAATGTCCTCCACGACTGTGATGTGCTTGATGTTGTTTGCCAGTGTGTCCAGCGTTACCTTGATATCTGAGTAAACTGCTGCTGTCTTTCCTTCAAGTGCTA
>CM060948.1:199923814-200108814 GCA_030765055.1 Mantis religiosa | reverse complement strand
ATCTATGTGGTGATCAAAGCTAAACTTCCTATCAATGTAAATACCAAGATATTTAATAACATCCACTTGTTCCAGAGTTTTATTGTTCAGATATATGCTGATTGCTTCATTATGATTAGTTTTCTTCTTTGATATTACCAAAACTTTTGATTTTGAGTCGTTAAACTGGATTTTATTTTCTTTAGCCCATAACTCAATTTTCTTTATGTCCTGATTTGAAAAATTTTCAGCATCTAATATACTTTTTCCTTTTGTCATGACAAGTAAATCATCAGCAAATGCTATTACCTCTGTCCGCGTTGTAAATTCCAATTTTAGCAAAGAGTTATATAGTATATTCCAAAGTCCAGGCCCACAACAAGATCCTTGCGGACAGCCTCGCTGGACCTGTACTTCAGTCCTGAATTCATTCGTAGAGAGAGTTGCTTTCCTATTTTTAAAATAATCCTTTGTAAGTTGGTACAAATTTCTTGGGCACTTCATCTCTCTTAAGTTATTTAAGACACTAGGCCACCAACATGCATCAAAAGCTCCTTTCACGTCCAAACTCACCAAAACAACATAACCAAAAGATTTTAGCTCATCTTCAATGAATACCTTCAGCGCCATTGCTGCATCTGTCGTGCTTTTCTGAGCTTTAAATCCAAATTGTCTTGTACTGTAAAGGTTTCTCGTGTTAATATGATATTCAATCCTATTTATCATTAACTTTTCTAAAACTTTACCGCATATGTTCAACAAGCTGATTGGTCGATATTTTGTTATCGTTACACTATCTTCTTTGCCTGGCTTTACTATAGGAACTATAGATGAACGCTTCCATCTTTCTGGAAAAATTCCTTCCATAAGACATTGATTATATATTGCTGTAAAGAAATATGGGAACATTTTAAAAGCATTTAACAGAATATCACTAGATATTCCATCTTCTCCCGGTGACTTTTTTGGATTGAAATTTTTTAATACAACCCAAATTTCATTAGGTGTAAATTCCTTGTCATCTGGGGTACTAATTACTTCCTCTGCAAGCCTCCTTAGGTCTTTTTGTCGTTCAGTATCATCTTGTACCCTATCCTCCGGAATGAAGTTCTCCAGCATATACTTTAATGTGCTTGGTATATCTTCAGTGTAGGTTCCATCTTCTCTTTGCAATGTAGTAAGTGAATTCTGATATCTTATTTTATTGGCTGCGATCTTATAGACTACAGTCCAAGGATTAGTCCCATCAGTTACATTACAAAATTCCCTCCAGGATTTAAACTTTTCGTCATTTATTTTCCTTTGGTATTGCCGATTACCTTCCAAGTACTGATTCCTTCTTTCTTCTCTTAACTGCTCATTATTAATAGTTCGTTGATATCGTCGTCTTAATGCATTTACCTTTTTCCTCAATATGGTTAGTTCAATGGTCCACCAGGGAACTGATTTGCCTTTAATTGCCTGCTTCTTACCCCTGCTTACTCTAAACGCTTCCCTGCATGCAGCTTCCATACTATTGTAGAACATTTCAATTGTATATTCAACATTATTTTCTTTTACTTTATGGGCGAGCTGTTCATCCACACTCTGTCCATTGCCCAGACAATTAAAATTTTTGGTCAGCTTTCGTGGCAACGTTTCCTCAAATGTCTTATAATTTTCTGGTCTAGTTATATATTTAATTCCCTTTAATGTACGAGTTTGGGTTTTGATTGCATTTCCTATTGTGAACGATATTATCTTATGATCAGAGCAGCTTTCTTGCTCTCCAACGGTCCATTCCCTTACATCTCTAAGGAGTTTGTCATTAACGATAGTCAAATCGACCCAACTCCTTCCAGTTTGGGATTCAAAAGTTGGCAAGCCGTTGTTTTCATTCATGATATGTAAATTTGTTGCTGTAATGAATTCCTCAAATATTCTACCACGCTGATTAGTTATTATATCATGCCAAAGTTTGTTTCTGGCGTTACTATCTGCTAGTATTATCAGACCCTTTCCTTTAATATGCTGGAGAATATTTTCAATCTTGTTAATGTCATCTTCTATATTCAAGTGCCCATCAAAGTACATACAAGCTGCAAAAAATGTTTTCTTATTATATACAACCTGTATAACAACACAATCACTGTCGGAAAGCTGACCAATGGTAGTTACGTCAATATTTTTGTTGTTTATAAATATTGCTGCTCGTTTACCCGTAGTACCAACTGTATATATTCTAAAATGTAATGGTACACCTGCTGGTTTATTGTTAATCAAGTAGGGCTCCTGAATAAATACTATATCTATAGCTTTTTCATTCACAAGCTGTACCAAATTAGCAGTCGCAATTCTTGAATGTCTCAAGTTAACCTGAAAACATGTTAATCTGTATCTATCCATTTTAATAGTCGGTATTGTCTTTTAGCCGCCTAAGTGTTGCTTGATAACAGGAGCAATTCGTATCCAGTGCAGAATGATTTTCTGACACTTTGTTGTCTCTGTTATATTTATTATACGTTACACAATTAATGCATTTATATGCAGCTCTGTTAGCAGTACATTCCTTTAGAGCATGCTTCTCTGCGCAATTTGGACATGTTTGCTGTCCTTTACAGTCCTGCGCACGATGATTATATTTACAGCAATTGAAGCAACGCCCAGCCTTGACATAATCATCCCAGTTACACATATTCCATCCTATTTTTAATCTTTTGCCAAGTATTTCCCTCCGTACAGTTGAAGTGACTTCAACAACCAAATTCAAATTCTTTTTCCTATCATGAAAGGAAAATTTAGGCTGAATCTCTGTGCTGAAATTCTCCAGCTCTGTATTTTGTGCTGTTAAAACCTCCACAGCATTCTCCGTTGTTATCTCATCTGGTATATTGAAAATAATTATTCTTGGATTTCTTTTCTTCGAGACGGTAGCCTCAAGCTCCTCTCCACACTTATTATTAATATTGTTGCAAATAGTATCTACTTCAGCTTTATTGTTCGATTGTATTAGAACTTGTCCGTTCCTCAATGCCTTTACAGACTGAACACCAACCTTCATCTCTACAGGATTAACCTTAGTTTTCACCAGTGTCTTTATATATTCCACACTTTGATTATTCTTGCTCCGAACAAGCAGTTTAAAGCACTTAGAGTCCCCTGTACGTGCAGCGCCAGTCAACACCGAAGCATAACTCCTTTCTACCCCAAATTGCTCCACAACCCGTTCGGAAGATATCACCCCAGGTGTCACTTGTGATGCTATTCTCGCTCTCTTGCCAACACTCAACTGTTCCTGATAGTTCTGCACTGCCATTTGTAAACTTTCGGTTTCATTTTCCTTCTGATTCACGATGTCTTTCATTTTTGTAAAATATTTACGTAAACTACTTACCGACTTCACAATATCCTGCTTCAAATCTTGACGCAAGTTTTTACTAGCCTCCGTAACATTTAAGAGCATTCTAAAGGCTCTCTCAATTCCCTCACTAACTTCATCCACCATTTTGAAATCTCTTGTTTATTATTCCTTGTTAACTCAAACGAAACATTCCAATTAAGATATAACTTTGTATTTCTCGATTTAGTCGTGCGGTTCACGGCCTCCTGAATACTAGTTTCTATGCTTCTCAATCCATGAACAATGTCTGGGTCCGTCAATTCCCTTAAAACTCTGTAACTCAGCAATGCCCGGTTCAACTAACACGCCCACAAAGAAACAGCCTCACAAAAAACATTATGAAATGCCGAACACAAACAAGTACTTGAAAGTCACGCCACTAACACCGAATAATCAAGAGCACACTCACTCGCATTCTTCCTCCACGAATATCACGGCCTCCTCTCATGTATGTATGTATGTATGTATGTATGTATGTATGTATGTATGTATGTATGTATGTATGTATGTATGTATGTATGTATGTATGTATGTATGTATGTATGTATGTATGTATGTATGTATGTATGTATGTATGTATGTATGTATGTATGTATGTATGTATGTATGTATGTATGTATGTATGTATGTATGTATGTATGTATGTATGTATGCATGTATGCATGTATGTATGTATGTATGTATGTATGTATGTATGTATGTATGTATGTATGTATGTATGTATGTATGTATGTATGTATGTATGTATGTATGTATGTATGTATGTATGTATGTATGTATGTATGTATGTATGTATGTATGTATGTATGTATGTATGTATGTATGTATGTATGTATGTATGTATGTATGTATGTATGTATGTATGTATGTATGTATGTATGTATGTATGTATGTATGTATGTATGTATGTATGTATGTATGTATGTATGTGTATGTATTGTATGTATGTATTGTATGTACGCATGCATGTATGTATGTAGGTGTGTGTGCCGGTGTGCGTGGGTGTGTGTATGTCGTTTGATATGGCATGGCATGTCCTAAATGGCATGTCGTTACCTTTTTCCCGTAATTTTAAAAGCACTCACATAGCCTCCTGCTCTTAAAAGATTCGTATCTCTTTGAGCAGACTGTACGTCCCTACTGCCGTGGTACTTATTATACCTACAAATAGAACCATTTATACAAACGCCTATCTCTGGTAAGGTGAGGGAGATAGAAGTATATGTTTCTTGTATCAACAATTTCTACAAGATTTAGTAGAGAAGTGTATGTGAATGCAACACATAAGATTTGTAGCTTAGTTTACCATCAGAAAAGTATTATGTAAAACAACTTTGTGAGGTATTAATGCTCTGGTGTTTTGTTATGTTAGAAGCCGAGAATTCTAAGCACAATTAATTAACACGAACGACTTCAATTGTTTATAGAAAACAAAGCTTGCGCAGTTAACTGGGTGTTGAATAAAGACGTCGTCGGGTAATTAATATAATCATTAATTAAGGCCTGAGTATATGGTGACACCAACTTAGCGGAGACCCAAATAACATTTTACGAGAGGTCTTTATTGTGAAGCATCTAAGAGACATAATTATTGCACATTAAGTAAAACATGATAACAATTTTTCCTACCCAGGTGATTTATTGATGAATTTCCCCATTCCAGTGTTTTTCATACAAATAAAACTTGCGTGGTGAAGAAAATTGCCTATTGAAAAATATTTAATTTTTCCATTATTTAACCACAATATGTAGAGGATGTATTCCATTCCATTAGAAAATTCTTTATTGAATTTCACGGAAACACGTTCACGCATACAACATTCTAATGGAAAACATTTCATAATTGCTTTCTAAGGAATGGTTCTAATGAATGTGATTATAATAAGTGTTAAGGGTGGCTTGTTTGTCTGTTTAAGTAATCCATAGCCAAATTGAATCACGAAACCAGAGGAAATGCACAGGTAGGTTATTTTTTTAAATATTTCAAGCTTACGCTTTCCCAAGCATGTGTCACCAAACAGAAGGCTTGTAAACTTAAGATTAATCTTTATTTCTAGAATAAGAACTGTTACTACAAATAAAGATTTCAATGCTATTTCCGAAATTTGTAACAGAGTACTTGTTAAGTATTAAAACGCCACGAGGAGTCAATTAAACCATAGCTAAGATCTAAACTCTAATTCTGTTAGAAAGACTAATTCACACAAATTTCTCTGTTGACTTTTATTGGAAGACTCTTCTAGAATCTGATCTTGTGAAGACTTATGATACGGTCTGCACCTGTTTTCGACTATGGCTCAGTCTTTGGGAGTTTCTGCAGTTGACACCAAATTTCATGAACGGTGGAGAAGGCCAAGTACTAATAGCTACTATGCAAGCTTGAAAATATCGGAATCTGTTCTTCACCTAACGCCCTATTTGCCTCATCAGTTGCTTTTGGAGTGTGATGAAAAGCAACAGCTGGTGTGTTGGTTGGGAACATAACAACCTTCTGGATAACATCTAGTGCGGTTCTCGAGGATGCCTTTCAACACTAGACCGTCTTTTGTCGATATCAACATAGATAATGTACGGATTTCCGAAGAACTATCAAACCCTAAGGATATTCTTGTACCTTGAGAAGACGTGATGACCAACTGGGCTACTGCACGTCCTGCACACATAGAATATATTTGGGCACCTAGCATGATTCCTTCCGGAAGTTATGAAATAACGGTTTTCCGAGTAAGGATCGGCTCGGGTTTCTTTAATTCATTTGTTCAAGAGCACGAAGTGCCTCCGAAGTTCGAGTGAGTGTTAAAGTGTTTTATACGAGGGCTATCCAGAAAGTAGATTACGTTTTCGTCTGTTTCCGCTAGGGGCAAGGGCTAGCGCGGCCATCTTGGGGTCAGAGCGTTGCGCAGCTCAGTCGGCATCTAGCCGTGCTAGTGAGAGGTTCGTGCTGTGCTCCGTTCAGATACTGTGACGGTTTGAAATGTCTGCGTTAATTGAAAATCCCGCGAGCTGCGAGGTGCGTGCAGTAATAAGGTTTCTGACTGCAAAAAACTGTAAACCGATAGAAATCTATCGGCAGCTTTGTGAAGTGTATGGGGACAACATTATCATGAAGGTGGAGTGCGTCAGTGGGTCATCAGATTTAAAAATGGCCGAACCAATGTTCACGACGAAGATCGAAGTGGGAGACCCAGCATAGTGACTGCCGAACTTGTCGAAAAAGTCGATGCTAAAGTCCGTGAAAATCGAGGGTTCACAATAACGGAACTTTCTTTGAGTTTTCCACAAATTTCGCGAAGTTTGTTGCACGAAATCATCAGCGAAAAGCTTGGTTCCCACAAGTTTTGTGCAAGATGGATTCCACAAGTCTTGACAGAGGACCACAAAAATCAGCGAATGGCTGCAGCGTTGAACTTTTTGGACGTTTACCATAAGGATGGTGACTCTTTACTCGATTGCATCGTTACTGGTGACGAAACATGGGTGAAACACGTGAACTGTGAAACGAAATTGCAATCAATGCAGTGGGGGCACACAAGTTCTCCCCAAAAACCCAAGAAATGCATGCAAACAATGTCGGCAAGGAAGATGATGGCGACTGTTTTTTGGGACAGAAAAGGTGTGATTTTGGTGGACTTCCTGGAAAGAAGCACTACAATAAACTCTCAAATGTATTGCCAAACTCTCCAAAAATTCAGAAGAGCCATTCAAAACAAGCGCAGAGGAATGTCAAGCTCTAAGATCTTGTTGATTCACGACAACGCCCGGCCCCACACGGCAAATGTCACTCGTGAAGTTCTTGAATCTTTTAAGTGGGAGTTGTTTCCTCATCCGCCGTACAGTCCCGACCTGGCACCGAGCGACTTCCACCTATTCCCAGCAATGAAGAAGTGGTTGGCTATGCAGCGTTTTGATGACGACGCACAGCTGCAAGAAGAGGTAACGAAGTGGTTGAAGGCGCAGGCGGCCGAATTTTTCGACGAAGGAATTTCCAAGCTCGTACATCGCTACGATAAATGCCTTAATTTGAATGGTGACTATGTCGAAAATTAGTATTTGAGTGTGGCTTTCATCTGTATATAATAAAATTTGTTTACTATACTGTGTTTACTTTTTATTCCAAAACGTAATCTACTTTCTGGATAGCCCTCGTATTACAATTAATTCTAGCTCCAAATGTGCTCCTCCAGAATTTTCGTCATGCTTATTTGTAGACAACTTTGCCGTTTGTTGTACCTCTCAGCGTAGAAGATTTTTAAGGTGTCTTCTACAGTTGTATTTATACCACTTCCAGGATTGCAGTTCTAAAATGGGTTTGATTTCGCGCAGAGAAAACACTCTATGTTAACTACTGGTTACCATCTTCACTCCCAACTTAACTCCTAGTGAATTCCTATTGCGGCTGAGTCGAATTTTCTTGGATTAATACTTGATAGAAAGCTTAGCTGATCATTTCGTGCAGTACTGCTGAAAGCACCAGGTGACAATGTTCTAAATATCTTGCTGGATATTTGGATGATACGCCGGAAGTCTGCGATGCATATGTGTACAATCCGAAAGTTATTTTTTTTAATTTCTTTAGGCTACAATTGCCGTATTTGAATATGGTTTGTGTAACGGCTTTGAATTTGCTTATGTCTT
Source organism: Mantis religiosa (assembly GCA_030765055.1). NCBI lineage: Eukaryota > Metazoa > Arthropoda > Insecta > Mantodea > Mantidae > Mantis > Mantis religiosa. The sequence continues at coordinate 200,100,821 of CM060948.1, read as the reverse complement.
AGTATCCTAACGCATATATTCAGTTTTTATAAGAGCACTTCCAGTTATATTGCAGAGCTTTATGACATAAACCGAGTCATATTGTACGTGTGTCGTCGAATAATGGTTGACTGCCTAAATTTGAGTGAGTCCCTTAGGGCACAGTCTTCGTGAGTTTATAATTATCATTCTATTCTACTGTGCATCCAGAATATCCTCTACGTTTTAAAACCTCCGGCTTTAACGTGGCGTGTGCAAAGATTCCTGGGCAATTTGGGTATCAATGGAGTGAAATGGCGGAGCCTACAACTAAGACGGCATCCTTAGAGCGCAGGTTTAGTTTGTCGTCATCTGGGAAGACTTTAAGACTTGTGTGCACATCGGGGCTGTCGTGCTCAGCTCTCTTCGGAAATAGCCCGAACAGTGAAGAAACTACCATTTAACTGGGTAGCATTCTGTTGTTCATCTCATTTGGAGGAGATGACTTTGGTTGTATTGCATATTGGCCGCTCCAAATTTCACACCGTCCTCTTTTCAATGGAGATTCTGTCCTAGTTTGTACGCTCGTGCGTAAATTTGACTATGTAAATTTTGGAGACCTTTAATTTTGCACTAAACCTTATATTTGGCTTCTGCCTTAATGGCTCTTAAGGAGTGCTGATGACCATAAAGTTAACTGCCCTTAAACATACATGCATCTATCTAAAGCGATCTGGAAGTGTTTTAATTTTGTTGTTGTCAATATTCGACTTTAAATTTAGGAATTAGTGAAATACATACAAATATTTCATACATTTTAAAGTTTTTATTTCTTTGTTTTTTTCCACTTATCTCTGGGTTTTATCACAATTGTTAGTGTACAATTATAGTATTTGTGACATTTGATAGCATTTTTATTTTTATCTGGTATGTACCACGATTTACTTATAAAGGGCGGTGATGACCATATAGTTTGAACCCCCATAAGCACACATAAGTTTATTTTTCTAGTTCCTTCGGCATTTAAAAATGAGCATATTCCTGGAAAGCTCCCAGTAATTAAAAGTACTGCATTACGACGAAGTAAGTTGTTACTTGGAATTTTTTGGCAAATGCTTCCTGCTTAAAATTATATATTTATTTCCATGTTATGGACTTTTTCAAGAAAGCAGTAGGTTCCCAAATTTAAAGGTTCATTTAAAGCTACATTAGACATCTAAACACTACAGATCTCCTTTTCACTAGGTTTTATCAACTAATTCACTAAACGGTTAAATGATATGTAACAATAAGACGAATTAAAAACGGTCGCACACCTGTATGAAGACAGTTTTCACTAATCTCAGGAATTATCCTAATACTTGTTGCACAGCACTTATGCAGTCTCTTTAGAAACTTCATAGGAATAGATGTAATCTTAGAGTAACGACCACTTTGTCCTTAGTATAGATATAACATATTTTCTAAATACTTCAACACTTACAGCTTCACATCTGTCTTAAAGTTTACAAGAGAGCGCGTACTCTTAGCCGACGATCGGTGCATATAAATTTAATGGTCGACTTAAGAGAGCCAAGGTGAGATATGGATATAAGTCTAGTCGCTGTGTTACAAAGAAATGGCGTTCTAATTATACCGCTAATGGTAAGCAAACAGAAGTGTTAATGGACACTAAAGCCGTCTGGAAACGTGCACTCGATTCTTTACAAACTAAATAATCTAGAGTCATGCTTTTTTCAACAAGACGTGAAGTGTGATCCTCCTGTCTCCCATTTTCTGTAATGATTGTATCCGATTTAAATTTTCATGCTGTTATTGTTAAATAAAGCACACGCCTGCTGATGTAATTAATGAATCACGTGGATTGAATTTGGAAATATCTACATTTATTTTTGGATTATGTTTAAAATTTCAAATTTGATTCGTGCTTTTATTTATAAGAAAAGTAACAAATTTAACTTGTACCAAATAAATAATTGTGATGTCATTATTTTATGAACACTGCTGATAAGTGAAATATAATATGTCCCTCGTGCCTTAGATGAAAGACAAGCAGTCATTCTAACCTTTCTTTAAAAAAATGAAAAATAATAATTTGTTTTCGGACGCATCCTTCAGAAAATGATGTCAGTAAAAGCATATAGTTTAGTTTGAACAATTTATTATAGAAAAGTCATAAATGTATGCATATTATATTATTTTTAAGCCATTTAATGGCAATTCACATCCATATGAATATAATTGAAGATTCTTTCAGGTAGTTTTAACTAGTAAAGTTGTACTTAAGAATATAAAATGTTATAGAATTGGGTGTATATATTTTGGAATGTTTTCCATGAATAAAAATCAGAATTTTCAAAAGCTTTTATGAGGAATGTGTTACCGACATTTTAGCTGGCCACCTCTCTAGAACAGGACACTTAAAGTGAATACCAGTGACCTTACGGACGGCTAGATTCTAAAAAGAGATTCCTTTAAAGTTATCCGAGCAAAGGTCCAAGAAACCATTCTTTTTTCAAAGAATAAAAGATAAGAAAATAAATAGAATTAAAATATTAAACGTTATATATTCCAGAGTTCACAGGAATTAATTAATAGAAAAGAATTTGGAGAATTACATATACTGCCTGGCATGTTACTATGGCAGCCCAGTACGTAGAACAAACGGATGTAGGCCGGAAGTTTCGCGGTTCAGTTCCCTGTTTGAATAACATACTGCCTTTCCAACGTTGTGCTAACACATTGATAAAGAGATGCTTTTAGCATTTGTTTTATAATTTGGTTTATCTCATTACATTTCAGGGCGCTTACATTGTCATCCGTGCACTCTGGAAAAATGTCTTCAACCCCGCGTGTGGGGTTGAATTTTACAGTCCAAATCCACGTTTAGGACATAGTGATTTAGGAAGACCTCAGTGGCGATTCGCTTACTTTATTGTGGAAGTGACATTTAGGTAATAGCATAGTAAAATTTTAAAGGGTAACGTTAAATTATGTTTGTCGTATGAGTAATTTAATATATGTGATACATTGTGTTTCTATAAGAATCAATGGATAATCACAAGCTTCATCGTACTTTTTCTACTACTTAAGGACAAGAATTGGTTCTGTCCAGAAGTTGGATTTCAAAAGTTCACGTGGAATATAAATATTGCGACTCCCAGAGTCCTAAAGCCAGAAGCAATTTTTGAAAAAAAAAAATGCTTGTGCCTTTAATACCACATCACAAAATTGAAAATTAGGTTAAGTATTAAACTTTTATTTAGGCTCAGTGTCGCTCAAGGATGTGAAGAAGATGTTCTGTGGAAAAATCCCCCCACCAGAAACTACGGATTATATGGAAAGCGTTTCAACATTTCCGGCTGCCTCAAAGTTAGCATACGTATTCGTTTCCTGTGATTTCGCCCTACAGAATCACACCATACAAAATATATATCCTCCCACTACGAGTCAAATATTTCTTGGCGTTAACCATTTCCCTGATACTGTTTGGAGTTTCACATATTTCTTTTCAAACTTACAAATACTTTTTCTAAGCGGTATGTCGGTGTTTGTTATTTTCTCCTTCTCACTTAAAAGAGCAGGACATTTAAAAACAATTACATAGTGGTCCGCTTTGTTTTTAAATTCTGAGCATTACTTATATTTCTGCAACGAAATATTGTGTCTCTCATTTGCATTATCCTTTCTTTTCTATAGACACTTTGAAAACCAAATAATTCAGTTGAAAAACTAGTGTTCTGCGTGTTAAAACACGGGGCTTTTCTTTTTGTTGTTCTTGGTGGTACTAGTTTTGTAATAATCACAGCTCTGTTGGTTATTTTCCGAAAGTGAATTATCAATAGAGACACACGTAACCCTAAGCAGGCATTAGGTTATCAGTGTGAGCTCCGACAGCAATATGTACCGTTTGTTTTGACGGAGTTTGTGCAGCTCTCGTGTCGGTAATCAAGCAGCGTCACAATAAAGATTACTTTCATTAACGAGTGAAAATTATGATGCCGCTTTGCACTTCATGGTTCATTTGGAACTTTAATTGGAAAATCCATGCCCGTGAACCTAATTTGTGAGGGACCGCTCCTTGCAGCACGAGTGGTCAGGTTCAGAATTGATGTTCATAAGGTCAGGTGTGTCACTGTATTTTAGTTCCTATCCGCAGTTGCTATTCTATTAAGGGATACATATTAAAAGCAGTGTGATAGTTTTATTTAAATACATACTTGTTAAAACAAAAGCTCCTTGATCTGCACATTAAGTGTTGCTAAAATCATTATACGCTCAATCTTTTGGATTCCGATAGAAATTGATATCACAGAATTAATTCACAGGATATGCTCCTATGTTACATTGAAATTATGTTATGAATGTCAATACTGGTGTTGCAAACCTTATGCAACCATCCTATTAATGCTCTACTTGTGAGATACGGAGGTAAGGGTCAACCTTTGTAAGCAGTTCCAGCAGCGTGCCAAGTCTTCGAACAGGAACCTCTGCGATCTTTGTGTCCCTGGCCTGTAGCCTCCTGTAGTTCCCACACTATCTCTCTTCTTTTTGGTGGTGGTAGCCGCAGTGGGTTTATGTAGCTCACAGTGCAGCGGGTGTTCCCCTTCAATATAATTTATATCTGTATTTCCACTTAACTAATATAGACTGGTGGCAGGGAAACCAAATCTTGTTCTACTAAAAGCCAACAAAATTCTGCAGACAAGTAAACTCGAACATAGCTACCTCTTTTGCATGCAAAATGGAGAAAAATTAATTAGAGTTAAATGACTGATATAAATAATAGTGTAACAGTAAAGAAAATGTTTACCGATTTGAATCAGAAAGGCAATTAGGTGAATTTTTGAGTTATATAAGAGCAAATTGGAAAGGGAGAGTTGAGAAATGTTGTGATTAAAAATAGGCGATGTGTGTTTAGTTTTTAAAGTATATTTAAAGTAGGTTGTTAAAAAACTGACCTGTGTATATAAAAATATGGTTTATGACATGTGTTGAACAAATGGCTATGGCCAACACCAGCAGATATCTTGTAAAAGCTTGGCACTAAATAAATATTCAAAATAAAATAAAAATGATGCTTTTTTCTCTGTTGGTTTGTCTGGTAGAATGTTTTGAAGCGAACACTTCATGGAGCTACTGTGTGTAAAATAATCCCTTCTTCCACTTGAGATACAGTTGCTCCATTCCTCCCAGGAAAACCGAAATCCAGAGCTTGTACTTTTTGCCCCTGTGTTTGCCGACGAAATTAATTGCATCACCCTTATCCATCATGCTTTACTGGTTGTTACAGTACAGCGAGCTGTTTAATTAATAACATGCATCACCTTGTAATTCTTTAATGCCCTTTGGATATTTGTTATATCTTGGACATGAAGTTCACTTCTGAAATTGACGTATTTGTTATTCACCAGCAGATACTACCGATATTTTTTCTTTTTTCCCCAGTATGAGCTGCTCCTTATTTTTTGCGCTGCATACCAACAAGCAGGTTTGCAGCCTAACACGTTTAGTGTTGCATCATAAGTGACAGCAAAAACAGATCTCTCTTAAACCGAACTACTGGGCCTGCCTCCCCTTAAAATAAGGATGGGTTCTACCCTTGCCTTACGTTATTCGTTTAGCGTTCGTCTATTCGTAAAGGTGCATTTAAACGGAGGAGTTCCGCAAACGGGGCAGGGCAACAGATTAGGTCACCAAATTGTACTGTGATCTCTGGAAGGGATGGCTGAAGAGAGAGAACTAAGTGCACAAGTATGGTCATGGTTACTAATTTGTCCAAGTCAAATGCATCCGATGACACCTAAGCCCTGATATTTTCGGGCTCTCCATTTTTGTACTTACTGACGTAACCTACGCATAGAATAAATTAAAGTTGCGCGTAAAACCGTACAGAACAATGAAAATCGGAACTTTGGCAACTGAGAACTCCAACTGGAATTAACATATATTTGTCGCTTTCTTAAAATTAGGATTGCTATTGGTTTTCAGAGACAAGGACTGAAATTTTCCGTTAACTCGGTTGTGAAGATAGATTTATGACAGTTTTTAGGCGTGGTAAGAATGATTTATTTTGTAAAACAACTGAACTTTCTTCAGTACCACACATACTTCCTACGGGCAATGGTAGAACAATGGGCTAATTTAGCGGGAAGTGTTGCTTTCCACATTCCAGAGGAGTGGTCAGTAGTATAGAATTGAGAGAATCAGCACAGTGTAGATAAGATGTTGAACTCTCCTCTGTGTTAATATATGAGTGATGTAGAATGCTCATTGATTTAGAACTCTCCTATATGAAAATCGAGTTGTAAAAGAAGGGGAGTGTTGGCGTAGTGCCGTTCTCCCCTGTGCAGTGAGATGTTTTTGAGGGTTGGGATGATGATGATGATTGTGTGTGTGTGTGTGTGTGTGTGATGTGTAATGTGTGATGGGTGGGATGGGTAACGGGGGGGGGGGTTCCGGGGATGTTTGAATTAAATGTGAATTCTTTTCGATGTGTGTGTGTGCTTGAACTCTCATGTATGAATATCGAAGTCTAGGGTTCGATATTGTGATGGGGCGGGGTGGGTAACGGGGGTTCCGGGGATGTTTGAATTAAATGTATTGATAGTAATTCTTCGATGACTGTGCTTGAACTCTCATGTATGAATATCGAGTCTAGGGTTTGATATCTATTACGTTCAGTGCTTCGATGTCTGTGCTTGAACTCTCATGTATGAATATCGAGTGTAGGGTTTGATATCTATTACGTTTAGTGTATGATATATGATGTAGTATCGTTAATCTTTAGATAAAAGAATATCGAGAGAATGATTAGGTATGTTTACTGGGAGAGATTTATGAAAATAAATGTAATAAGACATTCTGGTAAGGGGTGTTCCCTATGCAGAATCTCTCCTTGAGCTATTGTATCCAAGAGCGATGTAAAGGTTAAGAAATGGTTAAATTCCATTCCCACATCGAGGTACGAGAAAATATAAATCTATTCCACATTGATGAAGTATAAGAATGGAAATGTAAATCTATGTGAGAGGGTCGCATGACAAAGAAATGTCCCCTCTAAGCATGATAAAAGTGGTACATAGCAAATGCAAATAAAAATAAAAGCACTACCCATCTCTTTAAGAATGATAAAAAAATATTGAGAGAAAAGTATAAGAATGCAAATGTAAAGCTGTTTGAAAGGGGTTTCATGATAAAGGAACGCACCCTCTAAGCACGATAACTTAAAAAGAATATTCCCTCTAAGCATGATAAAAGTGGAACATAACATCGAAAATAAAATAAAAGCACTAACCATCTATTTAAAAATGATTAAGATAACGAGAGAAAAGTATTTCATCTTTAAGTATATATGAGTAATACAAAACTGATCAATCAATATGATAATATATATACGCAACTAGGGATCTATAGTGTAGATATCCTAACTATCCATGGTAAGATATCACCCTCCATATAAAAAATTGTCTAGAAAATCTCCCCTCAGTATTACGAATACTCCACTGAACGTCATCCCTTTTGGTATGTGGGTCAGAGAAAAAAAGAGTTAATCTCTCCAGACTGGTGACAGGGGTGGTCAAAACATTCTTATTGCTGTAGCGAAGTCTAACTTTGTCAAATAACGTTAGGAAAAAAAAAAGAATATATTTTAAAATTAAACGAATGAATCTATATATTTGTATGAATGATGAAACAATACTATGAATGTGTTAGTATACCAAATGTAAAAAAATCAAATGTTCAGAAAAATATATTTTGTACAAGTATGTGTGTGTAAAGAAATGTGTAATTATATCCCCCCCTCCAAGATGTAGGGAACGAATCACAGTTAGTGTGCGCACGCAACATGGTGTTTGGGAAGGAGAGATACGGTTGGAGGGGGTGTAAAAATGATGAATCTATATAAAGTTTAAACTATGATAATAAAGTTACTAGTATTACCTTCGAACTTATAACGTAGTCACAACTACTTTAAACACATAGCGTAATATGTAGACAGTAACTGCTCTCCCGGACGGAGGGGGGGCGGAGCATCTGTTAATAAATACCGCGGCACGGATGAGTGAGGAGGCAGTCGATTCTCTGGAAATATGGATCCTACAGGTAAGATAGAAAAGTTGTATATTGTAAGTCATTTTTTATCTCTGTTTACGAAGAATGTTGAAGTAATACTGATTCGTGTGTGCTTATATGTATGTTTCAGATCATGAGATGCTACAGCTAAATCAACTAGCTGAAGGTGGAACACATCTTCCCACAAAGAAACTACGTGAATTAGATCAGTCCGTTCAACACATCATTCGATCCGTCAAAACCGTGAAGACCAGATATGGTGAACGGGTCGTCGTCGAAACATCAGATTTCCAAGTCTTCCTCCCGGAGAGATTCAAACATATGACCGCAGCGCAGAAAGATCTACTAAATCGTGGTGACTGCATACTCCAATACCATGGCGAGGAAACACTAGAAAGTGGTTTCAAACGACATAAATTATCTTTTTTAAGCAGCCCGTAATGTCGTCAAAAGGTGAGTACAATTATTGAATAAAATTTCATAAAAAAAAGTGATAATGTAGTTACTTGCATGTAAATGTGAAATCGTACATGTTGTATTAGAACTTAAAGTGTTAATTATCGCACGTCATGTAGTATTAGTAATTGAATGTAGTTACTTGCATGTACGTACATGTTGTATTAGAACTTAAAGTGTTAATTATCGCACGTCATGTAGTATTAGTAATTGAGAGTGAACGTTGTAGGGTTAATTTTCATGTGTAATAATTACGTACATGTGAATATCGTAGTTCAGTTACGTTATTTCACATGCATGTTAGTTACGTTTGTTTGTTACACGTAAAAGTAACGTTTTAGGTGAAAAAAGAACGTTAATTTATATGTGTAAAACGTACATGTGAATATCGTAGTTCAGTTACGGTATTTTACATCTATATGGTTTACGTTGTGTGTTTTTATCATTTATGTAAGGGAGAGAGCATTACGTAAAACAGTTACATACTATCTGAATATTGTAGTTACGTGATGATAGCAATAATTGTAAAATACATAATCATTATGTAACTATTTTCATATGTAAAAGTTACATGCATGTTACGTTCTACGTAAAGTATAGAGTTTACGTAAAATTGAGATTCATACATGTAAAAGTTATTAACATGTATGTTATTTCTGTTACCACCTTACATACATGTAAATCAATGTTCCCGTATGTAAAGTTAATCGAATGTTGTAATTGCTTTTTTCAGAAACGACGACAAGATGCTCCGATACTGCCACTGGACAACCCTCGATTCAGCAAGATGAAACCTGTTCGAACGTGACCCAGGCTGAACGATTACGATGTATTCACAGTGAGTCTGCTTTCAAAAAACGATTAACCACCTACGAAATTCACTACTGTGTTAATATACTTGACCCCGTTATATTCTTAGCAGAATGCAAACCTTTAATTTTGAATGAAATTGATAAGGGCTTAAACATGTATAAATCAGGTCTTAAGATAGGATCCTGTTTATCCTGTCAATATGTCATAATATCACAAGAGAGCGATAATATTCATACATTTAACTTTAACAGTAAACTTGAGGTGATATTGCAATCTACAGATAAATCTATATGGTATGAAGAGAAGATTGTACAACCTATACTAGATCATATGGATAATTTTGAATCGCGTACCAGTTCAAAAGCTTTATACAGTATTGAGAAATTAACAATATATGTGACACAATACGATTCATTGAATGCAGGGATGTATACTGAATTACCCGACTTTATAAAATCGAAGAGAGCTGTTATTAACATTCGTAATACTGATAAATATTGCTTTGCATACTGTCTGTTAGCATCCAAATACCCAGTAGAACGTAACAAGAATCGACCCACCTCCTATAAAAGATATGATTTTCGTAACGAATTTAACTTTGAGAATATAACATTCCCCGTATCATTGAAAGATGTAGAAAAATTCGAGAATCAAAATTCAAATATTTCAATAACGATATACGGTGTTGAAAATAAATCGATTATTCTCTTATATCAACCAAGAGAAATAAAATCACATCATGTTAATCTTATAATGTATAAAAGACATTATTGTCTGATAACAGATTTATCACGTTTGCTAGGAAAGCAGCTAACTAAACATAATGGGCGAAAATGGTTATGTAACAATTGTAACTTGTATTTCACATCAGAATCACGTTTAAATAGCCATAAAAAGCGGTGTATGATGAATCAAATTATCAGAATGCCCGAGGCTGGTAAAACTGATCTCGTTGAATTTAACGCATATTCGAAATGTCTAAAAGTTCCATTCGTGGTTTATGCAGACATAGAATGTATCTTACGTAAGGTAGATTCGTGTCAAGATGTATCGAGTAAAAGTTGGACACGTACCACTCATAAACATGAAGCGTATGCAATTGCATTACATTTGGTCTGTAGTTATGATAAAAATTTAACACGTTTCAAATCATTTGAAGGTCCATATGCAATTGAAAATTTTCTTAAAGAATTAACGTTAATTGCAAATCAGGTCATTAATATATATGCTAATAAAATTGAAATAAGTATGAGAGATGTGGATGAGCTAGAATATCAAAATGCAACACGATGTCACATATGCAAACGTGAATTTCTTAACTCGTGTATAAAGGTTCGTGATCATTGTCATTTGACTGGAAGTTACGTTGGCCCAGCCCATAAGCACTGCAATTTAAAAAGGAAAATGCCAGGATTCATACCAATATTCTTTCATTGCTTGTCAAAATACGATGCTCATTTCATAGTAAAGAAACTAGGTTACGATACGGAACCTATTAACTGTATTGCACAAACTTCTGAAAATTACTTATCCTTTAGCAAAAGATATACAAATTCGAATGGAATGAGTATATATCTAAGATTTCTGGATAGCTATCGTTTTTTGGATTCAAAACTTAGTAACCTTTCGGATATGTTAGAATCAGATGATTTTCATTATACCAATAATACGTATACGAATCCTTTGCATAGACAACTGATGAAACGCAAAGGTGTCTTCCCGTACACGTATGTGGATTCTATAGAAAAATTATACGAGAATAGTCTACCATCTAAACATCAGTTTGATCATGTAAGCGATGAGGATTATAGTCATGGTAGAACGGTATAGAATGAATTCAATATTAAAAATCTGGGTGAATATTTAAATATATATCTTAAGTGTGATACGTTAATACTAACGGATGTGTTTGAACGCTTCTGTGAATTAAGTATCGGTTTGTACGGACTCGACCCGTGTCAGTATTACACACTTCCCGGATTAGCCTATGATGCAATGTTAAGAACGACTGGTGTACAGATTTCATTATTAACAGATAAGACTATGTTAGATTTCTTCGAAAAAGGAATACGAGGTGGAATTTGCACTGTGTCCAAACGGTATGCAAAGGCGAATAACAGATACATGACTAGCTATGATAACACTCAACCAACTAATTATTTAATGTACGTCGACTGCAATTCTTTATATGGATATACAATGGAAAATAATAGCTTACCATACACTGATATAAGGTGGCTAACTGACGCTGAAATTAAATCAATAGATTTTATGTCTATTACAAGTGATTCTGACGTGGGATATGTGTTGGAAGTAGACTTTAAATATCCACAGGAACTTCATGATATACAAAATGATTTGCCATTATGCCCTTTGAATGACATCGCGCCAGGTGATAAGTATACAAAATTGCTAACAACATTGAATGATAAAAATAAATACGTATTACAGTATCTCATTTTCAACAATGTGTTAAACTTGGTTTGATTGCATCGCGTATACATAGAGTAATAGATTACAAACAATCTAACTGGATAAATCCTTACATTGAACTCAACGTTCGTAAACGTATTGAAGATAAGACGAAATTTGGTCAAAATCTATGGAAGTTAATGAATAATTGTGTTTATGGAAAATTTATAGAGAATGTAAAACGTTATAATTCATTTCATTTAGCTACCAGCTGGAAACGAGCGCGTAAATTGTTAGCTCGACAGACATGTATAAGGTACGTGATTTTTGATGAAAATTTAATAGGTATAGAATTGGTCAGAGATGAAATATTGATGAATAAGCCAATATACATAGGACAAGCAATCCTGGATCTATCCAAACATAAAATGTATGATTTTTATTATGAAATTCTGAAGAAAAAATTGAAAGATGTAACTTTAATCTATACGGACACGGATGCTTTTCTCTTTGAATCTAGCTGCGATATATATGAATTTATTAAAACCAATATACATTTATTCGATACATCGAATTATCCAATGGATAATGTGTATGGTATTCCGTTAGCAAATAAGAAAATTTCAGGATTATTCAAGGATGAGCTAGCCGGTAGAGTGATGACTGAATATGTAGGGCTGAAATCGAAATTATATAGTTATCGATATGATACTGAAGTGATTAAAAAATCAAAAGGTGTAACAAAAGATTCGATGAGATTCATAACCTTTGAACAATATCTCTCATGTATTACACATCCTGACACTATACATCGAAGCATGCAGACATGTTTCAGAAGTTATAAACATGATGTTCATACCATTGAATCTAATAAGATAGCTTTAAGTGGTATCGATACAAAACGATACATTCCCAATAATTCATTTTCAACATTAGCATGGGGACATTATGCTATAGAAAATTGTCAAGTGTAAATTTCTTTTTCTTTTCTCAATAAAGCATAGATTCAACTGAGTTAAAAGGTATTACTAGGCCACGATAATATATTACTGTATTTCAAAAAATAAAATAATTGAGTTTCAAGTATAATTGTAAAGTGTGTTACAACTGAGTTAAAAGGTATTACTAGGCACATGATAATAACATATTACTGTATTTCAAAAAACGAAATAATTGAGTTTCAAGTATATTTGTAAAGTGTGTTACTAATTACATGATAATAACATATTTACTTCATTTGAAAGATAACGTGTTGCTTTTTTATGTTTATGTTAGGGGTGAAGGAATATTTTTTCCTATTCATGTCGTTTTGAAATGTTAGATAGCAGAAATCAATGAAATGTTAATTCAACTATAATCATGTATGATTTTTTATTAAAATATATTTACTAATTATATCAAAATGTTATTATCATGTCTCCGTTAAGGGGTGAGGGGAGATTTATATATATCAATGTGAACTAGCATGTACAAAGGCTCTTATTTCAGCTATAATCATGTATGATGTTTGTTTAACGTATATTACTAATTACTTCAAATTGTAATTATCATGTTTACGTTAAGGGTAGGTGAATTTATATATACTCAATGTGAACTAGCATGTACGTTATGTTAAAATCTCTACAATTAAATGTTAATTCAACTATAATCATGTATGATTTTTTTTAAAGTATAAAAATGTTATTATCATGTTTAAGTTAAGGAGATGTGAATTAGCAGTTACAGAAGATTTTTAAAAAAGTATAAAAATGTTATTATCATGTTTAAGTTAAGGAGATGTGAATTAGCAGTTACAGAAGATGTCAGGAATCAATGTGAACAACAACAAAAAAAAAATCAAACACAATATATCATTAAAATTATATTTCTTTATTGAGTTGTGTGTTTTTTTATTTATACAATGTCCACCTCATTAATCCATTCACGGGTAGGAAATCCTAACCATTTCACCAGAATCCTATCACCACGACGTCTGATGATCCTTTCAACTAAATACGTGTCTGGATATTGAGTTTTCTGTAATTCATAACCGTAGAATGCTCCTTCAATCAGTTTACCCTCCAGATCCTCGATGAGATAGGTCAATGGATGTGTCCTTTGCACTGTACGTATCCTAAAGACTTCAACACTCCAATTTGGTAGATAACCTTTCTCCATAACACCTTTATGCTTAGAAATCCTCACGTAGTCACCAACACGATGAAGCCTAGATCTTCGCTTCTCACGCAGACTTCTATCATATTTGTAGACGCTGAGCAGGAGAGAATTATCACGAACTTCTACAGGCTTCATACGAATCGTTCGATGGTAAGTATTATTGTAGGTATGAATAATTCTAGGTAGTATGTTTATCCATTGATATGAGCCTTGAACAATAAATTCCTTATGCAAAATCAGTTTGATCGTTCTTATTAAACGTTCCACTGCAGCAGCCTTAACGTGTGTGAATGTACTGTAATGATTAATATTATTACGATTCATTAGTTCGCGGAAATGTTTATTGTAAAACTCCCTTCCTTTATCAGATTGAACATTCTTCGGAAACGATTCCATTTCATTCAATATCTCCTCCATAGCAGTCGAAACGTTAATACCACTTTTATCACGTAATGGTCGTGCATAAGCCATCTTGGAATAAAAATTGCATGCAAGAAGAATATACTTATAATTCCTATTGTCTCTTGCATAATTAGACATGTCCATAAGATCTATTTGTACTAAATCGTTCATTCCTTTGCTTATGATCTTACGACGTAAAAATCGTCTTCTAGCTGGTGCATGTAACTCGGTTGCAATGCGACGTTTTATCATGCTATAATTTTTGATGTTTTAAGTTCTGTAATAATTTCTTCTATCTCGGGTGAGTGATTCAAATTACCTGCATCCCTCGACGCAACTAATAATCTTAGTCTGTTTATTATTTCATTCGGATCGTTCCAGTAGACGTAATCTAATTTTCTCTGCGGTACATGTTCTTTCCAACGTAAACCAAATCCAGTTCGATTACTAACAAGGTCACGAATGATATGACGATACTTGAACCCTCGATTTGCTCTTAAACGTCCATCTCTTGAATAACCGTGTCTGTAAACTTGAGTATTTTGTAAGATTTGCGAATACACGTCTAAATCATCATCTGTGTACGATGTCTTGCGAGGTAAACGTTTAAATAATAATTCATATAAGCCTGCTGTGGGTTCATACGTTTCTGTTCCTATCTGAACACCATCAGATTTAAACACAACTGTCTTGTTACCCAATTTATACTCATTATCCTCGTAACGTATGCCGTAAGTATTGTCCATGTCACTCGAACTGGCAGTTCGAACCTTGTGTAGATACTTTGACACGAGATCAGATCCGTTAGCATCATCTGTAGTTTCGTCGTCGTCGTCGTCGTCGTCGTCGTCGTTGTTGTCTTGGTGTGCTTTCGCTATTACTTTCAATGGTTCGGTTACAGGTTGAAGAACTTCAGACATGACTCGTTGCGTTTCGAATTTCATTCCTTTGAGAGAACGTAACTTTTCTCTTATTGCCCTACTGTGACGGGCAATGGATTCCTTAAGTCTTATAGCTTCAGCATCCATATCGAAATGAATGTATAATTAATCAGCTACTGCTAATTTATATGAAACTATCAGTTCTATACTTAATATATGACCATCTTTAGCACGTCCGACTGGCGCTGTAAACGATAGAATATCGCCAGTTTCAACTCTTACAGGATATCTTTCAACTAATCTTCCGTTTATTGCAAACAATGTATCATTTACAGCATGCGGATGTACCGATGATACGATGGAACACGAGAGTACACTTCAATTTCCAGGAACTTTATAGTATTCGAGTCCCGATGTTAACGTATACCTTAAAGAGGGACCTCGAAACGGACGTGTTTGCAATGAAATTATGAGTTGTGCTTTCAATTGTTGTAACATAGTGTTTACAACATTTCTCATTCGTGTTTTCATAGTATATCATTATTTATAGTGATTAGTTTATTATCAAGTTCCGTTTGTCGTGCGGTTAGTTCTTTCACTTCTTTTTCTACAGCTGTAGTAATAGTCTCGCTAGCGGAGGTGATTGTTCTAGTTAACTGACTTTGTAATTCATTCTGTTTCCGTGTAATAGTATCGACAATGTTTGTTATAGTCTCAGTTAAACCCGTTTGCAATTCATTATGTTTCTGTATAAAGAAATGATTAACATAACTCATGGTGACTGCATCACTATCATCTATCGGGTCGGCTAAATCCTTCAATCTCTTCATTCGAAATGATAGAGTTTCATTAGAGTCGTGAATTGGAATCCTATCATCTACATATTTTTTATTAGGAACGTCGTGTTCGTGAAGGGGGTCCAACAGCGTTTTCATTCTTATACCATCTATAATGACATTATTTTCGGAATCACGTTTAAATGCATATTTACTTAAGTACTCCATTAAATTGTTGTATTGGATGTCGAGCGATTTTTGTATGTGATCCCTAAGCATAGCTTCAAACTCGCCCATACGCTGATACGAGGTCTGCTCGCTGAAGATCTGCATTCGATTCTCGACGTCAGCCGTATGCGTATCCACATAACGTTTAGTCGATGCATCGTCACCTTCTTCAGGGTCGTGAATATTGCACAACCGCTTTCCCTTGAACCGATAGTTTCCCGATCCATCTCTAGTTATGATATATCGATTGAACACACCCCTAGAGGGTATGATTCTTCGGGATCCGAACCTGTCGATACTCATTGCTTAAGTGATGGATTATTCTATTTATTCATTCTGATAAAGCGATCAAAACCGTGACGGTAGCGTCCCTCGTTCAGTTGATATTCTGGTACTATAACAACAAAGGATCGTTCATCACTCTCCCATATATGTTTACACATATTCTTAAATTCATCATAGGACATATCGGTATTTACATAATCTTCGTATATATGTTTTAAATTGAGATTATCCTGTCTAAAGAATATAATCATATTTGCATTATCTCTAATTAAATGTTTAGGTACTTTAGCATATGATTGTGCTAAATATATAGCATCGACATTACGATGTCTACCCATACTGTAATATGAAGCTATCTTACCCTGTTTTTCATTTATCACATCATCAAATACGAATATCGAATTTTCTCTAGCATCCGACGTTTGAATTACTTTATCACCATCATCGAACGTAAATACACCTATATCGGGTATAGTTTTCAGCAACCTGAGTAAATATCGATATTTAGGTTGTTGCAACGATTTCGAGTATATGTAGAGGTTTTCGAATCTCAGACCATTCTCGTGAATAAGCAGGTTGAGTAAAACGTTCGTTTTTCCAGCATTTGAACTGCCAAGTATGAGCGCTCTAACGTTACTCGGAAACAACGTACCGTGTCGTCCTTTGCGAATGTCATCCTCGAAATCTAACACCTGTATGGGTAGCGTACACTTTTGCTTTACTATCTCCATATCGCGACTAATACTTATAAAGCATAAGTTTTGTCTTTTATTTCGTTCGTGATAAGGGCAATCTATGTCTTTACTGGATTTAGCCAATCGTCATAGGAATCGTATACTTATAAAGCGCACGTTTTGCCTTTTTTATTTCATAGTGAGACATGCGCTCTACACGTGCACGCAAAGGTTCGGGAATTCTTAATTCCTTGATTAATTCATTACCATTTGAGGCACATTTACCGGGTTATCGTTTCTGCAGTCCCGGAACGAAACTACATAAACGCTTGCAGAGAGGTGACTTACCGGTGAACGGGTTAGATTCAGCGTGTCTCGATCACGATCGGGCTTACGCAGAGAGTACTGATACAGAATCTCGTCGTCTAGCCGATAAGGTGTTGGTAGAGAAAGCTTGGAGACGTGTAAAGTCTGCCGACGCTTCTTTGGGCGAACGACTTGCAGCTCGACTTGTGACTACACTTATGAAGGGTAAATTGGCAGCGGGCGCTGGCATGCGTAAACGTCGCAACAAGAGAGGTGGTTTCTTACCTTTGCTACCACTTTTAGCAGCTCTAGGTGCAGCAGGTGGTCTAGCTGGAGGTGCTGCTCAGATTGCTACGGCTGTCAATAAGAAACGTTCGGATGCAAAACAACTTGCGGAATTAACACGTCACAACGAGCGCATGGAATCTTTGGCTCAGGGCAAAGCTCTTCGCCGTAAGAGACGTCGTAAGGGTAGAGGATTATATCTTCGATCAAAAAACTCGGGGCGAGGCCTATATTTATCCCGGAAAAAGCCCTGAGTGCTAACGAGATCGATTCGTATGCACGACGTCTACGCATTCCACATTTTAGAGGTGTCTACATGATCGATAAACTACCTCCACATCCTCGATACTATGAGAGAATAGTAGTGAATCTGGATACATCAAATAACCCTGGTACACATTGGGTTGCTGTACGTAAGGATGGTGACGTTGCCTACTACTTTGACAGTTTCGGCGATCTGAGACCTCCGGAAGAGATAGAAACGTACCTTTCGGGTGTCAAGCTCCTATATAATACGACGAGATTTCAAGAATTCGATTCTGTGATTTGCGGTCACTTGTGCCTTCAGTTTCTCCTCGATGAGTTACACGATCACCGTGAGTGGTAGTGATACCAGCTTCTCTACATTTCTAAATCCACCATTACATCTGGATCCTAACGGACATTACGAGATAGCTCTATTGAATTTTGAGACTTTTTACTCAATTCCGAATGTGGACGAGAGTAATAATCTATTCCATTACGTTCGCGATGGAAAAGTCGAACGTATAGTAATTCCACCGGGTACTTATGAATTGGATGATATCGCCAGATTGATCAAGGATGCTCTCGACATCGGTGACGACTTTATTCTACGTGCTAATAATAACACCATGAAATCAGAAATTCAATCTCCCTATATTATCGACTTTAGTCGTGAGAGATCTATTGCTTCACTTCTCGGTTTCACCTCTAAACAGAGGGTACCGGCAAACGTGCTGACCGAGTCTAATGATTTGGTTAACATATTCAAAGTCAGCATCATACGTATCGAGTGTAGTCTTGCAACGGGATCTTTCATCAATGGTAAAAGTGGTCATTCTCTGTATGAATTTTTCCCATCGGTACCTCCAGGTTATCATATTTCGCAGGAACCATCAAGTCCTATATATTTACCAATCATCGATACGAATCTCATTGATCATCTCGACATTAGAGTGGTAGACCAGAACGGCGATAAGTTAGATTTCAGGAACGAAACCATCACTGTACGATTGCACATACGTCGTAATGGGTATAAGTTTTAAGAGACGATGCTATATTAAAAAACATCTCTCGAGATTGATCTCTACTCGATCATCGACCCGCAAGCTAATCACATCGTCTAATCGACAATTTCTCGCTAACTTAGGCTTCAAGGTTCTATGATGGATGTGTTGGACGTGACCGGGATTCCGACCTTTGATGATAAGATCAGTAAGGAGGAAGAACACGTATTCCTACCGTACAATACGTCAGCTCTCGATGTGAACGATGAAATTAGAATTCCATGTCAAGCTGAAGATTTGTACACGCTTCCTAGTAGAAGTTATCTCTACATTGAGGGGACTCTCACTAAACCCGACGGCACCGTTGCCACATCGAAATTGAGTAACAATGCTATGGCATTCCTATTCGATGAGATTCGTCTGGATATGAATGGAACGACTATTGATAGAACTAGGAATCCGGGCATTTCATCAACGATGCGTAACTATGCTGCACTGAATGAACTGGAATCGAATCGTTTACTAAATGCTGGATGGATCTATCCTGGAGGTGTGGTAGACATCGTGAATACATCGAATGGTATCTTCAATGCTATCGTTCCTCTTTCGATGTTGCTGGGTTTCGCCGACGATCACAAGGAGGTCATACTTAATAGCAAGTTTGAACTTATTCTCATTAGATCTAAGGATTCTAATAATTGTATCATTGGAAACGATCCTACAACCATACAACTAACTAGACTCGAATGGAGGATGCCTGTACTTCGACTTTCAGATTCTGAACGAGTTGATAAACTTAAACTCGTCAAATCGGATAAACCTCTACACGTCGCATTTCGAACCTTGGACCTTCACACTCAACCTGCTGTACCTCAAACTAAAGCGTTCACATGGAACATTGCAACCACGACTAAACTTGAAAAACCACGTTTCGTCATAGTCGGTGCACAAGTGGATAGATTGAATCATCTCGCTAAGGATGCTTCTCTATTTGATAATTGTAATATCACCAATCTGAAACTTTATCTCAACAGTGAATCTTACCCCTATCACGATATGAATTTGGATTTCGCCAATTCGAAATTTGCATCTCTGTATGATCAATATTCCAAATTTCAATCATCCTACTATGGAAAGGAGAATTACCCTCTTTTGAAAAGGAACGACTTTCTGAAATATGCACCGCTATTCGTCATCGATTGCTCTCATCAACCTGAGGATACTGTGACGGGGGCAGTGAATGTCAGATTGGAAGTTCAAGCATCGTCAAATTTTCCTGCACAAACTTCATTATTCTGTTTAATTATTCATGATAAATTATTCACTTATAAACCACTAACTCATGTTGTACAATCTATCATATAGGTGTAATAAATAAAACATTACAAATTCAAATTATCTTTTTATTGACTTTAACATACATCTCCAATATCCTCTTCCTTGCACTCCTGCTTTTTGCATCATATGAACATAATGATTTATGAATATCATACAACTGATATAAATTTCTTTCAATATATGGAATTAGTCTTTTAAGTCCATTGAATGCAGTACTATTCAGATTTATACTGCCCACATTTAAACATGTATTCACAAACGTTATTTCTTGCATCTTATTCATGCATAACATTATATTAAATGCATATATTATATTTTCACTGTACGGTGCACATGGATGCTTACCATCTTTCAGATACGTATCCAAAACACAAAAATTTGACATTATTACCTCCCAATCCTCTTTTGTAATATACACAAACGTATCGTCATGTGTTTCTTTAATGTAAAGTGATGGGAGTTCATTGTATAATCCTATGTTCACACGAAAGTCAATGCTGATGGAGATGTCGTTATCGTTCATGCACACACTATTTACCATCACTCGCAACTTCCTCCTCTACTTCTTCTGCGAAGGGTGTGAAGGGTTCGAACATCATTATGATGAAACTGTCTTGATCGAACGTCTTCTTGGCTTTGACGATTCTCGGTTTGCAGTTCGTCTTCTTCTTTTTCTTGTCTCCTTTCTTACTGGATCTGCGGACATACACGAACTGTCTCAACATCGTGAATATTTAATACACTTGTTAACGTAAAACTCTTATTATTTTATACTCACTTTTCTATGACTTCCTCCTCGGGTTTCGATGTACCGATATCCTTAAACGGACGATCATTGTACGGACCGCACACATCTTCACCTTGATCCTGTTCGGACTGGCATGCCACATCTTCACTTTGGGCTTTACTGAAATAAACATATTTATCATTAGTTATCTAACACATAACAACACTTTCACGTTAACACACAATTATAATTCTACTTACCCGAGGTACACTTTACAATTCTTTCCGCATTGAGCATAAGATGTGATCGAATCATGATGGGAAGGATTCTTGCAAATCACTTGATGCATCTTTCCATCACACGTTTCATCGTGGTGCTCAACCCAATGCTTTTGCAAATCTTCGAAATTGCGTAGATTCTCCCAGAATCTGGTATCACTTTCAATGATAGGTGTTGTTGTTCCACTCATCTTGACGTTGCGATGTGAAGTGAGAATGCATTCGTTCCCGAGTGAGCAGATGGGTGATGAAACGTGATCATACCTGTCTCCCCCCTCCCCATCCTATCGTCGATTGTACTTAACGGACGGAGGGTTTGTGTGAAGTGAGGACACGTTCGTTCCCGAGCTGGCGGGACAGGGTGAGACCTGTTAATTCGAATTTACTCACATATGCACAAATCTTGAGGAATGACAACACGTCATCACCCTTATACTTCAATGTGGAATAGATTTATATTTTCTCGTACCTCGATGTGGGAATGGAATTTAACCTTTTCTTAACCTTTACATCGCTCTTGGATACAATAGCTCAAGGAGAGATTCTGCATAGGGAACACCCCTTACCAGAATGTCTTATTACATTTATTTTCATAAATCTCTCCCAGTAAACATACCTAATCATTCTCTCGATATTCTTTTATCTAAAGAATAACGATACTACATCATATATCATACACTAAACGTAATAGATATCAAACCCTACACTCGATATTCATACATGAGAGTTCAAGCACAGACATCGAAGCACTGAACGTAATAGATATCAAACCCTAGACTCGATATTCATACACGAGAGTTCAAGCACAGTCATCGAAGAATTACTATCAATACATTTAATTCAAACATCCCCAGAACCCCCGTTACCCACCCCGCCCCATCACAATATCGAACCCTAGACTTCGATATTCATACATGAGAGTTCAAGCACACACACACATCGAAAAGAATTCACATTTAATTCAAACATCCCCGGAACCCCCCCCCCGTTACCCATCCCACCCATCACACATTACACATCACACACACACACACACACACACACAATCATCATCATCATCATCCCAACCCTCAAAAACATCTCACTGCACAGGGGAGAACGGCACTACGCCAACACTCCCCTTCTTTTACAACTCGATTTTCATATAGGAGAGTTCTAAATCAATGAGCATTCTACATCACTCATATATTAACACAGAGGAGAGTTCAACATCTTATCTACACTGTGCTGATTCTCTCAATTCTATACTACTGTGGTCACTTAGTTTATAACTTTCTAAACATGCAAAGATTCTACAGACTCTTCAGTTAAAGTTTCCAGAAGAAAAAGCATCAGGAAAAAGATAATTATTTGGGAAAATCTTCGATTTCGCATTTATATCGCAGTTTGAGTCAATTTCGCGCTACATCGCATTTGCGAAAAATCACCACTTCTAATGATAATAAATCAAATTACTGGTACAGAAAACGGAGGGCATGAAAGTCATGGTAGCACAGAAACCAACCGAGTATTTGTCTATCGATCCAAGAAAACCGATACGTTCATGTGGAAAGGCGCCGGGAATCGAGTCCGTGGCCTCCTAAAGGGAGCTTCGCACGTTACCACGTAGCCATTTCTCTCGATTAACTATTTGTAAATGTATAGGTCCTGAAGATCCTAGAAGGAATTTGGATTAAGTGAAGGCAAACAGTAGATGGATTTTTTTTTTGTTTTGATTTAAATTAGATTTGCTGAATTTTAAGTTGTCTTGAATACACAGTGGGAAAATGTTGAGAATATTTGAGGTATGGAGATAGTGCTCCTTAAGGTTTACTTGATAATTTTTATATGGAATTCAACAGCACAGAGCCTTTCATGGGGATCAGTTTACCCCCTCATGGTACTAGCTCCGCGCAATTTACACGATTCTTCATTTAAAACCTAACGGAGCACATGGCATTTCATCTCTCCTGCGACCTTGCTAGTTTCCCCTACTAACACCTGCAGTTGTTCACGGGGGCTAGCGTGCGCACTCTACTCGGCAGTATTGTACCAGACACCATAATGAACAGGCGCTTGACTCTAGAGAAGTGCATTGTCGTGTGAAAAAGTTATTGTAAATGGTAATGCCCAACCCGTGAGTAATTGCTAAACACCGCGTATGCCCATACGTTGCCTGGTTAAGTGCCTCCTTCCAGATTTATAATTCACAAGATTGTGAAGTAATTCGAAACCATAGTTCTGAGGTAAACAAAAAATTAAAGCTTCAACGTACAATATTATCAGAGGAAACGTTAGACGACATGGATGCATGTTTCGAAAGTGCACTAACCAAATCCATCCCAAAATTAGCACGTCTGGTGCTAATTTCAGTCATGTGCGCATAGAGCAACTAAATTATTAAAACCTGAACCGCATATGTATACAAGTGTTCATGCTTTAAAACAAGGTGATCCAGTATGACGAATGCATTGGTGTGAATGATTTGTACGCATCAGTGAATGACAGTTTAATTGATCAACAGTTTCGGTTCCTTTCCGATGAGGCGGGATTCTACCTCAGTGGTAGTATCAGCACTCATAAGAGTCAGTACTGGGTCTTTGAAAATCGACATCGCGTTCAAGAACTCATTCAAGAAGTTCAACTTCCCTCATTATAATCGTAAAGTTGGAGTTTGGTGTGTTGTTAGCGCTAGACGCAAAATCGGTTTAATTTCTACGAACAGACTTTAAATGCAGAGTTATACTGAAATGACGTTTTGACCCCATTTTATCATTAACTGGCAGAAAAAGAGAAATCATATGGGGGTTTCTACAAGATTCTGCTATTGTACATACAACAAAGAATTCCATGAATAAATTTAGGGAAGTGTTTGAATGACAGTCGGGGTGTATGGCCCTCTTGCTCACCCGATCTAATAGTGTGTGATTTTTACTTGTGGGGTAACCTGAAGGGGAAAATATACAAGACAAATCCACATACTTCGGAAGAACTATTACAGTGTTTCAACTTAATCTTGTAGATCAGAATGTGTTATCCCGATATAATACTTGTTTAGAAGAGGCTGGACGACGTTTCCAACTTCTTATATAATGTATTATAATGCTTTACGCGCGGAGTGTATGGGGCAAAGTTGGCCGTGACACACTCTATCGCTCGCAGGAGAAATGTCAGGAGCACGTTAGATTTTAAATGAAGAAGTGTGAAGTTCAGTTGAACTAGGTGAGGAGGATGTAGGGATTTTGTGAACACAAAGAGCATGAAAGTTGCTAAGAGAGGAATTCTTTTGGATCTGGATCATGATGATAATGTGATTTATATATAATAGCGCTCAACTGCTGGGTCATCAGCGCCCTTTCAAAAACTAAATCATGACAATAGCTAGAGATAAATTACTCAAAATTAAAAAATGACAATGAAATAAATAAGCCCAAATGGAAAAAGCCAATAAAAGCTATAATTAACAATTATATACCAAAAGGCATAAACATACCGTTTTCAACATTAACTTTCCATGACAAAGCAAACTACCTGCCCAGTGGTGGCAGAAACAGTTTGTTCCCCTTCTTAGGGGCTGGGCTAGTATTTTCAGCAGGTTTATCCCGCCTTTTTCTCACTATCGTTTTTGCAGTGAGGAGAAGATCTTCCTACCCCACATCCTCAATGGAGCAGGACCGCTTTCCTACTGATAACTTCGATTCGAGTCTCTCAAAACAATCGGAAACTGCAATCGACGAAGGTGAGAGCCACAATTGTGAGTCCTCTCCAGATGATTCCTCAAAAGATGTTCTCGGAGGAGATGGTCGTGATCTTTTACGCTCGTTTTGCTTGGTAGTAGCCTTCTCATTCTACTTGAGGAAGTCGGTTCTTTCATATCAGGACTTGAACTTCCTGGCCGATGCATTATATATTACGGGTTCACATGTTCTTGAGGTAGATGCTTTCTACGGCGACTTGGCTGGGACATTCTTCATAGGACTGGACTTGGTGTGCTCAATGTTGTTCGTGCTGATGTCTATTGCTTTGGCTGTGATCTTGATGTAATTGTTCTTTCGGATATTACATCTCCGTTTAGTCGCTAGTTTGTATTGCGATTTCATGTGTAGGTACCGGCTTAGCTGCAACTGCACTGTAAGTAACGGTTCCAAGGACAGGGTAAGGACAGTCGTGGAGGTTATTGTTGCTCTAGGAAGTGATAAAATCAACAAAAATATAAAGAAAACAGCTGAGTCTTCTGTTCCTCGCTATTTGGTCATTTTTAGTGCTGAGGAAGGTAAACCTTTTACTGCCGTGAACCCCTTTATTATCCAGAGGGATATGGATAGTATCGCTTGTCCCGTAAAGTCATGCATTTGATCTCGCAATGGCACGCGCCTAGTCGAAGCTGTATCACGACACTGGCTGCGAAAATTATGAAACCCAATATGCTTGCAAGCTATCCGGTGCGCGTTGAAATACATAGGACGTTGTACTCCTCGTGTGGTGTTGTAAACACCAGCGCATTGAAGGGAATGTCGAATAAAGAGATTCAGGAAAACTTGGTAGAACAAGGTGTGACCACTGTATATCTGTCCACCGCAAAGAACGAGGTAAACTGCTGCCCACTCATACCCTGTTTCTTACCTTTGATCGGGTAGATCTCCCGCAAAGGATTAAGGCAGGGTATGAAGTGATTGAAGTGAGGCAATATATATCCCATCCTTTGAGGTGGCCACACCCGTGTGGCCAGCTCTTTGGCCACACTTGCGATTCTCGCGATGGAGTTCCTAACTGAATACACTGTGTTGTGGGCCAAGTCTGATGATGCATGTACTTCACTGCAGTCTGTGTGAACTGCAGAGGTAATCATTCATCAAACTCTAGAGAATTCCTCCGTTTTATGGAGGAAAAGGCGATCCAAGTGATCCGAGTAAATGAGAAGGTATTCTTCTTGGAAGCCTGGAAGCTCTTGCTTATTCGTTAGCCTTCTGTTTCTAGATATGGTACTTATAGTGCAGTTACAGCTTAGCTGGTACGTAGACGTGAAATCGCAACACAAACTAGGAACTTAAATGGGGCTGTAGTTTCGGAAAGAACAATTACACCAATATCACAGCCAAAGCAACAAATACCAGCACGAAAAACAGTGAGCACGCCCACCAAGTCCAGTCCTAAGAAGAACGTTTCAGCCCACTCACCGCCGAAAGCATTTACTTCAAGATCGGCATGTGAACCAGTAATATATAAAGCATCTCTCAGAAAGTTCAAGACCTCATCAAAGAAGTTATTTCCTCAGGGAGAATAAAAGACTATTACCAAGAAAATAAACCAAGGTAAAAGTCCACAACCATTTCCTGATAGCTCATCTTCTGAGGAATCGTCTGAAGAGGACTCAGATTGGCGACTATCATCTTCTTCGTTCACAGTTTTCGATCGGTTCTAGGTTCTCGAACGGAAAATTTCATTTGGAAAGCGGTTCTCCTCCATAGAGAATATGGAGTGCGAAGATCCTGCCCTCGCTACCAGAATGGCAGTGAAATAAAGCAGGATAAACCTGCAGAAAAGGCTAGCGCAACCCCCAAAGAGCGGCGAATTGATTCGATCACCGCTGGTCAGGTAGTTGGTTTTGTCATGCTAAGTTATAGATTTAATATTGAAAACGTTTTCAAATGCTTTTTGGCGTTTTGTGAATTGTTATTCATAGTTTTAATTGCTTTTTTCCCAATTGTGCATATTTATCTTATCGCCAATTTGTTTTGAAGTTTTTAAATTTATAGTTAAACTTATCTCTTGTTATTAACATGATTTAGTTTTTGAAAGGGCGATGATTACTAAGCAGTTGAGTGAACTTACATATAAATCATCATTATCATCTGCTAGCGGGAAGAGTGGTCCGCTGTCCGCGTAAATAAACCCGGATCGTTGAAGGAACTCCTGATTCCATAGATAACGTCCTGTCGTTCTTCTCGTCGAGAGGAAGCTAGTTTGAATCGGTTGCTCATTGGCCATTGCGATTTTACATACAGTCACGTATTAAAATGAAACCGTACTCCAATTTGCCCGCTTTGTAATGAAGCCCTCTTGATCCGTCATTGTTGTTAAGAGTATTTTTTCCATCTTCGGAAGTTTCTGCATCTACGTTTCAGCTTCGCAGAGATACTGACGAATGACAACAAAGCGGTGGATAAGGTTTTGAAATTTTGTGAAGTTAAGTTATATAATTTAGTGACGAGAAATTTTTATGATTTCCTACCTTTTATCTATTGCCATTTATAATTTTTCTTTGGTTTTTGTCCTAATTGTGCATATTTATTTATTTTTGTTTATTTTTTATGCAATTTTATTTGGAATTTTTATATTTTATACTTTATGTGGTAATTTGTTGCTTTTTGGGCATGGTGTGAAAATTTATTTGCTGAATTTGTATTCTCTGTATTATTCTTCTAACAGCCTTAGCCCATCTTAAGTGCAACACATGGATAGACTGAGGTGAAGCAGAAGAAAAATCAACACTTTGGTTATGTATGCTATGGTTTGCTAAGAGCAGAAAATGACGTCAAAGAGATGCCTAATGCAACGACAGCAACCAGATTCCTGTTTATTGATACAACGTGAAACGTTTGTGTTTCCTTTCTACTTTGCTGAGAGGTTTTAATTCCGCCTCGGTGCGCTAATAAATTGAAGGCTATGACCGAAAATAAGAAGAAGGCGTAAAGGAATCATTTCATACCAGCACTAAGAGTGAAAGACACACCCGCGGATATATAAGGATTAGGACTCATCCTATGAACGCCCTGATAGACGATTATATCCCTCAAGGTGTTCATTTTTTGTGGATGTATGAAGGAGTGAGCGAAACCATATCAGGTAAGGCATCAGGCCTTTTTCTGTTTATTTTATTCTGCTTGAAGAAGATGTTTCCCTTACAGGAAGACCTAGCAGAAGATCTAGGTTTCGTTGTGCGCTGAAGTATTCGTGTACTAACATTGTTCGTATTCGAATTTGTGATCGTCCTAAGACTTCATTAGTGTTCCTAAGTGATGAATTTAAACCCACGCTGACCAAGAACGTCATACCAAAATGTTCTGTTAATCTTGTTTGTAAACTGGGACAGAAAGTTTGTAGGTTGACATTAAACTGAGTAATATATAGAAGTGGATTATATGGGACAGTTGGACCACCTACTAAGCGCGTAATCATCGCTTAATATCCAGGCCACAAAGAACTCCGAAACAAATTTGCTCTTCCCGGATGTCGTACGGAGCACGTTGCGTGAAATCTTGCACTTGAGAGAATAATGTCTGACGTCATTGAAGTGGGCGTAGCCCCTCACTTGATGTTTGCGTTGAAATGAAACGCCTCACTTTAACTGCCCTGGAGGGAAGGCACCCCTTTGTTGTTGCACAAGATGCAGCGCTTTAGAGGAAACAAATTTACTTGGGCTGTATTAAAGATTGTAGCTAGTAACCGAGGAAAAATGGCGGGAGAATGTACAGCTCCCATATTAGAAACGAACTGCAAGGTGCAGTTTGGAGCATAATATAAAAAGTTAGGTATGTGTATTTATTATCTCACTTGTTCAAGGAAGACCAGCAGGGTTAAAATAAGGTGACTGACAGATAGGTAAAATATATTCATGTTCTTACATGTAACAAAACTGCAGTGAAGATTAAGAAATTATTAAGGAACTACTTCCTTCGTATATCATAAATTATTATCATTCATGTGATTCCGTTTTACAAGCAGCATTACTAAGTGTCCTGCACACCTGGATTATATGTGAACCCCTAATGGCGTTCTTCAAGAGTTTTGAGAGACCGGATTTTGCGAGCAAGGATCGGCTTCGTTCTTCCAAACTTTTAATCAGGAAAAAGAAGTACTATTACATTGCCTGCTATTGCAATTAATTCCATAACGAAGTGTGTTCCTACTGAAAGATTCGCCATGCCTTTTCGCAGGCGACTTTGCCGTCTAATGTTCTTCTCAGCATACACCCTTAAAAGAGCCCCGTCAGCAGCAATGTTTCGATGACTATCGAGATTGCAATTCTGAAATCGATTTTCGTTTCTCAACTGGAAAAACAATGCACGTTTTCTGGCGCTGTTGAAAACAATTTCACTTCTGCTGCAGTTCCATGCGGACTTACCTCCTTTTGCAGAGGAGACGAGGTTCCTGAGGTTGACCTTTGAAACGAAGTTTAGCTGATTATCGAATAAGCTGCAAATCTTAGGCAGCAGATCGGACGGTGATGCTGTGACTGTATCGTGCAGTGATTAAATTCAAATTAGGATATCGTTTATTCTTTAGCACGTCTAACTCTGGTGAAAGGTTTAAGCACAATCGAGAATTGTGGCACACGTGTTGCTATTGGAGCGCGAGTCCTTACGTCAAATCCGCAGAACCTTCTTTGGAATGCCGGCGTGAGGTTCTATTAGGAAATCATGACTGAGGGCATGAATGCATCCATACGTACACGAAGTTAACTCCTTATTTCCGTGCCTTAATGAACAGACGATATAGAAATGCTTCAGTTAGTCCAAGGCCAGCGAATTTTCTCTTCAGGGAGCTTCGTAGGAGTCATGCTATTGTAATGTCCAGTTCCTAAGGTTGAGGGA
Source organism: Mantis religiosa (assembly GCA_030765055.1). Lineage (NCBI taxonomy): Eukaryota > Metazoa > Arthropoda > Insecta > Mantodea > Mantidae > Mantis > Mantis religiosa. The sequence continues at coordinate 200,070,949 of CM060948.1, read as the reverse complement.
GGATACCACTTTTGATTCCTCACAACATTCCATGCGGCTTGGGATGACAGTATATTGGAAACCTACGCTGTTTATGTCTAGTATTCGCAGTTGCCTTGTAAGTTTTATCAGGTTACAGTGACCGAATTTTAATTTCCACTGATGGATATAGAGGCTCCAGTTGTGTGTGATATGCTTTTATCTAACCAAACCGCATACATTCGCTTTTATAATAGCACATGTATTTATAGTGCGGAGTTCAATGCCATATACTGAAACATGGAGTATATGTGTCATTAAAAATTTGGTAACTGTGTAATTATGAGTAGTTCCATTAGTGCACTTCAGAAACCACGTGTGTTGAACTACTATCCTACCGAACAGCGCATCCAAGACGCCGTTCATATTTTACACGCTCTTATGCATGAATACCTAGCCATGTTTGCTTGGTGGGGAATAAAATGGTGCACTCGCGACCCAGTGTTCCCGTACTTTGTGTCACCTTAGGCTAATTATGCGGAGAGTGGTGTGCTGGCGCGAAGAAAGGTCAGCTCTCCACGTAAATAACCTTTTCCTCATAATTAATTAAACTTCACATTTTACACAGCCTCTTTTCCAGTTCCTCCGGCATTTAGTTAACTAGAATACACCTTCATACATATTATACTGAACCAGTTATATTTTATTCGTAATACAAGAATTATGCATTATTTTTATCATTTTGTTTATACCGCTGGTCTTAATTCCCATTTCTGTTAATTTCCACTTTATGCAAACAGAACCTTCCATTCCTTTTTATACGTACTCTATAATTGTATAGTTGTTCTAGCATCTACCGCAGAATGATGCTCACCTTACTGTACTGCGATTCCCAAAAGCTCTTTATATTTGGCAAGTTTCTTCAACCTTGGCGTACCACTCTTTATTAACTTTCTAAATTATTTACCACATCCATCCTCGAAGATGTATAAGAGACACATCAAAGTATAAAGTACTTTCAAATTATTCTTAAAAGCTTTGCTACTAGAATTCGGTCTTTTAGTATTTCTGCTACCTCTTTCTGAACAGCCCCAGAAGTTTCTGCATTGTGCAAATCCTGTGGACGAATGCTGAGGGTTAGTCCCGGCAACGTTTGTCAAAATTAATTTTTACACAGTAAACCCAAATAATTACATGTCAAACCTAAACCTATATAAATTCCTGTCAAGCCTAAATAATAATAATAATAATAATAATAATAATAATAATAATAATAATAATAATAATAATAATAATAATAATAATAATAATAATAATAATAATAATAATAATAATAATAATAATAATAATAATAATAATAATAATAATAATAATAATAATAATAATAATAATAATAATAATAATAATAATAATAATAATAATAATAATAATAATAATAATAATAATAATAATAATAATAATAATAATAATAATAATAATAATAATAATAATAATAATAATAATAATAATAATAATAATAATAAACATATTATATTTTTATTATAATTATAATTATTATTATATTTATAATATTATTATATATTTTTAATATTATTATTTATTATTATTATCATTATTATTATTATTATTATTATTATTATTATTATTATTATTATTATTATTATTATTATTATTATTATTATGATCATCATCATCATCATCATCATCATCATCATCATCATCATCATCATCATCATCATCATCATCATCATCATCATCATCATCATCATCATCATCATCATCATCATCATCATCATCATCATCATCATCATCATCATCATCATCATCATCATCATCATCATCATCATCATCATCATCATCATCATCATCATCATCATCATCATCATCATCATCATCATCATCATCATCATCATCATCATCATCATCATCATCATCATCATCATCATCATCATCATCATCATCATCATCATCATCATCATCATCATCATCATCATCATCATCATCATCATCATCATCATCATCATCATCATCATCATCATCATCATCATCATCATCATCATCATCATCATCATCATCATCATCATCATCATCATCATCATCATCATCATCATCATCATCATCATCATCATCATCATCATCATCATCATCATCATCATCATCATCATCATCATCATCATCATCATCATCATCATCATCATCATCATCATCATCATCATCATCATAATTATTATTATTATTATTATTATTATTATTATTATAAAATGATAGCAATACCAGCAATAATACAAGGAATAACAATGGACTATCAGAACAGTAAATAACATGTTTCTAGTACACTATGGAAATAATAATCCAAATTTGAATATCTACTAGTGATAATACAATATGCAATTACACATTTTCCCGTCTATAACTCATTCTTCCGTAGTCTCTGTTTAAAACTATTTCCACTTTGAGGCAGTGTCTCCAGTAATTCTGCAGGTATTTTGTTCCAGTCGTCAACTGTTCTGCTTGCAAAGGAAAATTTACCGATGTCTTACTTTCTGATTTCTTATAATGGAGTTAATAATCGCTTCGTTATGTTCCACGTAGAATCCCCCTTATAGGCTCTAAAAAGTGCACATATTCTTGCTCGTTTCCTACGCTTTTCTGTTTCCCAGGTAGTAGTAGTGATGGCATGATTTTGTACTTGTTTATCTCTGTCTGCGAATTTAGCTGCTCTTTTCTCTACGTGTCTCGAGTGCTAATATCTGCCCTACGCGATATGGATCCCAGTATGCAGCGCTATATTCTAATATTGGTCGTACTAAGGATGTATAAGCTAAGTTTCGTGATTTTTTGTTGCTTCGTTTCAATATCCTCATTATAAAGTGCCAATGTGTGTATAAGGGCGCTCAACTGCAGCGGTTATCAGCGACAAAGTGCAAAGCTTTCCAAGCCTTCCCAGCGATACCCCCACTCCAATCTTTCATTTATTGTTATCTCTAAATATCTGATGCTATGTACTCTGGGTACTCTCTTATTTTCAAATATATGCACTTCGTTTTCTACTATTATCTCCCTGGAAAATATAATTGTTTTGCAGTTATTTGGGGTTATCTCCATTTGATTTCCCTGAGCCCATAGTTCGAATTTGTTTAAATCTTTTTGTAGATTGATGTCAGATTTACTCTTTATATTTCTATTGATTATTATACAATCGTCCATAATTAGACGGATTTGAGATGATATCCTTTCCCGTAAATCATTTACATATGATATTAGGAGCAGAGGCCAAGTGCACTTCCCTGGTGAACACCTCCGTTGGCGACGATAGTTTATTTCCTTTCAGCACGCTTTGGGTACTCCCGCTCAAAAATTCCAGAATACAGGTTATCATTCTGATGTGTATTTGCATATTACAAACGTTCTCTATAAGTCGTCCATGAGTTACAAGATGAAATCTATATTGTGACATTGTGGGTTCGTGAAATGAAAAGTCCAATTACACCACTCAAAAATGTTCTTTATTTCCACCGACTTACAGTTGAGCACTTGCCAATTACACAGAATTACGTAATGCACACAATTACGATTCACCAGTTCGTCCGTTACAGTTACACTTGCACTCGTAATTACGTAAACTCCTCCGACGCACGTACGCAGTCCGTCCCCTCACTGGGCGCTCCTCACGCCAAAAAACTGACTGACCTCACTCATTGCAGCCCTTTCTATAGGAATTTCACTGTTTTCTAGAAGTCTCTGGTTTCAGTGAATCACCGCGAAAATTCTAGAGGACAGGGGAAAGGGAAAGAGGCGGCCAGCGACATGTGACACTCCCCTAATCAACCCCTCAGTTAGTGACAGAGACTAATGGGAGGGTTTGGCTTGGCTGCCTCTGGCCCCTTACTCAGCTGTCGTTGGTTGTGCTTTCCGCAAATTGGGTGACAATATCTATTGCACGTATTTTACCACCCAAGTCAAGTTTGTCGGCTACGTCTTGGCATATATTTACTAGTTGACTCACACAGGAATATCAGTTCCGAAAACCATATTGTCCTTCGAAGAGCCACTGTGTTTTATCACACTCCCGTCTTAAATATTGCGCTATTAGATCTCCAACTTGTTTGCTTGTTCAACTGTTGGAAATCCTGGTCAATATGCTGTCGGTACCTGTATCCACACCCACAGTCAATGGCTACAGCATTGGTCACTACATTACTTCCTATTGCTCCTGATTTTGTATTATTTCCGTGTCTTAAAACAACTCATCTTCACACTGCAACAATTTTGTTCTTCTACAGAGAAATCAGAGTCATGTATTTCGTATATTATCTGAATCCTTTACAGTTATGATCATAGAGCACAGAACGCTTAAGGAAGTGCTGGAGTGCCTTTTTCTGGCAAACCGTCGGGGACCTTCTATCTGCCGGTCAGTCTTATGGTGGTGCTGGTGGACGATAACAACGTGTAGGACAAAGTTATTGCATTTCGGTTAGGATTAAACTTTCAGCTTAGGATTTACTGAAATATATATCAACATTTTAAGTTGTGTGACGTTTATTTCATTGTTGTACAATTTTAACTCTGGATATTTTCAAGATCAATTGTGATATACAATTACACTTGTGTCTTTTGCTAGAATTTGTATTTTTAGGTATTATTACTTCTGACCTTTGCTCTATTTTGATTTATTTGGGCGATGATTACTTTTTCAGTTTTAGTGGCTTTAACGTGCATCTTAATCACCATCCGTACTTTCACAAACCTAGTGTTGATTGTAAATATGTGTTATGTGGTTAACAATGCAAAACTATCACATTATAGAATGTGAAAACAGAACAAACTGTATAACAGACTATAGCTTATATATTAATGTTCATTCTGAACGCACTTTTCTTATTAATAAAATAATCACCATCCTACTTACAAAAAGAACAACTGTGTTAATAATTTCAGGTATATAGAAAAATCTTATCTACTTAATTTCCAAAAGTACTAAGAACCTCTACCACGTCTTGCATTTAAATGCCATTTCTATTTGTTAAGCGACAAAAAAGTTGCAATTTTCTGTCCGGTTTTATGTAATACAGGCCACTTACTGGTAAGTATTGAGCGATATTAGTTAGGAATAGTCAAACTAGAATGCTTCTTTTGAAATACTTTGAAATTATTGGTTATTCAGATATTTGATTAAACAAAGAGTATAAATAGAATAATCAAAATTAAATTAATTTTGAATTCATTTTACATAATTTTTGTGAAATAATTTATGAAAGTCTCCTAAATTTAATACATAATTTTAAAAATTTAAGTAAGGATTTAATCATATGGATGTAGAGATATTCTACTTGAAACCATTTTTGTAAATCCAGGCTGATTTACTTTATTTATGAATTTTCATCCTTATATGTGACTTTTGCTATTAGGTTTACTTGGATTTCGTTATGTGGCACTTTTTCCATGATCGGTTCAGTATAGGTATGCAGTTTTATCTTTTTCTTTGTCATGATTTTCTTTTGTATTGATGATTATGTACACGATTGTTATGTTTTATAACGGCATTGACGATCCCGTTTTTGAGCGTTCCTAAATACTTGACCATCATCTAAGAAACTCTAGTCCTGGCAAGGCCAGTCAAGAACAAAACACATCGTTTTCCCCTACAAACTCGCTCCATAACATCAAGGTGCAAAATATCCACCCAACCAACTATCCACTCCTACGTGGGTGGAATTATAAACTGGGTGGATGTCAGATGAAAACAGTTGAAGAAGCGCAAACTTTCTGGTGACACTATCATGACATAGCTACAGATAGGATAGAATTTTACGCATGGGATTTGGTACGTCGATCAGACTGATATTTTGTACCTATGTCCCAAGTGCAGCATCCCCGGGAGAGAGAATGAGACGAGAGGAAACAAAAGGCGGCCAACCCCAAAAAGTCACGGCAGTGCAGAGGGCAGAGCAAATACGAGGAATTCTAAATATGATTTAGGATTAAGGAGCAATTTCTTCTTATTTCGGTCCTGCAGTATTAGACGTCCTGAAAATTAAAATCACACAGGCTAGAGGGCACATTTTTCTTACCTAGAGGAAAAATGTCGGTCTTGTTTGTCGTTAGGTAAATAAAAAACTGCTCTTTCAGGGAAAATAAAATCTTGAGCTCATTTTTTCATCTTGGTCACTGTTATTTTGTTGGTTATCACTAGGGCCCGGAACTTTTGCTTTTTAACCTTATATTATCTAAAGAAACTTAAATAAGGTTTTGACACCAAAATAACCTAATTAGCTGCCTTCCCTTTTTGAAAGGACGAGTGATATCTTCCGATTTTCCAAGTTAATTTGAAAGGTCGTATTCGAAAGTGACATTCAGCTAAAAAAAGTGTACGGATAAATCAGTACGACTGAGCTTCGAATTGTGTTCCTCCGGAATATCAGGCAGAAGCACCCAATGGAACACAGTGGAAACAGGTGAAACGTTTCCACGGAATAGTTCTGTGCACCTATGAGATACATGCATTTTAGTACCGCACTTAATAGAATTTATTCTTTTGTTTCATAAGAACATATACTTAGGTTATTCAATACTTAGCGGACACATTTGAATTAACAACAAGTAAAACAATTTTGGAGCTGTCACATTATTGCAGCGCTTAGAAGTAATCTCTTCCAACATGAACTCGCCCCTACACACCAGAGAGCCAACTCATGTCATCCACAGCGTCTTGTCCTAATATTCTAACAGACTGCTCTACTGCTGCTATAGTTGCCCTTGCTATTTCAATACAAGTCCAACAAGGATGTTCTTCCAGCTGTGCTCTAACAGCATTCACATACATATGATCACTTGCTGATTGCGGTCTGCCAGCTCCACGTTTTTGATGAACGTCTTCCCTTTCTCGACGAAATGCATTCGCTCATCTAGCCATGGTACGACATGGTAAAGTCTATGTACCACAAGCTGCCAATAATTCTGTATGGCATTGTCGAGCACTGATATCTCTTACTACCTGAATTTTAATGAGCATCTTTGTTCGTATTTACGAAACATAATTAAAGCACTAAAGAAAACAGCCTACAATTAAGCTTAATAAAATGCCTTATTGAATAAAACTATGGTCTTCAAACTCACAGCTAACAAACATTAAATGTTGTTATTTCAGCTTACATGATTTATCGCTGATAGCGACAAATGCAGGCAGTGTTGCCACCAATTTTTACATGACCCATGTACTATCTATATCAACCGAAATAAACACATGCAGAAATAATTTTACTACATATAACGTTACAGATACAAAAGGGGAAAAGGTGATGTCTTTCCGAGTGAAACTCCCGTTAAACGCAGCACACATGACGTGATGCAGCTATTAAAAGCTCATGGAACTGTGTGTTTGAACCTGTTACTTCGCCCATCTATCCCTCTGAGCTACAGGTTATGGGTGGTTAAAGTAGAACTATACTACGTACATCGGAATTTTAAAGTGGGCATAAACAAACCATGTGCGTTTTAACCTGCTGCATTGGCATCAATGGTCTACGCTCCAGTGACGTCATGTTTTGTTGAAAGAACGTTTTCGTCATACAAGAATGCGTTGCGTGACAATAGAAAATCGTTTGCTTCAGAACATTTGGGTATATATGCAACTATTTACTGAAATGTTATAAAGTAACCTACAAAGAAAACAATAAATTCTACTTTGTGCGTTCTTTGATGAATAGTTTTGACAGTGTATAGGTACGTCTGTGAAATAAGTTCATGAATAAACCATACAAATAAGTAGCTGATAAGAGCAATTTTATGTATGTGCATTGATAAAATAAACATCAAACAACTTATTTTAATAAAGAAAAATTATAAACCCTATTTTAACAAAGATAGACCTAAAAACCTGTTTTAAAAATAACAAACCTAAAATGAACGAATATTCTACCTAAAAATCTGGGGCCATAGTTATCACTAACATTTCATTGAGGTCGGAAACTTTGAACTTTAGTACATTGTGGTAGCCAGGTATGAATATTTAAACAGTAGACTTTAATCTGTAAGTAGTAAAAGCATTAGCAACAGAAAGGACATGACAACCGCGGCCAGGGTACACTGAGAGATAAAAAGTATTTTGTGTGGTGTTTGCAAGCGTCGAAATACTTCACGAGGATGGACACTGGTAGGTCTGCTCTTAGGAGAACACATGCGGTTCCTGGTTTTACCAACAAAAACTACATTGAATACGCTGTTGAAGATTCACATTATTAAGGATTCTATAGGTTTCAAATAGTTTTGTTGTGAGAAACTTTTTTGTTTCCTAATGACGCCGCTAGGTTCCAGGATCATATCGGTGGTGTTGGTATAACGGAGGTTCGTTTACACGCTAGTTTGGAAAAGTGGACACGGAGATACACAGAATTACCACCTGCAAACCTGTATCTGAGATCTGTAAATGGACTAAAAATAAAATCGGCGTGCTGGTTGGAAACAGGACGGAATATAAGACAGTGTCAGTAATTGTCTCCTTGAATATTGAGAAAGGCAACACTGCATGGACTCAAATGTGGTTAATAGTGGCTTTCTAGCATTATTGCGTGAATGCAGATTATCCTAATTTATTTGCATTCAGAAGGTGGCTCAGAGCAGAGCGATACAAAATGCGTAGATTTCATGATGTGTGGACCGAGTTAAATGATCAGCTGGATTTCACTTGCCTTCACTCTACCTTTCCCCTTTGTGATCCTGCTTGCTTATTTAAAAAATAAAAAGTACCTCTTTATTCTCAATGAACTTTGCAAGAGTGGAAGAAATAAAAAAAAAAAAGGAAAAGTGAATCAAGACATACATTCGCGGATATTAACAAACCTTCCACTCCTGGATAAAATATGTCTTTATTCACTACTGCCATAAATAAACATTAATTGTGTTTAATTAACAATTAACTGCATTGATTTGCAAAACAAGCAAAAAACAAAAACAAAACAACCTACACACAATAACTAAAAACGTAAATTACTGACATGAAGCCTTCACTTTTAAAGGGACTTAAAAGGCATTCGTCAGGCAGAGTTTGAACTCACGATATTGAAATCAGTAGATCAAGGACTGTGCAACTGAGGAACCGAGACAAACATAATTTAGTAGAAGTATGCTACAAGTATAACAAATAAATTGTGAAATGAGTTTTCGGGGACTTTTCTCATAAACGACATCAAGGTATAATTTAATATAAACTTCAGAAATGTTTAAGATAAAGCTTTGCTCTATTTGATTTTTAAAATGTAAGCTAAGTGTTCTTCATCATAACAATTACGCTATGTCATTCAGATAAAACGGTCGTAGAAGACAAACGTTTTAACTAGTAAGGTGCGACTTAATTTCTTACCAAATTTCTGTATCGGTGTGATTCTGGGTGCCTGAATGTTTTTCTGAAATTTACTAAAGTCTATAAAGGTTCAAACGTGACTTTCAAATGGTTCAACTGGGAATGTAATAACATATTGGTGCACTTTATAGGTAAAAGCCCAACATCAGAGCAAGTGTACTCAGAAAATCCAGGTACTCTACTCTCAGAGGGTAACAAAGATTTTATCCTGACAAGAGAGCTTTAGAAAGTACGAAATAAGAGAGCAGACAAGCTGGATTTACTACTGAGGGGAACGGAGATCTATATCCCGTACTCCTTGTGTTTTATTTCCCGCTCCTTAAACTCGTTCATTATTATAAACAGCAGTGAAGTTCTAATCTTTCAGGTGGGTTCCATATACACTCCTGGAAATTGAAATAAGAACACCGTGAATTCATTGCCCCAGGAAGGGGAAACTTTATTGACACATTCCTGGGGTCAGATACATCACATGATCACACTGACAGAACCATAGGCACATAGACACAGGCAACAGAGCATGCACAATGTCGGCACTAATACCGTGTATATCCACCTTTCGCAGCAATGCAGGCTGCTACTCTCCCATGGAGACGATTGTAGAGATGCTGGATGTAGTCCTGTGGAACAGCTTGCCATGCCATTTCCAGCTGGCGCCTCAGTTGGAGCAGCGTTCGTGCTGGACGTGCAGACCGCATGAGATGACGTTTCATCCAGTCCCAAACATGCTCAATGGGGGACAGATCCGGAGATCTTGCTGACCAGGGTAGTTGACTTACACCTTCTAGAGCACGTTGGGTGGCACGGGATACATGCGGATGTGCATTGTCCTGTTGGAACAGCAAGGTCCCTTGCCGGTCTAGTAATGGTAGAACGATGGGTTCGATGACGGTTTAGATGTACCGTGCACTATTCAGTGTCCCCTCGACGATCACCAGAGGTGTACGGCCAGTGTAGGAGATCGCTCCCCACACCATGAAGCCGGGTGTTGGCCGTGTGTGCCTTGGTCGTATGCAGTCCTGATTATGGTGCTCACCTGCACGGTGCCAAACACGCATACAACCATCATTGGCACCAAGGCAGAAGCGACTCTCATCGCTGAAGACGACACGTCTCCATTCGTCCCTCCATTCACTCCTGTCGCGACACCACTGGAAGCGGGCTGCACGACGTTGGAGCGTGAGCGGAAGACGGTCTAACGGTGCGTGGGACCGTAGCCCAGCTTCATTGAGACGGCTGCGAATGGTGCTCGCCGATACCCCAGGAGCAACAGTGTCCCTAATTTGCTGGGAAGTGGCGGTGCGGTCCCCTACGGCACTGCGTAGGATCCGACGGTCTTGGCGTGCATCCGTGCGTCGCTGCGGTCCAGTCCCAGTTCGACGGGCACGTGCTACTTCCGCCGACCACTGGCGGCAACATCGATGTACTGTGGAGACCTCACACCCCACGTGTTGAGAAATTCGGCGGTACGTCCTCCCGGCCTCCCGCATGCCCACTATACGCCCTCGCTCAAAGTCCGTCAACTGCACATACGGTTCACGTCCACGCTGTCGCGGCATGCTACCAGTGTTAAAGACTGCGATGGAGCTCCGTATGCCACGGCAAACTGGCTGGCACTGACGACGGCAGTGCCCAAACGCTGCGCAGCTAACGCTATTCGACGGCCAACACCGCGTTTCCTGGTGTGTCCGCTGTGCCGTGCGTGTGATCATTGCTTGTACAGCCCTCTCGCAGTGTCCAGAGCAAGTATGGTGGGTCTGACACACCGGCGTCAATGTGTTCTTATTTCCATTTCCAGGAGTGTATTTGGAGCAGTGATTAGATTATCTGCCTATCTATCGTAGACAAGACTATCTGGAGGTTGAAATTTTATTAAAGAATTCAGAATTACATGAACAATTCTCAATGGAAATCATCTTCAAAATTAAGTACTTTAGGAATAAAAACCTTCGCAGCATCCCATGTAGATCTTTGTAACACGATGCACCAAAAGTCTAAGTCTAGTATCCGCACGAGTTAAATTTTTTTCGAATTTTTATTAGGTTACAAGTCTGAGTTTTAACTTATACAGTTTAATCTGAAAGTTCCAACTGTGCTGGATATACTTATGTCCATGGAACCAAACCACATATATTCCATTTAAATAATAACACTTTCATGTATAATGACAGCTCAGTGACACATACAGTGTCACTTTGTACATGCGCCTTCGAAAGTTGAGTACCTAAGTTTGAGTGATTTTCTCAGAGAATTTCGGAACTTTGGTGAGTTTATAGCTATCATCCTGTTTGTACAGTGTATCTAGGAATGCCTTCCACGTTTTACACACCTCCGGCGTTAGCATAGTGTGTGCAAGGGTTCCTAGTCACGTTGGATGCCGGGGAATGAAATAGCGGATTCGGCAGCTTAAGGCGTTAACCACGGAATCCAGGATTCGTATAGCGTTTGTCACCTCGGAAGCTGTTATACCTGTATTGCGGAGAGCTGTGCAGTCCTGCTGGTGCTAAGAGTGGTCTGTTCTCCGCGAAAATAGGCTTCGATCATTGAAAGAACTTCAGATACGCTGGGTAACCTCCTGTCGTTCATTTCGTCGGGAGGAAGTGAGTGGCTCGGTTGTGCATTGGTCTCTGTGCTTTTACGTAAGGGGACCCGGCGCCAATTCGCCCGCTTTCCGATGAGGCTCTCTGAGTCTGTTATGAGTTGCTAGTGTTTTTGCCTAGCACACCTTCGGAAATCTCTGCAGCTACCGGTCACTTTGTAGAATACTGTCAGATGACAACAAAGCAATGGAATAAGTTTTGAAATTATTTTCAAAGTTAAAGCACAGAATGAAGTAAACATTATAGTTTTTATGCCTTTTATTTATTGTTATTTAACATTTTTCTTTGATTTTTGCCTTAAATATGCATGTTTACTTTTTGATTTTCTTTAGAATGTCCATATTTTATAATAATTTGTCCTTATACCTGGTTTTTTATGATTCATTTTTAAAGGACACTGATGACCGCATAGTCGTGCGCCCTTATATATAGGTAAACATTTATCTATATTCTTTCAACGAAGTTCTATTAAACATTATTTTTCTAAATTAGTATGAATCGATCAGTGAGTCAATTGCCTTAAGTTGTTATTCAAACCACAGAGTCCAGCGGTGAGATACCTTTTGTCACCTCGGAAGCCTTTAGCCGTATGCGGAGAGAGTACTATCGTGCTGGTGCGAAGAGTGGGCAGCTCTCCGTAGAAATAAGCTTCGAACAGTGCAGGAATTTCAAATTCGTAGTTCATCTGTCAGGAGGAAATAACTCTGGCTTGGTTGGATATTGGCCACTGAAATTTTACAGAATGTCACCTTTTTATGGGGGACCACACCCCACTTCGTGCGCTTTGTAATAATGCTTCTTCGGTCCTTCATGTTATGCTACAGAGTGTTTCCTTAGCGCATCATCGGGAGTCTCTGTAATTGTTGGTCAGATTTGCAGATATATTGATGGAAGATAGCAAAGCGATAGAAAATTTTTAACATTTTCATTAAGAAGGGACCTTCATTTCAGCACTTAATATAGTATACATCAAAATTGTATATCTTTTATCTTTTTGTTTGTTTATTTCTAATTAATCTGTCTTTTGCCGTGATTTTAAAGTATGTTTACATCATTTGTTACTTTTTCAATCAACTTTATGTTATAATGTCGCCTATTTCTGGTCTTTGCAATGATTTGTTTCTAGAGAGTGCCAATGATCCTGTAGTTGAGCGTCCTTAAATATACAGCTATCTATCTAACCGTCCAAGGAGCCACCTCCACATAAAATCCGAACGCCAGAATATGCAAATTTGAGGAGAATGACGCCAAGCGTTACTAAATGGCAAGGCTGTTAAAGACACCATTACTAGAGCACATGCCAATAACTGCTCAATTCCACAATGAAGTTGCACATACATATATTGTTATTACTTAAGTGAGATGTTTAGAGCGAAATTCTATCTCTGCGAGTAGGCGCGTAAGTCCTTTTGCATAATTCTGAAAGCAAATTCGAAGCGTGTGAAAAGAACGAAGAGATAATATAAGTTCTTTAAGAAGTGTAGTAGAGGAAATAAGTTTTTGAGGTGGCCAAGAAGAAAATTCGTATGCGATTAGCTGGAGCGTCGGATTGCAATATTTTAATTCTAATTATTAAGATATGCACTAGAAAGAATTATAGATGTGAAATGTTCTGAAAAATGTGACATATGCGAGGCGCATCAAGAAAGTAAGATTCCCTAGTTGGTTTCCTTTAAAGTAAAGATATTTAGCCGAAAACATTGTACAAGCGTAACATAGAAATGACGTAACAATCATATGCTGGACTGACAGTTCTCGCCTATTACCAGTAGGGCGGCAGCAGTGCCCTAAAGTGGTGTCTCTTGTTCGTTCTCCCGCCGCCTGCGAGGTGCGGTCAGTGATAGACTTCCTTAACGCACAAAACGTGCACCCATTGAAATTCATCGTCAGCTTTGTTAAGTTTAGGGGCAGAACATCATGAGCAAACAGACGTTAGTGCTGTAGGCCTTTTTCCGAAGGTTGTCGAAGTATCCGGCGTGAAGAGCGCAGTAGGCGACCGTCCCTCATCATTGATCACCTGGTTGAGCTGGTGCCGCAGGGCATCGTGGAGAACCGTCGCTGTAGGATTACGGAGCTCAGCAACCATTTTCCCATCCTTGTTGCATACAATTGTCACTAAGCACCTGCTGTTCAAGAAACGGTGTGCCAACTGGGTATGAAAAACCGATAACCGAGCACAAGAAGAAATGCTTAGGTACGACACTAACATGCTTACTGCGGGTGTTGTGCAGTGCTATGGCAATGCTCGTCCACGTGTGGCTCAGAGGTTCGACTGGGAGCTGTTTGATCATCCACCATACAGTCATGATCTTGCTCCCAGATATTTCCATCTTTTCTTGCACTTCAAAAAATTCCTGTCCTCCGGCCAACGTTTAGATAACGAGGAAGAGCTGAAGACGACTGTCACACGCTGGTCCATTTACAGGCGGCAGACGTTTACGATACAGGAATACAAAAGTTGATCCCATGATATGACAAGTATCTTAATTCTTTTGGTGACTATGTACAAAAATAGCTCAAGAATTTCTGTACCTGTTGCCAATAAATTTTTTCATGTAAATATGTTGTCTTTGTTTAAAAAAGAATATGTAAACTTACTTTCTGGATGCGCCATAACATTTAAATATCCATTGAAATACTATGACAACGAGAAGTGTAAAAGAAGTTTTCAGAAGCATTTTCCTAGCATAGAAAATTCTGAATAGTACATTGGAAAGACCATTAATAAGTTTTCCTCATTAATATAAGTAATGCACATGTTTAGGGAAGAGGATGTTTTAGAAATTAGAAGCGAAATACTGGGGTTTGTTCAATTCGATGGCGTAGCTAAACGCTAAAAATTAAAGTGCAGAGGGTTCGATTATCAAATTGTTGAAGGTCCCTTATAGGGTTTTAATTTGCCCTGGTGCACTGAACCTTAAAATAGCCGGCCGCAGTTTAATTGCTTTCTGGTTGATTAACCAATGTTTACTCACAGCCACGGTGTATTGAATTTCCTTAGCTCCGCGTGAAGATTTAATCCAGCCAATTCTGACAAAGTAACGGGAGAGAGATAAGAAATCGGAGATTCCGGGGAAATCCATCTAAGCCACCGAATTAGAGGTTTAGTGCTACCTCCAACGTTTTAAGCTTTGAAAGCTTCTTGCTTGATGTAGCCGCGACTTAAGGGATGTCACGTGAGATATTTCTAATGTTGGAGCTATGATTGGAATCTAGTAGAACTGCCAGTTAATAGCGAAATTTTCTATGGCCCTTCTGTATTTGCCTTCATTGAACCGTTGCGACTTCCTCAAGGTTTCAATAATCAAAATTAACTCGTCCGATATCACTTAACGTTGGAGGTCGTATATTAAAAAGTTCAAAATTAACCTTAGGATACATTTTAAAATACATTTGTCACCATCACACCACTCACTATGAACATGGAGCCCTAAATAATGATGTATGTATACTGTCACCAATCGCATTCTTTCGTTGGAGCTGCGACAAGCCAGTGCCGGTCACGCGTGGGCAGCAAAGAAAAAGACAGATAGTGATGTGCGCGCTGGACGCTTGCCGAAAGAAACAGAGAGAGACAGAGAGATGTCTGGATAGTTCTGTCTTTCTCTTGCCACCGCGATCTTTCTTGAGAAATCTACCGCATTCTAGTACAATGACTGAGATGTATAAATAGTGGCAAAGTGTGAAAAGGAGTTGAGTTGCAGTTATGCAGTGGTGTGAGTTATGTGAGAGCTATTGAACTGTGCCGCAGTGGACTCTTTCGATTCATTACGTGCAGCTGAGAACGAGACGACCGTGTAGACTGTTGTTTGTCAATGTTACGTCATTTTACGGCTGCCAGGGTTGTACAATGCGACTTTTACTGCAGTAAAGAGTGTTTTAAATTTCTTCAAACAAGACTTTTGTTTTTACCAACCCACGAAGTCACAATACATTATCCTAAAGTCATCTGCTTTAATTTACAATGGCAATGCCACGAACTGCAAAACATGAGATCTAATATTGCAGCCTAGGAAAATACTGCCAATACTGCACACGACAGAAGCAGTTATCTAGGTACATTTACGTGCATGCCCTACTTCCCTAGACTGCACCGAGCGAGATGGCTCAGGTGCTTTCATCTGTGGACCGCATTCGGCAGGATTAGGATTAGGATTAGGATTTCACTACGGAGGGGATTCGGCACGTAGGCCACCAGGCTGGGCCCATCGTGACTATGCCCCCAAGTGGGATACTCCTGGGAAGAAGTATGAGGTGAGAGGAGACAGAGGGCGGCCGTCCCAATGAGCCCTCACAGTACAGAAATCAGGACCTTACACTTTACTTGGATAGAGACTTCCTCCAATAGGCCAGGACAACGGACACGATTCCTTACTGCGAAACGGCAACGAACCCAGCAGCCGAGCCCCAAAGGTCCCAAGCGGGCGAACCGAGCCCCAGAGGTTCCTGGTTGGCGATCGAAATGGTCCCAGCAGAGGAGCGGGGACCGGCAACTGACCTACCGGAGGTGGAATTGGTGTTTTTCTCAGAGCATATCATCCCGACATGTACCACCGAGACACCCGCCGACACTTCTACCTTGAAAGAAACCGCAAATGAGAAATGATATGAAATAATAGAGATTAAATGGAGAGACAGAAAATTAGGGGGATGTAATTAGCCTACCCAGCATTTGTCCAGCGACCCGGGAAAACCACCGGAAAACCCCATGTATCAGGTAGGTCGGCAACGGGAATCAATCCCGGGCCTCCCGAATGCGGCCCACAGACGAAACCTCTGAATCATCCCGCTAGGTCACATTCTGGAGGCCGATGTTCGATTCCCGTGGCCGAACTACCTGACCCATGGGTTTCTTAGGAGTTTTCCCAGGTCGCCAGACAAATGCTGGGTAGGCTAAGTACATTCCCCAAATTTCTTGTCTCTCCATTTCGTCTCCATATCATTTCATCATCTGGTGGTCTCTTTTAGGGTAGAAGTGTCGGCGGGAGTCTCGGCGGTGCACGGCGGGATGATATGATCTGAGAAAAGCACCACATCCACCTCCGGTAGGTAAGTTGCCGGTCTTCGAAACTGCTGCTGAGACCATTTCTGGCTCGGCTGCTAGAGGACTATGTCCGTTGTTCTGGCGTGGAGGGGGAGGTCTCTAAGTGAAATGTTGGAATCCTGCCCTCTGCACTATCGTGGGTCCTTGGGATGCCACCCTCTGTCTCCTCTCACCTGATCCTTCCTGCCGGGGTTGCCCCACTCGGGGGCATAGGTACAATGGACTACGACTGGTCTCAGTGTCGAATACCCTCCGTAGCCAATCCTAATCCTAACCCTAGATTGCGTTAGCGATTTCATTAGTGTTTTTCTCACTGTCAGATTTCCGTTAGGTAATCAAAATTTGACTCCACACAGCTGGAGGGTGTATATAGCTAACGGAAGAACAATTCAGGGAGCCAAAACAAATCAGTGAGGCATTAAAGGATGTTTTAAATACTGCTTCTGGGAAACCTTTCCGCTGCGACTGATTTACAAGCTACACCAGAATTAATGATTTTTAAGATTAACAGTATTGTAAGGACATTTTAGGGAGGTGGACACATAATTGAAATACATGATCTTCATAGGCTGAAACCAATTATTAGTATCCGGAAAGTTACAGTTATGTTATTACAACTATAATCACGTATAAATAAAGAGGCTTTAGCCAAGTTTCATTAGTTACTTAAGTCAGAGTAACTAAGGCAATTAGGCGAACCGGCGAAAAGAGTTATCATGATATCCACTAGCACAGTGTTACGATCTTTACAGTTCGGTATCCAAAACTGCAAATAGGCACGTAGACCAGTTATGAAAATTAGAAAGAAAACAGAATTCTTAATATATATTTAGCAAGCCACAGAGCAACCAAAGACTTTAAGATTTGTTAACGCATGATATTGGTAAAGTAGCCATGATCTGGACAACACTTGGTTGATAAAACAACGTGTATTTCTAAAATTCACAACTGCTCTATCTTTCCTACTTTCAGGTCTTACGGGTACTACATATTTTACATGTGCGCACACATTCTGACTCTCTCTCTCTCTCTCTCTCTCTCTCTCTCTCTCTCTCTCTCTCTCTCTCTCTCACACACACACACACACACACACACACCCGCGCGCGCACACACACAAACACACGACTTCGGACATTTTTAAACATACATTTTTATATCCAGAGTCTTCAAATCAAAATGTTTATATACTATATTGCAAGGGCAGATATAATATATGCGGGAATTATTTTTTAAAAATTTATTTTAACAACAAACAAAAATGCTTATTTACAGATTTATTTTTTACATAGTGTCCTGAATTCGATACACATTTTCTCCATCGGATTGGCAAGTTTTTGATGCAATCCTTATAGAAAGAAGAAGGATACGTGCGGAGCCAGTTGCACAAGAACTCTTCTCCACTTGTGTCATCATCAAAGCGCTGTTCTCCTAGGTCTTGTTTGAGTGTTTGAAGCAAATGGTAGTCGCAGGGAGATAAATCTGAACTGTAAGGAGTATGTTCCAGAGGTGTCCAATGCTTTTTCTCCAGGCTTTCAAGCGTTAAAGTTGCAGTATGTGGCCTCACATTGTCATGGAGAAGAATGGTTTCGGATCGGTTGTCGACGTCGTTTGTTGCGATATGCAGCTTTTGCTTCATCCAAAGTGTGACAATAATAGGCTGCCTTAATTGTCTTTTGTTCGTGAAGAAAATCCACGAGCAAAACGCCCGCGGAGTCCCAGGAGATGACTGCAAGCACCCTTCCATTAGATGGACGTGTTCTGATCTCGACCGGACCTGCTTCGTCTCCTCGCCATCACTCCATGCTTGCTTTGACTTTGAGGTATAATGGGGCATCCACGTTTCATTACAAATCACAATGCTGTTCAAGAAATCTTCTGCTTCCTCTTCGTAGCGATGCAGATGTCTGTGACAAACTTCCTGGCGTAACGTCTTTTCTTCTTGGTTGAAGGACGAGAAACCTACCTGGTGGACAATTCTCCGTAATGGAGTTTATCTCGGATGATTGAACACTTCCATAACTTATTCCTAGGGGAAAACAATTTCGGATAATTTTATGCGCCAATCTTTTTCAATAATGTAAAGAATGGCAACAATGTTTTCTGCAGTAATGCTTGTCCGCGGTCTCCTCCTATGAGGTTCATTTTATACAACTTCTCTTCCCGCCACAAAAATGTTAGCCCACTCGTACACTCCAGTCTGCGAAAGTGTTTCTTCCCCAAAGTGTGCGTGGAGTTGTCTCAAATTTCCCGATGGTTTAGTGCTCTGTTTTGCAAGAAATCTGATGATAATGCGTTGCGCAATAGCCGTGTGCACCTCTCAATCATGGCGTACTGACGCAGC
The DNA here is from genome assembly GCA_030765055.1 of Mantis religiosa. Classification (NCBI taxonomy): domain Eukaryota; kingdom Metazoa; phylum Arthropoda; class Insecta; order Mantodea; family Mantidae; genus Mantis; species Mantis religiosa. Next base: position 200,051,648 of record CM060948.1, on the reverse strand, counting down.
CCCGCTCTCCGCGGTGCGTCGAGATACCCCCAGCAACATGCTGACAGTCTCTTCTCAAAACTATTACCAACAGCAGCGTTATATTACAATTTTCGTTTATATTTGATCTGCCTTGGTAAATGCTGTTTGCTATAAGTAAGTGGCAGACGTTTAACATGCATTATGTTCATTCAGATGCTCTCAAAACACAATTCCAATGAAATCTTCTTTTGCAATTTGGGTGGATTTGCCATATTGGTTTATTTACGAGGTACGTGTTGAGAAAGTAATAAGCTATCAAGGTGTCTTCATTCTCTCTAAATTCTCCATTCATACACCAATCATAGAACTTCACTTAAGTATTACGATTTAACTGTTTTTCTAGTTTATTGGACCATTGCATACGACGATGGAATAATGTTTTGACATCACTTTAGTAATTTAAAATGCAATATAAAAATATTACTTGATACTTTTATAATCCTGTTTATAACAACCATGAATGTATGTTGGGCCTTCTAAAATGTCTGAGAAAATGAAAGATTGTTTAAGAATTCTAAAACTGGAATGAACAGATGCATTTAGTGTATGTACTTCAAATGATTGCCTACTACTGATAACATTTGTTAAACGTACAAACTTAAAAGTGAGTATCGAAAGGGCGTGACGTTATAAATTAAGCATTAGTATCTGCTGTATTTTACCCAAAATTCATATTTTGAAATTTTACTGGAAATGTGTGGAAACGGTGCGTGACTGCATACACTTATTCTTGTGTTGTATAAGTATGTTGACAGCATACCTTTACAGTTAAATTTTCATAAATGACAATGGGCATATGACAATGAACAGAAATGACAAAGGGAATATTTACTTTTGAAGAAGCCCCTCGGAATTATTCTTTACGTAGTCAAATTTTCAATATTCTTGACGTTCTCAAAAGTGCCCTAAAAACTAACCTGTAGTTGAACACGCTTAAACATACATTATCATGATTATGAGATGATTTTGACTCGGCTATGTATTGAATACTGCAATTTTACACACATTTAAAATTTTAAGGGCGATGCTGCTCCTGTTTGTCTGAACCTTAGCAAAGCTCTCTCCTGTCCTTCATGCAACCAAAATAAACACATCAAATAATCCCTTTGTTAATATGCAAAGTAACAATCAGGTCAATTTCTACTGGAGTTTAGGAAACACAGGTCATTTTAAGGAACGAGGGGTCTGACGTTTTTGCAAAAACAAAATCAAAGTTCCATAGAACATATGACAAACTATCCCTTTCTCTCTGCAAGCAAAAGCTCCAAAAATATTATATAAACATCTGGAACGCACTGTCCATATCGTCACCCAAAGTCTACCACACCAAACTAATTTTCCGGTGCATTCCTACCAGACCTTAAATTCAACATTCATATTCATACAATTCCTTACAAACCATGGAATATTTCTACAGTATGTGTATAGGATTGGGAGAACACAATCAGCGAAGTGCCCATGCCCAGAGGACAACCAGAAGCTTTATATGAGTTTCTGCAAGATAGTTCTAAGAAAAATAATCTCATCTCTACAGTCAAGTTTATATATGAAATTTACAAGGCGCTTTAAAACCTAAATTATTATTTTGTTTTATTTCCCTGAAACACTAACTCAGAATTCTGTATTATATTTCTAAATATCATGAATTCCGTTTGTACTAAATTCCCTGCAGTATAACCTCAAGGTAGAACGCAGGTTGCAAATAGAAAGTTAAATAAAAGTGATGCGTTGCTAGAGTATTTTTCCCTAGCACATATTCGGGAGTCTCTGCATCTGCCAATCCGTGATTCAGAAGTCCTGGCGGAAAATAGCCAAGCAGTTTACAGCATTTTTGAATTTCTTTCTACGGTGAAAATCAATTAAGTATTTAGATCACTAAAATCATCATAAACATCATCATCATCATCATCATCATCATCATCATCATCATCATCATCATCATCATCATCATCATCATCATCATCATCATCATCATCATCATCATCATCATCATCATCATCATCATCATCATCATCATCATCATCATCATCATCATCATCATCATCATCATCATCATCATCATCATCATCATCATCATCATCATCATCATCATCATCATCATCATCATCATCATCATCATCATCATCATCATCATCATCATCATCATCATCATCATCATCATCATCATCATCATCATCATCATCATCATCATCATCATCATCATCATCATCATCATCATCATCATCATCATCATCATCATCATCATCATCATCATCATCATCATCATCATCATCATCATCATCATCATCATCATCATCATCATCATCATCATCATGAGGGCCCACGTAAGCTGCTGTATAACGCATCCAGCCTGCCCTCCACTTTTTACATGTCTCATCCGTTAACTTGTGTGCGTGCAGTTCTTGGTTGGTTTGGAGTGGATGGAAATTGAAATGTCAGATTTAGCAGCTAGCGCGCAAACACAGAGCCCAGTTTCACAATATATTGTGTTACTTAATACTTCGGTATTCTCTGCAACTGTCGGTGAGTCTTGCAGGAGTTTTGGTGTAACTTACTCCAGCCTTCCAAAGGATATTTCAGTTTTTATCTAAAGTAAACTTTAAGTTCAATATGTCGCGTTACGTATTTATCAGGTTTTCGTGTTTTTTTCTGACACTGGTTATTAATAAATATTATATACTCTGACGTTTCCTAGGATATTTATTTTGTATTTATCTTTACCACTAGCCTTTGCCACTATTTGTTTCCTTTCTGTTATAGGGGGATTGATGTCACAGCAGTTGCTCACCCTTAAATATCCATTATCATCATCGGAAAGACAAGTTTTAAAGTTTCCTGAATAAAGGAAAGTTTCTAGAATGTAGTCCCTGTGTGCGTTTGTGTGCCTGTGAGCCTTGACAAACGTAATTCAAAAACGGAATGTTAGTTAAAAATCAAACTTGGTATTTAAGTTCTCCAACTTCCAAGGATCTAAGAGGAAAATCTTAAAGACAATTTCCCCTTACATAACTAACTATTCTTTATATGGAAAGACCCTTAACAATTGGAATTAAATTAAAATACCATGTGATATAATATTTTTGGGACAAATGCAATATGAATCTTGAATTATATCGGTATAGCCTCTGCTTTGGCATAACTCGTAAACCATAAGATCCAGTTGAAGGACGCTATTTATTTAAATACATTCCTCAGTCTTAACTATTTCCATGATACTCCTTCTTTATGATTTGAATTTTATAATACGCATGCCTTTTTGAAAAACTTTAAATCCCTACGTATTTCTTTTCTATGAACTTTTGTCAGCACAAAAGAGCAATGATTTTAAGCCATCACATAGGGGCCAAATGTGAGGTAACTTGAGTGTCACTTAAAACGTTTTTCCCTATTTGAATGTGCTTATGAGGTGGTATGCATTAAAATAATTTTTACAAATGTTTATCTCTTTTAACTCGAAGTAGGTAGGTAGAAGTATAAGCTGGTACGGGAATGGTTTCTTGAAGAAATGGTCAGAGAAAGTCGTAAGAGGGCAGCATAACACTGCTTTTCATGATATTTCTTCGGCTAATAAATAAACTGATACGTGCTGGCCAAAACCCCATTTAAACGAGTGGGTGTAATGTCAATATATATATGTATATATACATACATATAGTATGATTGCAAAAGCTGTAACACATTGCTCAGAGTGATGTTCCTCAGTTTTGTTAGTTCGTGGATGTGTTGTGTTGTGTGTGTGTGTGTGTGTGTGTGTGTGTGTGTGTGTGTGTGTGTGTGTGTGTGTGTGTGTGTGTGTGTGTGTGTGTGTGTGTGTGTGTGACACATATACAGGGTGTTTCAAAACGACACCGAACAAACGTATAGAAGTAGTTGCTCAGCTTCTATGTGAAACATATAGATAGCTTTTACCGTCAACAGAGCCGCATAAAAATGCTCCAGAATGATCGTGGATTAGGCAGTGACAGGAACGACACGTGACTCACGATTTCGGAGTTTACAGGTATAGGTCACCGCCGTGCCACGTGCTGTAGCTATTTGTAAACATATTGGCATACTCCGCAGTAGCTTGCTTGCTACCGTTATGAATTTCTTTAGCTTATGAAACCGCAATAAAGAGCTATTGCTTAATTATTGCTTATGAATGTTTAATGTGTTCCGAAAATTCCGTCATAGCAGCCCATGACGGCAAAAAATCTGGTGGACATATGCAACTTGTACCTTCTAGAGGGAAGGTAACGCTAGTAAATTGAAGATGGAAGCATTAAATGATAAAAGAAACAGAAAAAAATATCAAATATTTGTAGATAAAGTTAACCAATACTAAATGCCTTATGTAATGAGACAGGCATTTTATTTCACTGTATATAATAATACTGAATAAAACATTTGTAACTAAAAAGGAAGCTGTTGTTTTGACATTAACTGGTTGAAAGCACTGTACAATTAAGATCATAGGAAAATGAGCAACTTTGGAACTGTCCGAGTTATTAGTCGACTTTTTCACAAGTAACTGCCCTTTGCCCCATTACCTGAAAGGTAGGATAGGGTCACTGATAACGAGCAAGGAGTAATGTTTTTGTCTAGGTGGCCGGTGCGTCCCAATAGCAACTTTTGAGGTTCGCACACCAGTGGTTCCTGCGCTGTCTAATCACAAAATAATGTAATATTTAATGCTGCAGAAAATTATACCTAACAGAACTTCGAAGCTGCGACACCGAAATTAGGAATAGTTTAGTTATAAACTACGCAACAGCTATAATCTTTCGGTGTCGTTTTGAAACAATACATGTATTGAAATATGCACTACACATATTCATATAATTACGGCTGCCTTTTCAACGCAGAGGACCTCCGTAGGTGTATTTTCTACGAAATCTCTTGATATTTAATTTTTGACCTGCATATAGTTCATTTCCTACCTTACGCACTAATGTGGCGCAGAAGGCTGTAGAGGTAGAGAATAACTGTAATAAGCGGCGTAGAATAAAGCATTAAAATACTAGCAGGATTCCACGGCATTTCCTACTGTCTTACATCTCTAGAGAACCAGAAACAAAATGCTGTAAGAGCATTTGCATGTTTTCGAGATTGGATTTGCTCTGTTTGCTGAGAGAAGCGGAGGAGACGACAGGTTCGGTATTAGAAAAACAATGAATACCTTTCAGCATAATGGTGCTCTAAACGCCAGTCGAAGCGTATGCTGATATGTAATTGATAAACCGTAAAACCTATATGTCAAAATGTTAGTTACACAAAAATTTAGGAGTGTGGAGCGTATTCTCAGGTTCTTCAAGGTAAACATTTAGTTGGAAATGAAACTATCTCAAAATATATGGTATTTTAATCAAAACCATTGGAGCGATTTTTCAAATAATTAAAAAGCTTATATGTAAAAGGCATTTTGTGTTAGTGTGATTTTTGTAAAAATGTTTAGGTCCTATCCTTGGGAGATACCAAATACCAGTATAACGTTTGGTGATTAACTGACTTTAGGATATAGAGTTTTGCCGTTCTCTCTCTCTCCCTATCTCTCTCTCTCTCTCTCTCTCTCTCTCTCTCTATATATATATATATCACACATGCACGCACACACATCTACAGCAAATTCCTGAGATATCCGTGCCAATCCTGGCGGAGTTTCGTCTCCAGGGAGCATTTCATTTATTCAGGAGGACGATCTGTCTGAATACTAATAAAGAACTTCTATCTCGTTAGAAGCTTAATAAAGTGCCTTGCCTAGCAACAGGTTATTCAATATTAGCTTTGCACAAACGGATTCTGAATGATGGATCGCACCCGCCGCTTTTCATAGCCAATAGAGATAAGAGCTAATCTAAAGGTCTGATATTTTCCAAGAAGTGCCTAATACTTTTGATGGCTAGAGTTGCTTTATAATTTTAAGCGTTAATAATTTTCTTAGCAATCTTTCTGTCGTTTTAAATTAAATTAGAAACAATATGAAACAGTTTAAGTAGTTAATTTAAGTTTATTTGTAATTAAAATAGTAAAAAAATTATTATTTAAATGTTAAGGTTACGTTAAGAAAAAATTATTTAAAAATGACGATGTAATGTAGAAAAGTTGAAAGATGTTTAGTTGTTGTTATGCCAACAGCAGGACTATAAAAGCTGAGGCACTTGAAGCCATTTCTTCTTCTGCAAGTGGACGTGAACGCGTGAGTCTGCATTTCTGCAGAGTTTGTGCTTGCATTGGAAAGTGAAAGGTTGTAAAAGATTGCGCAAACTGGTATACTATCAACGTATATAAATCATTTAAGTGTAAACTAATAGTTGGAAAAGTATTATTTTAACTAGATAACCAATTTTTATAGAAGCAAGGAGGAAATGCCATTTTATTTTACTTATAACTAAATTATCACTTCCCATCTGAGACCACCCTTGAAAATAAGAGCTTATACGATTACCAGAGCAGCCGTGGAACTACTAGAATCCAGCAACTAGATCTTCAATAAGGTTCATCATCATCTTTTCCTCCACAACTTACTCACAACAACTCCAACTCGTTACAATATCGTTTTAATTTTTGCATTTGCGTTTTATGTTGAAAATATAAAATAAAATATCTTTAATTTACATGACTTCAGTTATTTTAACAAATTGAATTATATAATTAGTTTTATTTTATTCTCACCTTAATCTCTAGCGCAAAATACTTTTAGAACATAGCAGCATTATTATAACATATATAGGATCCTTCAACGAGAGTTTAACTTAAATAAAACACAATCTATAAATGATATGGGATTTTTTTGGAATATAATTAATGTATTTGCGTGTGGAAGAAAACATCAGTTAAGTGACCGCCGCGACTTCGATGAGTTGCGCGTATACAGTTGTCCGAATTTTCAATGACAGAAAAACGTAAATTAGGTTCAACTCCCCCACCCCAACCCTCAAAATCCAACCTCTGTAGTCCTCGTCCCGAGAGGTGTGCAACACGAAGTACGGGACTGAGTGATGAGGCGATGTACGGTTGGGACTTGGTGTGCCCCAGGACCACTACGGCGGCCGAGAAGGCCCATCAGTAGCCCCGAAAACTGGCTGAAGAGGCTCTGGTGTAATCCTCATCCACATCTTCAACCTCTCACCCCATATTGGATGTGCCACGTTTGTCACCCCTAGTCTTAAGCTTCTTATTCTTGTAGGTTTATTGTTTCCTTATAGCTTTAAGTGTTTAGGTTTATAAACTCCAGTCTCACCATCCGGGAACTTCCCTCTCTCTGTGGTACCTGTCCCACGGTTTCGACGCAGCTTCCAACTTGTGTGCTCTTCGGAGGTCTCAGGCGCGAAGGTTCAGTGGACCCTCCTCACTACCCCTTTTGTGCGACACATTAGGTGCGGAGCCGTTCCATTGTCATGTACACCCACGTACCTCCGATGGGGTCGGGTCTCCTCGGACATCTCGGCGGGCGCGTATCGCTGGGTAGACGGGGAGACCCGACGTGTTGCCGCTGTCTGAGGCCCGATGTAAACAGCCACAGGTCCCCTGATCCACGCGGACTCCGTTGAGGCATCGTGGCCTAAAGTGGGGAGCTGTTGGCAGTTATTCTAATGGTAGGGGCATAAAGTCGGCCTGTCAAAGGTGAACGTGTCGCATACCGGTCAGTAGTGATAGGCGGAGTGTAACTCCTCCAAAGTACTCTGCGAGATCGCACCTAAAGCGGGTGCCCAGGCTGGCAGAGACCGGAAGATTTAGGTGTTTCTTTTTTATCCCCCTATTGGCATGCAGACGCCGACGGTTCCGGAGGGGGGACTCTTTCATCATGGCTCCCTTGCGCCCAAATACTCTAACTCCACGCTTTTTTGTTATGACATTGACAGGTGAAACAAAGAACATGAAGGACCTTAGTCCGTTCTACATACAACGGGAAGTCGACCGCATTTGTGGACTGATTAAAAACGCCACGTGTTGTAGGGATGGCAGTTTGTTGATCGAGGTCGCCAAGGATACTCAAGCCAACCGACTCTTACAGGCCAGTCTTCTAGGCTCGTATCCCATTTCGGTTGTTAAGCATCGGAGTTTGAATTCTATTCGCGGTGTGGTTACTACCCCCTCTTTGGATGGGCTTTCGAATGAAGACATCGTAGCGTGTTTATCCGATCAGGTTGTAATTGCAGCCTTTCGCCTCATTGATAAGAGGGCGGATAAAACGTTTCCGCTTCGCGAGGTCTTCTTGACCTTTGAAGGGACCGTGCTACCCACGCACATCATTAGCGGTTACAAGCGAGCGGCTATCCGCCCCTATATTCCCAATCCCCTCAGGTGTTTTCTTTGCCAGAAATATGGACACACTCAACAGCGTTTTCAGGTCCCCACCCTCTGTCCACGTTGTGGTTGCCCTGCACATGACGAGTCTATGTGTGCACAGGACCCCCAATGTGTCAACTGTGAGTGTGCACACCCGTCTGGTTCTCGAAAATGCCCACAAAATCTGACAAAACAGGCAATACAGGAGTTCTGCGTCTTGAAGATCAGAGGCCCTGAGGCTAGAAAACGCTCTGAAGCCCTTCACCCAATCACTTCCTTGGATTATTCAGTCGCTCTCCGCAAGCCTACATCTAAGCGTGATGCAGTAGTGCAAACTCACCCCTCTTTACGCTCTCACATCTGTGTCGCCACCCAGACTGATATGTTTCACCGCCCTGCTCCACTGGATACTATTCCGCTGTCTCGTACTGTCCCCACTTCCAACTTGGCCTCTACTGCTACAATTACCACCAATAGTTCAAGTAGAAAATCACCAACCCGCCGTCCCACGAGTCGTTCGCGGTCTCACTCGCGGGCCCGCACCACGTGTTCTGAGTCCGCTAGTAGCTTTGAACCTGCGGATGGGGTTGAGGTAGCGGGACGCCCCCGTCCCACCCGCAGCCCGAAACGTAAGAAAAAGCTTAAGCTGAACCGTGTGAAACCGCCCAGATAGTAATTGTTCTGCTCCTATTTACTGCGCTCTCCGACGTACTCCTTCACACTCTCCAAATGGCGCTCATATCTTGGAACATTCGTGGACTCCGTGCTCAGAGGCCGGATCTGGACCTTTTACTTCGGTCAAACACACCCCTTGCCGTCTGTCTGCAGGTGACCAAAATACGCCCTCAGGATAGTTTGTTATCCGCAATTATTCTACAGTGCGCTTCGATCTTGCACCGGTGGAAGGCACTCCTGCTCATGGTGGTGTCCTCATTGTCCTTCTTAACGATCTGTGCTTCCGTACTGTTCCGCTTACCACTGCGCTGCAGGCTGTTGCTGTTGAGCTCTCTCTTCCTTGTTTCTGGTTTTCCATTTGTACTCTTTAAGCCCCGACATCCTCTTCCATAGTTAAAGGTGACTTCCTGCACTTTCTGTCACAGCTCCCTACACCGTATATCCTGGTAGGGCACTTCAATGCCCATCACCCGCTTTGGGCCTCTTCTCGGTGCTGCCCAAGTGGAGATCCTCTTGTGTACCTCCTCGACCGTCTTCAACTCTCCCTTTTGAACACCGCTGAACCTACCTTTATTTCTGACTCAACAGGCACCCTTTCACATTTGGACTTACGTTTTTGTACGGTACAGCTTTCCCACTGTTTGGAGTGGCAAGTTAGTTCTGATGCACACTCTAGTGATCATTTTCCATATCAGATTGCGCTACTGTCTTCTGGAGTATCCTCAACACGATCCTCCAGTTGGCAGTTTTCTAAGGCCGATTGGAAGCTTTATTCCAATCTTGCGCGGTTCTCCAACTCTGCTTTTTCTACCGTTGACGAGATGGTGGACTACCTTACATCGGTGATTTTAACCGCCGCCGAACGTTCTATTCCTCGTTCATCGCCTACTAGCAGGCGTACTCTGGTGCCTTGGTGGACGGACAAATGCGCGCAAGCAATTCGTTAAGGAAGATGCGCTCTTGGAGTGTTTAAACGCCACCCGACTTTGCAGAACTTAGTCACCTATTAGGCCGTACGGGCTAGCGCACGTCGTGTTATCCGCACTTGTAAGAACACCTCATGGAGACGCTCTGTGCAGAGCGTTTACTGTAACACCCCACAATCTGTTGTGTGGGATAAACAAAGGCGCGTGGCCGGCGTACCTCAGCGCCTTCCGATAGCTGGTCTCAAAGTTGGCACTGAGACCCATGTTGAGCCGCAGGTTATGGCCGCCACCATCGGCAAATCGTTCGAATCGATTTCCAGCTCTGCCCTTTACGACACAGCCTGTCCTTCTCAGAAGGCCGCTGCGGAAGCCCAAGAGTTGTCTTTCCGCTTTGGTTCCAAAGAGGACTATAACAGTCCCTTCTCCTTGCGTGAATTGGAGTTCGCTCTGGCCTCTTCTAGGCATTCAGCTCCCGGTGACGATGGTGTACACGAGCTGTTTCTTCAACATTTGTCAGTGGAGGGTAAGCTTTTTCTCCCGCAGACTTATAACCGTATCTGGCAGGATGGTATTTTCCCGACAGTCTGGGGCCGTGCAGTGGCTCAGTGGTTAGACCGCTTGGCTCTCACCAAGGTGGCCCGGGTTTGATCCCAGGCGAGCGCAAAGTGAGATTTGTGGTGGACAACACGGCGCTGGGGCGGGTTTTCTCCGGGACCTCCGGTTTCCCCCGCCATCTTATTCCACCCGTGCTCCATCTTCATCTCATGTATCATCAGTGTCATCGCCTGCGGTGCCGTATGTAGTAAAAGCGGGCGTTAAACACTACACATTTCATTTCACCCACAGTCTGGCGTGAGGCCATCATCGTCCCCATTTTGAAGCCAGGGAAGGATCGCCAACTACCTACTAGTTACCGATTTCCCTAACCAGTTACGTTTGAAAGGTTATGGAACGCATGATAAAAGCAGGTTGACTTGGTGGCTCGCATCAAGGGGCCTTCTGGCGAACGTGCAGTTCGATTTTCGCCGGCACCGTTCCACAGTCGATAATTTGTCCGCCTTTCGACACAAATACTCGATGGCTTTCTGACCAAATGCCAGACTGTGGACGTATTTTTTGACTTAGAGAAAGCTTACGGCACTTGTTGGAGGTATGGCATTCTACGTACACTGCACCAATGGGGCTTTCGAGTTCGTCTTCCCATCTTCGTCCGCGAGTTCATGCAGGACCGGGTATTTTGGGTACGAGTTGGTTCGACTCTTATGCAACTTTTAATCCAGGAGAACGGGGTAGTTCAGGGGTCGGTACTCAGTGTCACCCTTTTTGCCATAGCCATTAACCCCATTAAATTATTTCCCTCGACATATAACTTATTTCTGTGCTACTTGCCTATCTAAATTGCGCAGATTTCACCGGATTTACACATCTTGATGATCTCCTAGGCCATAAGACATTCTTGTGCATCAAGTTACGCGAGCGCATGCATTTCTAGCATACATTTAAAGCGCAACTACAAAGAGAACAGATATTACTATCCAATTTTGTTTCCGGGCTTGGAGGCCGTAGCTCCATCGGGCATCTTAAGAGATTCAGTCCTGTCTAGTTGTGAACAACCAGGACTGAATCTCTGAAGATGCCCGACGGAGCTACGGTCGAAACGTCAGATATTTTTCATCTTCTAGACCACGGCCTTTTTTTCTTATTTAACCGTTTATTTTATCTGTTTTCCTAGTTTCACAAATATTCACTATACACATAAACACCCATGCCCAAGGCAGGACTGGAACCCGCGACCCCCTACGCGGTGGAACACTAGAGACATACGCTTTAGCAACCATGGCTGCAAGGGCCGGCGAATCCTCCAAGCCCGAAACAACATTATATTGGATTAAAGCCGGCCGCGAAAGACTAAACATGTAGATATTACTATATGTGCAAACTCTTACTGATAGAGATCCAAATAAATGGTGTAATAACTAGAAGTCATTTAAGTATTACCCGTTCAAAGCTATTTTATGGTACTAAAGTAGTAAATAAAATAGTATCGATTGCAATAACGAGACGCATTTCTTTTTTCTCGGGAACATCTAGTTATCCTTCAGTTAAGGAAAGAGACTTGTAATACTTCTGGCATATTTCACTCTAGTCAAAAAAGAAATATTACATCACCATGGTAATCTCTTAAGGTTTGTATTTCTGTGTGCTCGAGATAATCACCTTCTTTTGATGTGGTTATATCTCAAGAGACTTTCAAGTTGTGGTAGTGCTTTTCTATTCCATTTCATTTTCTTTACGCCTATTTTATTTTACCTGAACACATTTTCTCACAGAGGTGCTTCAAATCAAGAAGAAGGAAACCCAGTTTGCTGCTTTGCTATGGCAAAGCACTTAATATTTACATTAGTGATGAATTAGACAAATTGCAGTTACATGCCTACCAGAAACGCAGAATGAGATTCACTGAATCCACTAATACAGATAGGTCATTTCTCAATTCATCGTTCCTGGCTTCACAGCTCTGCATCAGTAACAGAAACATTAAACTCTAAACTTTTATTTAAAGCAAACTTTTATTGTTATTTAAATTTTTGCTTTGGCTTTTGCCTCAACTATGTATGTTATTTGTGATTTGTGATTTAGACTGTTAAAACTTTATATTTATCTTTATATCTGGTTTTTGCATGATGAGTTTTCAGAGGGCGATGATGAACGCGGAGTTCAGTGTCCTTGCATAAATTTATGTATCTATTGGCCCATCATATTTCGTTAGCTACAGTACTTTTGCCTAGCACACCTTCGGGAGTCTGTACAACTACCGGTCAGCTTTTGCAGAGGTACTGACGGATGGCACAAAGAGGTTTAAAGTTTTTTTAAGGATATGCCTTTATTTTAGGTCTTAATGTGGTGTATATAAAAGATGTAATACATTTTAACTTTTGTATACATTTTATTTCGAATTTATATATGGATTTTCCTATGATTTCTCACTAAAAGGGTACTGACGACCATGTAGTATTTTGTTTTTGTTGTTTTTTGTGTTTTGTAATTTATGTCATCCAACTTTGTCTTATCGGACGATGAATGAAATGGGTGAAATGATATTCAAGTGAGTCCGTGGTCCATGGAGCTTAGAGTTACCTGACATTCGTCTGTCAGGATAAGGGAAAACCCCGGCAAAACCTTATCCAGATAACTCACCCTAACAGAGATTCGAACTCGGGACCTCTTGAACGTGAGGCAGACATGCTACCATCTACGCTACCGAGACGGGCACCATGCAGTTGAACGCCCTTATATGTACATCCAATATAGATACACAGCTGTATTTACTTATGCCTTATGTCCTTTTGCTTATTGGTATTTAACATTTTTCTTTCGCTTTTGCCATATATGTTATTTCTCATTTGATTTGAAATTGTAGTGTTTTATGAAGTTCTTTATATCTGGCTCTTGCCATAATTAGTTTTTAAAGGGCACCAATGAGCTTGATGTTGAGCGCCGTTTCACACACATCCATCCAGTTGTAATCTTAGATCTCCATGTTGGACACACTATCTAATGCGCGGATGTTTACTACACCACACGAGGAGTTCAGACTTGTGCATCTCAACACACATTGGATAGCTCACTAGCATTGTTGCTATCAATATCATCGCGGCTAGGGAAGATTGAATTGTCTTCTACCAAGAGCGTGTCATTTCGTGATCGAATACATGATTTCAAGAAATCACCAATGTTATCTAACTCCTTTGGGATAACCAAGGGGTCAGTTCTCGTAAATCTTCCTCCTTCTTCAGGTCCTCTAACAACCAAGCAGCGAAGACCACTGTGTGCAGCGACTTCTCTTAATATCATTTTATTACGGCTTTGCTTTGGTTGTTTAATCACCACGGCAAATTCTCCAATGGCGTGCGCACAACCTGGGCGCCACGCCGCATTAGATGAGAATCTTGGCCTAGAACTTCCTGCCCTCAAACTCTCAACTCCCAATCTAAAGACGCAATCGCCTTCAGGGGTTCATCAGCACGCAGTGGCCCCTCCATAGAACTGATATTTATCATCAAATACCAACACAGTCCTACACGATAACCCGGACTTGGAAATTAGGCGTTACCCAGCCACCCCCTGCACTTCCCCATCTGCCTCTCTGTGCAATGGTATGCGTCAGCCTGTTCAGGGAGGAATAATGTAATTGGTTACACTCGGTTGTCCACCAAAATTGTTTGGGCGTTTGGCAAAGGTTCTCTTACCATCCAGAGGAAGCCCATCAAGTGTGTGGCTCGGGACCACCAAATCCCTTAAGTATTGCAGTAGGCCCCTGTGGAGGTTATTTTTAATGAAAGCCTTGTAAACTAATACATTATCAATTTTGGTAACAGGATAACTACTGAATAAATGGCAGCCACTTTTATGCATGCTCTTTAACTGCTGTAGTTTCACTACTTCGCAATATTAGGCGTGAGAGGCTGTGTAATTTCTCTCAAAGTCCCCTTCATCAGGCTTTATGAGCTTTTCCAACTAGCTCATTTGTGAGTCTCTAAGCCGAATCTTCAGAAACTCCTTTGCAATACGAGCGTGACTTTTTGTTAAGAAGTTGTGGGTGTGGATCAACAGAGTCACTTGAGTGCGCACAATTATCAGTTATCTATAAGTTATCTATTATCCAACAATACGAATATGGTAAATAATGGTAAAACAGGCAAAGACCCACACACTCTGGCACACGTTTACACATAGATCCCGGCTGCTATTCCTATATATTAAAATGAATTACGTTGTGTTTTATTAACTCTAATCATCAGATGTAATAGGACCGTTCAGTGCTGAAATTTATTATATGTATGACTACGTAAAGTGGTTTAAGGGTTTACCATACATATGCACATACGCACGTGTATACGTGCATACATACAGACATACATAGACTTACACATATTCGTATATACATGCCGATTTTCTCTCTTCATGATACTAATTATGTATATTATCCAACGGATGAAAAGTCATAGCATTTTTGTAGATTCAAATAGCTTTTAAGACAACCTAACTAAACCTAATAATATTGTTCTCTTTAAAACTGCTGTAAGATTTGTGGAACATTAAGTGCTTTGACAACCTTTTAATCTCATTTCTCGTAGAAACACTGTAGGCACCATCAAAGTTTCTTCTTGGTAAACGTTAAAGAAGCTACTACAAAAAGTGACGTATACCATGTTTGACAGACCCGAGAAACTTTCACTTGCCTTAGCCTGGAGCAGTTCTACGCACTTAGCCCCTCTTTTAGCTCAATACCCAGTTGCTACGAGCACTTTATGTATAAACGGTTTACTCTTTCTCATGCTGCTCGTTGTTCTTCTTATACTTGTGACATGCATACTCCATGTAATTAGCACTTCATTAACGCTACTGTCCACAGTGGGTTCGTAATCTTCATCTAATGTATGGTAAAGGGTGTAAAATAGAGTTGTGACAGTTACTTCCAGTTAACGGTTCTTTATAACTGCTGAAGTTAACAGCGCGATATGGTTTACATATAATGGCTACCAATAATGGTTAAAGTATTTCATTCCACAGCTATCAAATTTGCAGATATATTATATAAATGGTCGTCAGTAACGATTAGTGTAACTACTTTTCAATTTGAACTATGTCGGTATAAACTTCCTTTGCTATTTACTCGTTATAGATGATTCAATTGATTAGGCGCTGATTACTGAACCTATGGTCCGATTTTTAAAAGCAGATACGTGAAGATCATCTGTTTCTCCACGCGGGTGCTGCAGTGTTGCCCATAGCAGATAGGAAGTAACGTACCTCAACACTCGAAACATAAACAAGGATTCGAGTTATCCCACCTCAACAAAAATATGCACAGTTAATCTGTATTAGCCTACTTTAAAAACAGAAATAAGTTGTTCACACATTTAATGCGTTGTAACGTTTTCACATATGTGAGTTCTTTTAAATAATTTTTGCACTATGTAACTAATATTCCATATTTACCGCTATTGTTGCTATGCATCGTAAGTTGACATTCCCGAACTAGTGCGCTATTTCTCCATAGCAACACATACAGGCTATGCACGTTCTAAAATATAACAGGTACCTTCAATTATATTTATTAATAATTTAGTTAATATCTTAAATACAAAAATCCAGATTGATATAAATGCACATAGTACAAGAAATAGTAAGCAATACACATGTGATAAGCACATAACGGAATGTGGGAAATAGAAAAAACTCGGCGCAAGCACCTTGTTTTTCCAAACCTTTCCTCGTTCCGTATTGGCTGTCGCTTTTGGTTGAAAGGAGTAAGCGGTTCATTGATAAGGAGCAAACCCTCATCTTCCTGTTAAAGGAATTCCATAAGAGAACAAAAAAATTCTCTAACCTGACTGCAATGCTGACCTTTGCTTGAGGCCATGAATCCTCGGTCTACCTCTAATCCTACTGCCACTACATCTTGCTTCCATAACATATTTTAATTTTGTTTTCACAAAGTAGTAACAATACACAACGCAACTGAACACAGGCAACCTCGGTTTCCCGCACACAACTAGCGATAACTGAGCTGAGGAGTACATGATTCACCAGTGTCACCAATCTGGCATCCTTTGTTTATGTTTCCATAGCAACGACCTTCCCATCTTACCCTTCGTTACTGTAAATTCACGGGTTTAATCCGACCCAGATCTAGGAGTTTTGCGTGCTTTTCAAAGCAAATGCTCCAAGTTGGTAGATATACTGAACATCAGGTAGTCAGCCATTTTACAATGGGAGTCATTATGCAACGGCCTAATATGTAGCATGCCGCTCTGAAATGTAAATGGAAGGGCTCCTAAGAAGAGCTAATGTATAAGATTCGGTTCTATGAAACACGGAATCCAGCACCTTGGAACCCGTGGATCCATTGGGGTACATAAAAGTTCGATCTATTTAGCTTGAAAAATATTCTAAAAACCAAATGCCGATACTAGGAGTAGACAACATAGGCTTCCAGTACGCCGACATCCTAAGATCTATGAGAGATTTTATACACAACTCTTATCTGTCCTTTAGGAAACCAGAAGCAGCACAGTAGTGTCGTTGAAGGTGAACCTCCTCCTCCTCAGAGGAGGAGGGGCCTTCGACATTTTGCCATTTCGGGACATTGTCCCTTACTGGCATGGTGGTGGGTTTTAATGATATGACGGTGGGTAGATGGTGGTGGATAGGTTTTAATGGTTGTTTAGTTTGTTGATAGGAATTGAAATGTAATGAAAAACTCAATGGTTTGTATGGGCCTATGGTGGTGCTAGCACTAGTCTGGGTCGCTTGTAGGTTTCACCGGGGTCGAGGTCATATTCCCCCAGACCGCGGATTAGACTGTTGAAGCTAGAAGGGAGCTTGTTTTAAAAACCATGGAATAGGGTAAGGATGTAGAGGAAACAAGAAGCATATAATTGAAATGCCTAATATAAGAAGCTCCCGGATACGAAAACCCTCCAGGCTTGGACAAACTTTGTGATAAACCTTATTTCTGGCTTTTGACATGAATTATCTTTAAAGTGATTGAATGACTATAGTTCAGCGCCCTTAAGCATTAATCTACTAATTGTGAAAAACCGATTATGTTTCTCAAAGCTTCTTGAACGGAAGTTAGGAGTGTAGGTGTGTATTGTGATTTTGTAACGGTATTTATGGGTGCTAGACAATTGAACGAAAGCATTGCTAAAGATATTAGCACCAGTTAGTTCATTAACCCTTTCGCCGATATGGACGCCATATGACGTCCAAGTTAAAAGGCCCCAAACCGATATGGACGTGTATAGACGTCCTGCGCATACATGCATTTAATGCTCATGTAACGCCAATTATTTTAATCTTGCTGTTTTACAATGAATTTAAATTAGTTCTATAAGGATTGTAAACGTATCCTTAAAGGTTTCTTTTTTAATTGTACACCTCCAAACCTGGATAAACACCCAAGGGCACATCTGCAGATTCACACCCAATAATATTGGTTTCCTTGCGAACTTCTTTTTCGCAACACACTACACATTTTCGAAATGGTTACAAGTTTTTTGGGTGTGGGTGGTATACTTTTAGGAAAGTGTTTTCTCTCAAGTATGAGGGATGATGTGGTGAATTTTGCTACCCCCTAGTATAAAGAGGCCTCTGAGTATTATAATACTCAATTAGGTTACGAGCTCTTTATACGCGCAAGTACAGGTAGATGAATGTCTTTTACAGCTCTGAAAATTACTAAACAACTGTGCATAGTTACATCCAGTGGTATAAAAATACTTTTTTTTTACCATTTAACTCTTTTCCGTAAAGAGGGATAGCTGGTAATAGCTGATCCGTATCACGCATATTTGACCCGCCATTTCCCCAAACAATGGAGTAGCTAACATGCCAGCTGTAAACCAGTACACGTCACTGCTACGTATGCCCTAAAGATCTCCTTCATAATCGTACAACAAATCTTCCAGATTTTCTACAGTAATATCAGAAGCCTGTACACATCATACCCAAGCTAATTTGTTTGCTACATTACCGGGATAAGTCATGGTTAACATTGAAATTTAACAATTTCAAATGTGCCATACATTTAGCTCTTGATAGCTTCAAGAAATCACTGAACAAAGAGAGAGTATAAATATCTGAAATACAGAGCGAAAACTGCTGCATAAGGCTACCAGAAACCTTGGTTGAGAAACACTGTAATAACAGATGCTGACAGAGTTTTCATTCCAGTGTGTGAGTGTGTGACGCAACATATTCTCGTCATATTATCGCTTGGCATAGCATAAATAAACTAAACTTGAACCTGAGAAGTCGCTTACGTAGCTATACATACATACTATGGCTCGTATACACACAAAACAAAGTGATTCACATATTAGGCGCGTTCGGCACAAAGAATGGCTTTTGCTACAGTGAAACAAAGTAGTGAAATTTCAACAATTTATTAATGTAGTCTCTACTTTATTGTTACTGTAGATTTATACTGCCTTTAATGAGTTTTAAACCAGTTTTTGTTTCGTTTAAATAGCTTAATAAATACGGAAGATACGGAATTGTATTTATGATGCATTTTTACAGCATTTAACAATTTAAATGTCCTGTTCTGTTTATTGGGTATCCGTTGCCGGCCCCTGAAGGGTTTAAATGGCCATCGGCGAAGCGGTTAAAAGCTCTCGCAGAAATTTTAAGTCTTGTGATTGAAATGTGGGTCATTTTCTGTCCACGAGCCATGAGTTATTGCATACGACAGAGGAAGGTGCTTGTCGATTAAATGATGATGCAAAATTGTTCCATGATATGTTTTTGCTATCTCTAATTATTCATTTTCTACACTAAGTACACATTGTACTGGAACAGATTATACAGTGCAGTTTTCTTAGCACATTTTCCCTGAAACTACCGATTTGTCTTGTATAGGTACTATTATTGTCCTGCGCCGTGGCGTAGTGGGCTAAGGCATCATGCTTTGGTTCTCTGCCACAGAAGTGGCCAAGGTTCGATCCTTTCCCTAGAGATGCGGATTTTCAGTCCCAGGTATAGGACCGGTGCCCACTCAGCATCGTGAGGAAATTGAGGAGCTTAAGATATGTAAGCGGCCCTGGTTAAGAAAGCCAAAGTTCCGGCTGGGGTTGCGAGATGTTGACCACATCTCCTCCCCGTATCGGTTAGTTGGTTACCCAGCTCTACCTTGCGTATGTGGGCATGAGGCCGGCAGTCGGGTTGACGGGCCTTGGCCCTCTCTGGGCTGTTGCGCCATGGGTTATTGTGGAGTCAGGTACTATTATTTGTACAATAACCAAGCGGGGACCCGGTTTTTAAATTGTACTATATATACATACACATTTTAAAGCTTTGCTTAACTTTTGAAAGTTCAGCTCTGTCTCCTACTTTTGGCATAATTTACTATCGACTTATATTTGTGACGTCTCCTAAAATCGTTATTCTCTATTCATCTTTATCCCTTGCATTTGCTTTTCTTTATACAAATTCGTTTTATAATGAAGCTAATGGCCAATTTTTTGAGTGCCCTTAAATAGATATCAAATTCTGTGTAATTGGTTATGTGATAAAGTTTCACGTTATAACAAATGAGGAAAGTGCTAAATTATATTCAGTTCTACGTTATTGTCAAAAATATTTGTACACAATTTATCAAAATGTACATTTCTTAGAAAGCTCTAAAATATTTATTCCCATACATTTTGTGCAATTTAATTATTTTATGAAAAATAAATTTACAAATATAGTCCTTCACTTCGTTTTAAGTAGTTCTATATTATGGGAAAAAATTGCATACACATATGCATATCCGGGCTCTGGTCACCACTGCATGTGGAACGTCAACATATAGTGTTACTATTGTCCGGTGTTTGAATTCTTAGAGAAGGCACAATACAAAAATGTAACTTTTAATTGTCATTATCATTAACGCTAACATTAAGCTTTCAATTCTTGATGCAAAGTTTCATCAAGTTATCGTAAAAACCTTAGAAGATGTAGCTAATTGTTTGTAATCATACATTTGCACCTACCTACTCCGTTATGTTAGGCCGGTATGGTGGTTTCGTGATATGACAGTATTGATAAAGTTTTATTTCTCCATATTCTGAAAATTTCATTTTATTCGGTGCTAATTATTGAGTGGGGAATATGTGCAATTACCATTATTTTGAATGTTATATAGGTCATTCAGCTACATTGGACCTGAATTTAAACGAGCCAGTTGCATCCCAATAAAACACTACTTCTACACATATAAAACTGTTACATGTATTTAGAGTTTACTAGAAATCCATATCTTAAGTTGACATGATTTTCTCCACCCACTATCATGCATTTCCATATAGCTTCTTTAAAATATTGTGATGGAACAATATTCCCAATTGTTATTGAACCTCCAATATGTTTTGCAATACGTAACATTCCAATATTTGTAAACAAATAAATAAAAATTTATATGTTGCGCTCAGATGACTTTTTCCAGTCACTATTTCCAGATTTTTTAACAAACGCGTACCCCTCCATCCAATTCATGCTCAGATAACACAGAAATTGCCTTATTGAACATTTTCTCGTAGGGACAGTGGAATATGACTTTAATTTATTTTAAGAGTTGGTAGATATGCAATAGCTATGATATTCCATGCGCTTTGTAAGCCTAAGGAAAGGGAGGAAATAAGTGAATAACGACTTCCTATTTGAGAGATATTTAAACACATTAAAAGTGGAAACATTTTCAAGGAACGCCTTAGAAATTGGAAATGTATCAGGAATAGTTGTGTCCTTTGCACGAGAGCCACATTATTGCACAGTAAGAGTTTGTCTATCTCTTAATTTTTTCCAGTTTTGCAAATGTTATTGAGATTAAAGAGGTCTTCAAAGGATACTCATAGGAAATGGAAATTCATGATGGACGTTCAGCCGTCATGAAAATGTCTTAAAAATTGATATTTTCATCCAACGCTAGAGGCCATTATAGAAGATCAAAATACTTGAAAGATTCCCCATGTAATGGTCACTTTGGGGTGTAAGGGTTATATTTTCTTCCTCCTTTTTAATTTTTGAGTCCTTTCTGTGAAAAGACTGTTGCCTGAAATACCAAGATTGTTATTTTACCCAGTTTTCATTTCTGAGTTATATTATTTAAAAAAGCAGAAACAAAGACAGAAACTCACACACTCACACAAACACACACATTCGTTCACAAAACTACGCAGAGCTTTACAGCTTTTATAAAAGCTTCTCACATTCAGGGACTCACAAAATTTCAATTTCCAGACAAATCACGTTATCACATATCTTCTGTGGAATATAATACTTCCCCTACCCAGAAAGTAAACGCTATATTAATTTTGAATGCTTCTTCACTGAATGTATTTGCTTCAGTTTACAGCTAGTGTTTCCTCAAACCACAACCTAGTTCTCAAACAGTAATTTTCTTCGCTTGTAAAATCATAAATGGGAACAAACAGATGTATGCTAAATCCTACACAGTCGCTCCACTTTACTCCGAGTATTCCAGAGATACTGTGTTGGAATCACTATACATAGAAAACGGACCGTAAAGTTTCAAATGAATTATTCATAAACCTCCTTCCAATTGTACTGTTTCTAAAATCCACAGATACTGCAACACGTGAGTTTTGTAGCGAAATTATTCCAGTGGAAAAATTACCCCAACATTTTCTGTACTGTTTGCTGGGAGGCAATTGTGCGAAAATAATCTGTAGCTTTATTTTTGCTAATGGGAAACTGGGGCCATTTGCATGCCCTTAAGGGTGAGAGGAGTTTCTAGAAACTTAGTTCTCAAGTTCGTCCGCAGAGTACATCTGGTTTGGAGTGTTGGGAAATATGAAGTCTCTAGGGAAACGCGGTCCTTTATTTTCTTGTTCTCGATTCACTCGACTTTCAGTCGAGGATCAGCGTCACTTCCTTCTTTGATCTGTTACTCAATTTCACTCATGATAGATACATTAACTCAGGCTGATATAGGATAAGCTGAAGGGTCCTTCGTCTATAAAAAGAAGATATTAAAAATGTCAACAGAAATACCCGGCGTTACAAGAGGTTAGGATGATTTTGCTAAAATATACATTTTCAAAGTATTTGTCTATGTGAGCCTCGTATTCGAGTAGTTTCAGGACAGATTTTTGGAAACCGCCCGTTTATACCATGAGGTTTTCCTTGTTTACTCTGTTGGTCGGCGAATTCTGGGTGGTTTCTCTTCTACCGTGGCTTTCCTATCCTTCAATTTCTGTTCCTTCATTATCATCTGTTTCAGGGTTGAAGGTCCAATCGCGGGTGTTTGGCGTGTTGTGGCTGGGCGGTAGAGGTGCGATTTGTAGAGGCTCCTTCCTCGCGTCCATCGGACTACTCAACTTAATTCCTCCTCCGATGCTCTCAGAAAGACACCCCTTGAGAGAATCTACAGGAAGCTAGTGGCGTGTGAGTGAGTTTGAGTGGCATTGGATTCGCTCGAAGTCAAAACGTTAGGGATCCCATCTCTGCTTACGCACGTTATTACCAGTTTCCAGACAAACTTAGGGTAATGTCCTCCGATATTCCCATCTGAGAAACCTTCTAGGAGGGACTCATATTGGTGAATATTATCCACGTATATTCAACTTCCAATCGACTTCAGGTTCACGAATGTAAATTCTCAATTGGAAAAGAGTTTTCACCAGAGGAGATGGATGAGAAGGGTCATGCCCACAATGCTACGACGGCAGTGAACAAGAGGCAGGATAAACCTGCTGTAAATGGTCGGAGCCCAACAACAGAAAAAGCGGGTAAATTAGTTCGATAACCACCAAACTGATGCAATTTTGATTTTGGATTGTGATCTTCTGTTCCCATTCCTATCCTTCAAAGGAGCGTATAAGAAATTTCAGCACATCGCTTATAGCTTAAGATTTTTCTCAACAGGAATGACATTTTGGTCGTACATTTGCAAGAATCGAAGTTCTATCGGTAACTTCTTCAAAATCTGAAGGCACAGCCCATTATGGTGTGAATCATATTTTATATGCATACTGCGTTATTGTCGTGCTGTTGTGGAGTGATCAGAAATTTTAAAAGCCTTCCGATAAACTGGGTAACCTCCTCTCGTTCATCTCGCCGGGAGGAGATGAATCTGGCTTGGTGGGGTATTGCCAATGAAAATTTACGTACAGTTATCATTTTATAAGGGAAACTACCCTGTTTGTCCACTCTGAAACAATGCTCACTGGTTTCCTATTACATCTTCGGGAGACTCTGCAACTGCCGGTTGTGTTGCAGAGGTCAGGGAAAATAATAACGAAATCGTCAACAGGGATTTTGAATATTTTTGAAACTAAGTATGCGGTTAAGAATTTAGTTGTGTGTAACACAGATTTTAGCTTTTTTGGTAAATTGGTTTTTGTCTCTGGCTTTCGCCATCAACATCTGTCATTGAAGGATCCATGTACGTTACATTTCCTGGGAATTTTATTTTTTATTCATCTTTATTTCTGACTTTTGTAATGATGGTTGCTTTGTAAGAGTTGCTTTTATAATTGAGCTGATAGCCAAGTAGTTGGGCTGCCGTAAGTACATACATCATGGTAATTATTTAGTATTTAAGGATTGCATTGAATTGAATTTTTCGGAGGGAATTTGACACCTTGACCAGACTGGTCTTTTGTACCTATGTCCCAAGTCGGGCTCCCTCGGGAGGGAGAATGAAGTGAGAGGAGACAGAGGGCGGCCGATCCTAAGAGGTCACTGCAATACAGAGGGAAAGGTTACTACACTTTACCACATAGTGGTAAACTATGGATGACCGTCATCTCAACTGCCGTGACCCCGAAGCTGTCACTCCAGGCAGGCTTGCACAAACGGCATTCCGCCTGCCGCGTTTCTGAATCCGCCCACTAGGCTGGCTCTGAGATCGAAGTCTGCCCTCCGGAAGGGAAGCGTTTTCCTCAGAACACATTATCCTGCCATGCACCGCTAAGACTCCGGCCGACGCTTCTACCCTGAAAGAAATTACCGGATGAGAGATGATATGAAATGATAATGGAGGTGATATGGAGGGAAAGGAGATTCTGAGGATGTGATTAAGCTCCTCAGCATTCGCCCAGCGACTAGGAAAACCCACCGTAAAACTTTGGATCATGTAGGTCGGTCACGGGAATAGAAACCGGGGCTCCCGAATGCGGGCCACAGACGAAATCGACGGAGCCATCCCGCTCGGTTATTGTTGAAGGAATTTGAAGTTCTAAAGTGGTTATTTCCAAAGTAATATAAGTAAAAAATCATTAGCCAATCCATAAGTTGGTTATTATGTAGGTATTTACTAGTACAACCTATTAGTTTCTGTTACTAATACATACAGTCAAGTATTAATTATGTTCCATTTATAAATGTCTTGCTTACGAAAATATAAAAATATGCAAATATTTACACAGTATTCACTTGTTCGACTTTTTTAATATGACGCCATTCTCCTTAAAAAACAATATAGCTGTATCAGATTTATGTGTATCCCTTTATAATATTGATTAATACCTCTTAAGGCTTGGGAACTGGTATTATTATCCTTATAGTTTTATGACAGGACTCCTACATCCTAACAATTATCTTTAGAACTGGAGAAACCCACAAAGTTTTTAGCTGCATGTTTCCGTGACCTGTTAAGATTCTCAAAATAAATATGAGTATATTTTATGAATAAAACTAATAGAAATACCTTGTAATGAGCAACGCCGTTGCTTCACTCCCATTTTAACGTTTCCTTTGATGTACTTAAATGTCATGATGAGTTGAAGTATCATCCTACTTAACAGGGCATCCATGATACCCTCCACGTTTCACACTCCGGTGTCATTGGCGTGGTGAATGTAAGGATTCCTGGCCATATTGGCTTGCCAGGGACTGAAGTGGTGGACTCGGCAACTAAGGCGACAAACACAGAGCCCAATATTAATATATCCTTTGTCAACTCGGAACACTTTTGTGGAAAGCGGTGCAGTACGCAGAGTTGTCAGCCTTCCTCAAAAATATATTTACAACATGAAGTAAATATGTATATATACCGAGTGAGTCACCTGGCCCTATTTGTGGCCGCGCCCTGGCTCAGTGCTTAGACCGCTTGGCTCTCACCAAGGCGGTCCGGGTTCGATCCCAGGCGACCGCAAAGTGAGATTTGTGGTGGACAACACGGCGCTGGGGCGGGTTTTCTCCGGGACCTCCGGTTTCCCCCGCCATCTCATTCCACCGGTACTCCATCTTCATCTCATGTATTACCAGTGTCACCGCCTGCGTTGCCGTATGTAGTAAAAGCGGGCGTTGCCCCTATTTGGTTTTGAATGTATGCAACATGCTAAGCAACATATGTGACTTATGCCTTTCTTGAATGTCTTGTAATGGATCATATACAGAACAGTTTATGGAGAAGGGGTAGATAGCTAATTGCATAAGCGTTGTATGGGACAGAAAGCAATCACTATGTAAGTCGATTCCAAAAACATCATACCCATACACAGAGAGCTGCAGTACTAATTTTAGACGAGTTCACAAACTCTTATTTATTATCGTACATTCGCACACACCATTAAACACTCCCCTGAGGGAGCAACCTATCACGTGCATCAGTTGATAATAACATTGTAACTCCAATTGTCAGATCTACACAGTGAGACCAATTGGATTTAAATCTTCAGTCAACACGTGTTTTCGCTGTCCAGCCATGTCAAAAAATGCTAAAAATTAGGTAGATTTTGTTCATTTCTGTCTCAAATGATGGCAGTTTTTAATTTATACAGTACTTATAATGGCGGATACAATTTTCTTATTTGTGTTAAAACTATCAAAACGAACTCAAAACACTGTATGAAGCTGTAAAAAGCATGTAAAGATCCCAGGTGGAGCCTGAGGTCTGCGGTTAAATATTTGTATAGAAGTCTCTGCTCGCAAGTTGGAGTTGGCTCAATGGTATCATACAGGATACGTCACAACTTTGCCACTTCAAGTTGGGTTGAAATCCTTCGTATTCAACTTAAAAATTTTATTTCCATTTGTTTTACCTCATGGGTCCTATAATTTGATAATATGACATAAATAACATTTTTATAACATTATAGATGTTTACAAAATAAAATAATCGCCAAGTAGTTATAAATTCATAGTTCGTAGTAGACATTTTATTATGGTCGGTTTTGTGTTTGAACCATTCAAGTTTGAGACATAACACAAAAAAAAAATGAAACATAGGACTTAAGCACGAAACAAAAGGTATTACATTAATGTCCTCGACATGCTCCTAAATAGATGAAAGCCAATGGTTTACAACACCAGATACGGTAAGGATAATAAAGCTGAGAAACTCAGACATGATCCCTAACTGAAAATAATGATAAAGCTAGCCCGTAGTTTCCCTTTGAAGGGCAAGGTCCTCTCCAAATTGCCGGTAGAGTGAGCTTGGCGCAACTTGTATGGTGAGCTACTTCCTGTAGATCCCTAATTATGGGATTCTAATTCTTGTGTCTTTGACTGACAAGAGAACCATCAGCAATAATAAATAAATTAGTAATTAAAATACAGACAATAAGGACTAGGAGAAAGAAAAAAAAAAAACGTGACGTAGTTTCGAACCAGCCCTAGCATCATCAGATTCTGCCAGCTCTCGACCAGCTACCACGTATTCCACCTCGCTCTTTCGGAAAGTATTTGTTGCCACCTTACCTTTAATATGTGCGTGAAAAGACGTCGTTTATTTAAGCGTTTCGCAGTTTCATGGTTCTCATTCAGGGCGTAAACATGAATGTTTTGTGCACATAGTACCGAGTAGAAGGGCAGAGCTGCAATAATGACTTGTGTGCTAAAAGGGTCGATGTTTTCACATTAGACTATAATCTGCAGGTTGCATAGATAAGAATAAATAGGGGTAGCTGACTCATCTGGTATATATATAAAGTGTGTGTATGCTGCAATATAGCTATTTGGCTGCAATAAATATTGTTATTATTTTTAATAGTGAAGTAAACGTCCGATAAATTGGGTAATTTCCTGTATTCACCTCGTCAGGAGGAGTTGAGTTTGGCTTGTTTGCTTACTGCAAATTTAGAACAGCCATAACTTCAATGGGGACCCCACCCCACTTTATGCGCTGTGTATCAATGCTCTCTCAGTCCGTCATGTGTTGGGAATTTTTACAACTGCGGAGCTTTGTGGTGATCCTGGCGGACGATGACAAAGCAGTCGAAAGGGTTTTTAAACTTTCTCAGCGTTAGACTATCAGGTTAGGATGGAGCGAAGAATACATCCAGAGGTTAGCCTTTGGGTTGTGTTTGTCCGCAACTTAAAATTTTCTCTGGCTTTTGCCATGATTCATTCTGTATATTTAAGTGATTTGTACTTCATTTTGTAATAATTCTTATGCATGGCTCTTGTCATAATTTGTCTTTAAAAGGTACTAATGAGGACCATGGAGAAAAGCGTCCATGTACCACTTGTTAACAATTCTATTGCACTTTCATACTAACGCTTGCATTCTAATTCTCCGACCTATGTTACTCTTTTTTAATATCTTATCATTCACTGTATCGCAAATTCTGTAGAAATTTTAACACTAATAATCAGGCAGAAAATTGAGAAAGTGGAACTGACAGAATAACAGCACATTACAAAGTAATAGTATAGCGGTTAGGCACTTAATCTATATTAGCTTACCTTCAAACTGACAAAGAATACTGTATTAAAATTTAAAACATGAGTTTGAAATTGAAATGAAATGTTTAAAAAGCAATAGTTTTATTACTTCCTTTATTTTATGTCTCAAAATTCTCCAAAAATGTAAGTAGCATTGTGTACACTGACATTTGGAGAATATACCAGTATTTGGGGTTACTTCATTCTTAAATTTTTACCACAGACTTGGACAAGACGTGGGGAACAGATGAGAAATAGGATTTTGAATTATAGGTTAAATTTTAATGTTTTGGGGCTGAGTATAACAATTATTCACTCCCAATCAGGAACTGCTTCGTTTTGCTTGGGATCAAGCGTCTCTCTGTCTTTCTGAGATTCTTGATTTGCAGCCGTTTGTACAGCATCGGTACCAGATTCTGAAGGTTGATCGGCAGGGTTTCCATTACCAGGAGTACCATCATTGTCGTTCCAACCAAATAACCACTTTACGAATCTCACAACTGAATCCCAGATTGACTGACAAGCATCATCTGTAAAAAGAAAACATCCTAAAGCGTGATTTTCAACAAATTTTGTTTGAAGACTACTAGTTAGGATTATATTTCGGTTAAGAGTTTCAAGATTTAATGATCTTGAATTTATGTGAAATTGCATATCTCTGTAATGTAATGAACTGATCCAATCCATAAACACTGTCCCACCCCTTGTCACCACAGTCATGATCATTTACATGCAGAGTCACAGCTGTAATAAACAACTTCCCGGAGGAAACAACATAGCGTAAAAGCTCTTCCGGCGCATTAAGAAAGACCCGAATGCCGAACGAATGCCGGTTGAAGAATATCATTCATTAGGTGAAGGCCTTTTCCCCGATGTAAATTACAGAAGCTCTCCACTCGATGTTAATAATGCTTGCGTATCGTACCATAATAAACAGATTCGATTAATTTATAGTTTTTTGTGCTTTATTTGCCAAATCGTATCCACTATATATTGGTTCAATGAAATATCTCTACCTGTTGTCTACTTTAACATGTGCATTCTGTATAACACATATTTTCAACACTGTGGCATACTGATCTAAATATGACTTAGATCTGTGACATTAATCTTCGTCGGTCGTAATTTCCAATCGCTTCGAGACTCTCAAACCGAAATTTGCAGTAGGAAAGACATCCTCCTCCATAGAGGATATAGACTAGAAAGATCCTGATCATACTCCCAAAATGGAAGCGAAAAAAGGTAGGATACAATTGCCGAAACGATTATTAGACTAACACCGAAGAAAAAAGTTAATTGTTCCGACTACTACTAAAATATACATAATGTAGATCCAAATTTGATATGGTATCACATTTTGCTGCCATAGCTATCCTACAATGGAGCATACGAGGTGTAAGAGCCCATCGACTGGAGCTCGAACTTTTGCTCAACAAGCACGACGCCTTGGTTGCATGCTTACAAGAGACTAAGCTATGTCTACAAGACAATTTTAAATTCAGGCGGTATGCACCACTAAGGTGCCATATTCAGTTTCAGGAGGGAATTCCTGCACACGGAGGCACTATGATGCTCCTGAGGGATGATATATTCGTAGAGCTTATATCGTTACACTCTGACATCAGTAGCTCTAAGTATTAAATTGCCATCAAAGGAGCATTTTTATTTGCAGTATATATGTACCGTCATCTGATTACCCCTCGTTAACTGACTTAGAAGAACTAGTCTCCCAACTATCAACACCGTTTCTTTTTGTGCGAGACTTAAACGCCCATCAACCACTTTGGGGCTCAAATCGGGCTTGTTCGAGAACTAAATTTATGGCAAGATTTATGGAGAGCAATAAATTGGTTCTGCTGAACACCAGAGAGGCATCGCCCGATATGACTTAACGTTTGAGGACGTAAATTACAAAAAAAAAAAAAAAAAAAAGAAAAAAAATAGAGAGGCAACGTTCCTTTCCCGCTCCTGTAACACCTATTCGTATATTCATTTGCCGATTTGTTCATCCCAGTTAGCAGTTTCCTTATAGTGCTGATTTATATTCTACTGACCACTTTCCATATCGTCTTAGTCGCAGCACAAGATTTTTCTCCCTCGCGTATACATAGATGACTCTGGCCATTTGACCAAGTCAACTGAAACCTTTGCATCCGGCTGGCTGTTTTTAATTACAACAGCTGTAGCTCTGTTAAAATTTAGTTGAATAAATAATAGGGAAGGTTCTCTCCGCTGCAGAACAGTCTATTTCACTTTCGACTGCCGAACCCTGTTGATTTCCTGTCCCATGGCAGAAGAATGATGGCCGGAATGCTATTCGTGATCGTAGGCGTGCTCTTAAGGTTATCCATGACACTACACTGAACAACTTGCTTGAGTACAGGGAAAAGCCTGCCAGATCTATGCAAATGTAGGACTATGTAGGACTACTCATGCCCATACATCCAACTTTTGAGCTTTCCTATAACACCTCATTAGAGGCGCAAGAGCAACTCTCTTACTCCCAAGCCATCTGGTTACCACTTCTAGGAACTTCTTGACAAGCATGACATTAAAATCCCTAAAGTGTTTCCTAAGGGCGAGAAGATGTACCCGACTTGGCTGCGTGGAACGCCTCCACGTATACCTGGGCATGACACAATTCACGAAATCCACGTTGGCTCCTTATAGTGTCCGTACTTGTTTTTTAGAGTTCTTATCCCGTTGAAGTAAACATGTTCTTATGTATACTGACGGCTCAAAGAGCTCAGATGGTGTTGATGTGCCTTTGTCTACGGAAGTGAGCCCCATACCTTCAGATTCCGTAGCAGCACCATTTTTAGTGCCGAGCTATATGCAATATACCGAACAATTTTATTTGTACGTCGTCGTAGGATGGGTGGGCGACTCTATGGGCGACCATAGAGCCCAGCATTAACATCCCCTTTGTGATCTCGGAAGACTTTGGTCTCGTGGTGCGGAGAGCGGGACTGTCGTGCTGGCGCAATGAGTGGTCTACTCACCGAGAAAGCAAACTTAGAATGGTGAAGGAGCTTTCGACTTCCTGGGCAACTTCCTCTCGTGCATCTCGTCAAAGGGAAGTGAGAGTCGCTCGGTTACGCATTGGCCACTCTGTTTTGAATCACAGTTATGTTTTAAACGGGGACCCTCCTCTAGTCTTCCTGCTTTTAAGTTTATCCTCTTGGTCCACCACATTCATTTAGAGTGTTTTAACCTGGCACGTCTTTACCGGTCTGTTAATTTTAGAATTTAGTCAGATGCGTTTTACACATTTTAACCGCTTTAACTTTTAACCTTTTTAGATTTTGACATGCGTGTGTGTTTGTTTTAACTGTGACTTTATTTAGGATGAATGTTTTAAGTCATCTTTTAGCTAGCTTTCAGAACAAACCGCGCAGTTGAGCGCCCTTAAATACAACAATCATCATCATTTTCACCATCATCTTTGGTTCCATGGACCAGCCCATGTGGATCATGGCATGACGAAATACGATATGTTTACGATGGCTACACCTATTATCCACGCTTGCCTTTTAGAATTATTTTCAGGCTATAAAGAGCGTTTGTTAATTAAAACTTTCTTTTTAATATACACCACAACGTTACGTCATATCAGACGAATTAACTTATACTGGTGGGTCGAAAGCTCAGATGGTGTTAGGGGTAGATGGAGTCAACATGAAAAATTCAATGCCATGGCCGGGATTTGAACAACGGGTCTCCTGGTTTCCGTCCAGTAGCTGTAACCCATTTAATTCTTCATGTTGACTCCATCTATCAAAAACCTTGCCTATACACGACTAGTGTGAAGAAATGATTAATTTCCATCAATTAAATAAAATAATAGGTGTTCGGGGTGCTTATATCTGTGGAACCAAACTATATACATTCAGATTCCATACTAGCACTTCTATTTATAGTGCAGAGCTCTATTCAGTATACCGAGTCACTTTACATGTACGTCGATGAAAGATGGGAGATTGCTGAATCCTAAGTGATTCCCTTAGTGTACTTCAAAGCCTTAGGCAGCTTTACAGCTATCACTCTATTGCGCAGCGTACCGAAGATGCCCTCCACGTTTTATGCGCTTCCGGCGTTAGCGTGGTGTGTGCAGGGATTCCCGGTCACGTTGGTTTGCCTGGGAATGAATTGGCGAATTCAGCAGCTATGATGGTTACCTCACAGGCCTGAGTTATTGTCATTTGTCACATCGGAAGATGTTAAACTTGTATTGTGGAGAATTGTGCAGTTCTGCTGGCGGGAAGAGGGGTGCGCTCTCCGCGGGAATAGACATATCTTTAAAAGAACTAACGATTCCCTGGGTTACCTGCTGTCGTTCTACTCATCGAGAGCAGGTGACTTTAGCTCGGTTGCGGATTGGCCATTGTTGTTTTACACATAGTTGTTTAGTTAAGAAGGGACCCTACTTCAGTTTGTCTTCCTTGCAACGAAGCTTCATCCGTACGTTTGTCCGCCGCCCGCCCGCCCGCCCGCCCGTCCGTCCGTCCGTCCGTCAGTCCGTCCGTCCGTCCGTCCGTCATGTCTTACTAGAATATGTTTGCCTAGCACACTTTCGGAATTCTCTGCAGCTGCTGGCCTGCTTTGAAGAGGTGCTGACGCATGACAGCAAAGTGCCGGAGAATGTTTTTGATTTTTTTTATAACTTTGATTATAGAATTTGGTGAATAGAATGGTTCTGTATGCCTTCTGGCCTTATATCTTTATTTATATTTTTCCTTTGCCTTTGTCATAGCTGTACAAGTTTATTTTAGCTGCATTTTTATTTTTGATCCTTTATGATTTAAAGTTATATTCATATGTGAGTTTTGCCATGAAAAACTTTTAAAAACCGCTGATGACTGTGTAGTTGAGTGCCCTTATAAACACATCATCATCATCATCATCATCATCATCATCATCATCATCATCATCATCATCATCATCATCATCATCATCATCATTCTAGCATATCTTCGGAAGTCTCTGCAATTACCCGCTACCCCTTATAAGATACTGGTGGATAACATCCGAGCGGTGGATGATGATGATGATGATGATGTAGATGATGGTGGTGGTGTTTAAGGGCGCTCAACTACTCGGTCATCAGCGCCCATAAAAAACCAATGGGCTTAAAATCAATTAAAACGCAAAAACCTAAAATAGTAAAATGCAATTGTTAAAAACAAAGATAAAACTCACGCACAACGGTGTGGCAAAGACTAAAATAGAAACTAAAACCATCAAAACCAGAAAGGAGATAAAATGGTTAAAATACCCAAACTATTAGGGCCTAAATCCTAAAATTTGCAGATAAAACGAATGCTAAAACTTTGCCCACAGCCGTCTCGTCATCCGCGAGTATCTCTGCCAAGTTGGCTGGCAGCTGGAGAGACCTGCGGGGACGGGCTAGTCTAAAACAATCTAAAAATACAAGACGTACCGTCATTTCGGCACCAAAAAGCAAGAAAACTGGAGCCGGTGTCCTGTTTAATAAAAACCTGTGCCTAAAATGACAATGCCTATTGCGCAACCGCGCCAAATAAACTTCTTCCAACCGCGATAGGCGACAGGAGGTCTCCCAGTGATTCGGAAGCTCGTTTACTCTTCGGAGCTTGTTGTCACGAAGAGCAAACCACTCATCGTGCCAGCACGAGAGCGCCGCCCTACGCACAAGAAGCCGAAAGTCTTCCGCGGTCACAGCTGAAATGGTTACACTGGGATCTATGGCTGCCACCTTGGCTGCCGAATCTGCCATTTCATTCCCCCGCAAGCCCACGTGACCAGGAACCCATGAGCAAACCAAGCTATCGCCAGAGGTGCGTAGAACGTGGAGGGCGTCCTGGATACGCTGTACAAGAGGATAGCGGTTGCACAGCTCACGAAGGCTCTGGAGTGCGCTGAGGGAATCACTTAAATAAGGCAGTCACACAACTTTCAGCGGTGAATATATAAAATGGCTCGATATATTACAATGTATATGGAAGTGCTGCCATGGAGACAGAATATAAAGGGTTCAGCCCCATGGACAACCGCGCATCCAACTCCGCTAGAGCATTTTGACCCGTCGGTAAAAATTAGGTTAAAATCCTGATAGCCCGATAAAAATTCTAAAAATAATATGCGGATACTAATCATAGGCGCCGTTGACTTTCTGTGCAGCTTTATACCAAGATCTACGTGATAGGCTGCACGAAACCAATGGGGATACAGTCTTTCGCCACTAGGGAGCATCCTAGGCATCACGAGCCATATTTCGCAAGAAGCTCCGGAGGCTTAGGCTTTACACGGGTGTTCTCATATTGGACGTTGAAGGCGGTGTCCAAAAAGGGTGAAAAAGTCGGATGCAAAGGCACACTATTTAACCCACAGCCATAATTCACCAACAAAAAGTTCCGCCGAGAAGGCGGAAGTGGTTCTGCCACTTCAGCATATAGGCTAACAACTGGGCTAGTTGCGAAAGCCCCCTTAGCTAAACGAAGGACAGAGTTATGGACTGTGTCTAGTTTTTTCAGTGCAGTACTACGAGCTGAAGCATAAACGATGCACCCATAGTCCAGCTTGGATCGGATCAGTGTGTGATACAAGCGAAGCAGCACTGCACGTTCCGCTCCCCACGATTTCCCACTAATTATCCGCAAAATATTAAAAGAACGCTCACATCGTGCGTTCAACTACGCTATATGCGACGACCAGCTCAGCTTTCTATAGAAAACAGATCCGAGGAACCTCGTTTCATCTGCAAAGGGTGAAACATGGCGACTTAGTCGGAGGACGGGTGGTAACCAACTCTTGCGGTGCCAGAAGATACCGCAGACTGTCTTCTCTGTGGAGAACCTAAAGCCGTTCTTAAAGCTTCAGTCCTGAAGGTTGTATAAGCATTTCTGTAGACGACGCTCTAGGAACGCAATACGCTGAGAAGTACAGTAGACGGCGAAATCGTCCACGAATAAGCACGATGAAACACCTCGAGGAACACAGTTAGAGATAGAATGAATCTCAATAGCCAACAGTGTAACACTCAGTAACAATTCTTGTGGGACTCGTTCTCTTGGATAAAAAGGGTTGAAAAAATGGAGCCGACTCTTACTTGGAAAACGCGATCGTTCAGGAACTCCCCAAGGAACACAGGTAGGCGGCCACGAATATTCCAGCGTTGCAGGGTGCGTAACAGACCTGCACGCCAATAAGCAATATCATAAGCTTTCTCGAGGTCGAAATATATGCCGACGGTCTGACAATTCTTTTGAAACCGTTTATTATATGTGTTGAAATCGGCACCAGATGATCTACTGTGGAACGGCGACGGTAGAAACCACACTGGTGGCCGTGTGCACCAACCTCGTTAAGCAAACCCGCAAGAGACGTTTGCCTAAACGCAGTTAAAAGTTGATCGCGGTAAAGCTTACATCCTGGTGCACCATTGCCAATCGCCGGTTAGTTGGCAGTGATTATCTGGCAGGCGCTCGGTGCCGTAGAGCGCACCGCTCGTTTCAATTGTAACTGTTAAGAAGGCTACCGAACACACCCGGAAGTTCATCGCTTTGTGTTCGTCATTTGTAGTTTGTTTTTCGCTTAGCATTTGTCCAAGCAGAAGCACGTGCTTAAACAGCTATAGCAGAATATAACCATAATGGAAACAACGAGCAAGAGGACTCCAAACTTTTCTGCTTTTGAAGTAGACATTTTGTTAGATTTGGCAATCAATGGCTCCAAGTACTCTTGGAAAACCACTAATTGCACTAAAGTTATCAATGACTGACCTTACATCAGCATTACTTGCCGGAAATTGTATATAATTGCGTCCGAGGTCAGTTATTGCTCGCGACGCACTGTTTAAAATACGCAACGCCGTGGTCCGATGAGTATTAGATACGTCGCCGATTAGTATATTACATGCACCCGTTGCATAAAATCTTAAAGTTGTTAATACTCAATTCATTGGTGATATCGGATTATTTCTGTTTGTTGGGAATTCTAACCTATCACACAATTTGTCCACTAGCCACCACACTACTTCCTTAGATAATCGGAATCTTTCTTGAAATTTTCTATCGTTCATATCATCAAAAGGATTTCCTCTATCCACTATAACGGGTATGCGATTATTGTCACCACC
The DNA here is from genome assembly GCA_030765055.1 of Mantis religiosa. NCBI lineage: Eukaryota > Metazoa > Arthropoda > Insecta > Mantodea > Mantidae > Mantis > Mantis religiosa. The sequence goes on along the minus strand of CM060948.1, from coordinate 200,015,459 downwards.
GTCAATATATTGCGTATATAACATTTCGTCCTCGAAATTATCGCGTTCCAAAACATAAGCCGCCATTTTACAATTACGAGCTAAGATAATCGGCCATTCACGGCCGGTCAAAGTTAAACGGCGATTAAAGCCTGGATGAAGTTTACCGTCGTCGATGCATCAGAAATGACCGCTCATCGCGGTAAAGTCAATATTTAACCGCGATAATATATTGATCGAGATTGGTGCACACGGCCATGGATGTTCGTCAGTAGGTTGTGAGTTTCCAGCCACCACACCAACCGCCCATTGATCATGCGTTCCATTACCTTGAGAGAAATAGGACGGTAGCTGGAAGGCAGATGCCGGTCCTCCTCAGGTTTCAAAATTGGAATGATGGTGGCCTCCCGCCACTTCTCAGGATAACTGCCGTCAACCCATACACGGTTATAGACCTTGAGTAGGAAATCTTTCCCTTCCGGAGAGAGATGTTTCAAGAATCGCACGTGGATATCTTGCTATCTGCTGGATATCTATTACTTGCCTAGACCCGGCACGCAGTTTCTTCTAGTGAATCAGGTTCTCCAGAGTGGGGAGGCGTTGCAAAAACCTTAGAGTACGCCTGCGAGCACGGATTGCATTCTGGCTATCATCCGTCCATCATAGGACAGAACGGCGCCGAGGACTGGTATTTGAACTAGGAATAGACCGTTCCGAGGAGAAACGTATCTGCTCGGTAAGATGCTCTACTAAATCGTTTACACAGCCGTGTTCCTCGGAATTAAAAACCGCCAACTTGGTGTAAAGTGCCCAGTTGGCGTTATCGAAACGCCAGGTTGGCAAGCGGGTGAAACACACGTTTTGTCCTAGGAGAACAATGAGACACGGGAAGTCGTCACTGGAGTGGAGGTCACAGACGACGTTCCATTGGGGGGACACTGCTAACTGCGGTGAGCATGCTGCAAAACCCAGATGCGAAAAGGAGTTGAAGGCATCGGAAAGAAACGTAGGTTCTCCGGTGTTCAGCAGAACCAGGTTGTTACTGTCCACGAAGTCGGAGACAACTCTACCTCTTGCACAAGTTCAAGTGGAACTCCAGAGCGGGTGGTGGGCATTGAAGTCCCCCACCAACAGAAAGGGAGTTGGTAAATGAACAACCAGATCTAGGAGCGTAGTAAGCGATAGATTGTCTGAAGGTGGAATATAGATGTTGCAGACGACCAACTGTATCGTTGGGGTATTTCACGTGCAGCAACTGACTGGATGTTAATGCGTAAAGGTATGTCCTCCACATATACGTCATCTCGCACAAGGACCATAGTGCCTCCATGCGCAGGAATACCCTCTTCAGGAGCAAGATCACGCCTGAATGGAGTATCCCGCCTGAGTTGAAAGGTATCCTGTGGGCGTAACATGGTCTCCTGTAGGCAAACTACTAATGGATCGTGCGTATTAAGCAACAAATCAAGCTGTGGGCGATGCGCCCTAAGCCCATGTATGTTCCACTGTAGGAACGCCATTGGAGCGGTAGTATATAACGTTAAGGGTTATTCACCCTCATGACGATTTCGAGGGTGGCGGAATCAGTTTTCCCTTCTTTTTGGCTTTAGGGCTTATCCCTTTAATGTCCGCATTATCAGGTCGTTTTCTGGACGTCATCCTGGCAGTGTGGTCCATACCCTCCCGCTCCATTTCCTCCACGGATGAGGTCCCTTTGCCGATGGAGAACTTCGGTTCAAGGGCCCCAAAACGATTGGAGATGGAGATCGACGACGATAACAGGCGTCGGTCAGAGTCCTCCCCTGAAGACTCCTTAGAGGAGGAACTTCTAGAAGCCCTGGGACTCTTTTTGGCTGTAAATAGCGGACCGCGGGAGAGATGGTATGCGAGTACATGAGAGTTTCAGGACTTCCGAGAAGGACACCTTCTCTTTCACCCGCATCTCTTGGATCACCTTTTCCTCAAACGCGGGCAATTACGAGAGCTGGATGGGTGCTCTCCGGCGCAGTTCACACATTTAACCGGCGATGATCATGCACCATCGTGCTGTGACATCGCATAGTTAAAACAAGTAGGCGCGGCGTTTCAAAACCCGCATGAATGCCCGAATCGCTGGCACTCGTAGCATCTTAGACAGTTGGGTATATAAGGGCGTGCGTTAATTGACTCGTACCCTGCCCTAAGCCTTTGTGGGAGATCGACCCGATCAAAGGTCAGGAACAGAGTACGGGTAGACACCAATTCCCGTCTCTCTCTCTACGCTGCACACGGTAAACAGCCGTCACAACCTTGGTCTTGTTGGTTCTCCACGATTTCATTATGCGTCATGGCGTCCAAAGCGCGGGTGTTGACCACTCCGCGCGAGAAGTTAAGGCTCTTATGGACACTGACGTTCACCGGGTAACTGCCCAACAGGTTTGCCTTCAATATGACTGCTTGCTGGGAGACAGAATGAGCTTCCACCAGGAGCGTGCCATTTCGTGAACGAGTACAAGATTTCACCAGACCAGCTATTTTATCCAGACGCTTTTGATTGACGAAAGGGTTCAGTGACAGAAAGTTCTTTCCTTCCTCAGTTCAGGTTACAGCTAAGTAGTGAGGACCACAGGGCTCAACTACTTCCTGTAGAATTCCCTTCACAGTTGTTAGTTCAGATTAAGGTGCCATTGTGGTAATGTCCTCCACCATTGCAAACGCCTCCGATGGAATTCTCACATCCTGGGCCCCACCCCGGCTTAGGTGAGAGTCCTGGCCTGGATCTTGCTGACCTCAGAGTCACACCTCCAGTGTAAAGACAGAGGGACCCAATCGCTTTTAGGAGTGTAACAGCTCATGGAATGGCCCCTCCCCGAGACTGACCTTTATCAGCGGATACGAACACAGTCCTACATGGTAACAAGGGGCTGGGAATTACGCGTTACCCAGTCACCATTTGCGCTTCCCATTCCAACCACCCGCGCTATGTTACCCGTCAGACATGTGTTCAGGGAGGAAAAAGAAGAGGAAAAAATAAATAAATGGGTTCAAACACCGAAGTGGACCATAATTTGGGCGTTTGAAGGAACACTCTCACCTCGCGAAGGAACCCATTCGAGAGATTACACCAGAGCCTCTTCTGCCAGTTTTCGGGGTTACTGATGGGCCTTCTCGGCAGCCGTTGCGGTCCTGGGGCACACCAAGTCCCCGCCGTACGTCACCCCATCAGTCAGTCCCCTACTTTCTGACCAAAGAGGTTGGATTTTGAGAGGCGTGGTGGAGGAAGTTTTGAAATTATTTCCACAGTTAAAATATAAAATGTAGTGAAAAATATTTTTATACTTTACGTCCATTTACTTGTTGTTACTTAACACTTTTCATCTGACTTTTGCCTCGATTCTTCACATTTATTTTATTTGTAATTTATTTTACTATTTTAAAATTTTATTTAATTTATATCTATTTTTGTCATGATTAGAACTTAGAGGGTGCTGCTGACTGTATAGTTAAGCTCCCTTATACACATACCCCATATGTATATATCTTCAGTTACCTGAATTGTTTTTCCATAGATTGTTGCTAATGAATAACACTATAAATCACATAATTCATATATTATTACAAAATACCAAAACTTGTGATTGGAATATTTTAAACCGAGCTTAAAGCCTAATGAATTGTACTCACCACCCTTTTCTTGAGGATTTTCATTCTCTTGCTTGCTTCGGTCCGTGAAGAAGAAATTTTTTATTTTCGTCAACCAATCACCATCTGGACTACGCCGTACTCTGTTGTGACGAAAGGAATATGTTCCAGCAGAAGGATCTTTCTTGACGTGACTTGCTAATTCTCTCCCATCTTGGATCTGGTACCGCTTCCCTACACTTGGAACCGAGTTGCAGTAATGGCTCCAAATTCTGTCTGTGCCTACAGGATGCAAGATTTTATAGTTAATAAGAGAGTTGGCCCATTGTGCGGTTGGCATGCCATATTATACTGTCTTGAGTGCCTACAAAACCAGAGAATGAAGGAGGGATATGTCTAAGGTTTAGGTTATTGCCTTTTATTCATACTTGGTTCACTTAGCTCCTATAGCTGCTTAAATAAATGTAAGATATCTGCTTCCACGATGAGATAAACTATTGGGGAGGTTTGTTGGAGTATTATCAACCTCATCACCCCAAAGACATACTGTGGAACCCTATTAGAAAGAGTGCATCACTTTTTCCCAAACTAGGTTTCCGGAGCCACCAAGGGTCTAATGCTGCAGGTACGGGATTGCCGATCGTGGGGTCTCGACTTAAAACTCTCGATTGACTGCCTGAAAGTGATGAGAGGGTTTATGCCAAACGCCCAAACAACTTTGCTCATCCGTGTTTTACCCATAAACGATTGATCACCTCCCTGAACATAAGTCTGATGGAAACCTAGTGCGGCGAAGCGCAAGAGGTGACTGGGTATTTCATATGTTACAGGCCCTGGTTGTCATGCAGGACTGTGTTCGTATCCGCCGATAAAGGTAAGTCCCGGGGAGTGGCAATGCATGAAGTGATGCACTTCTGAAGGCCATTGGGTCCCTCTACCTTTACATTGGGAGGTGGCACCCTGAGGTGAGCAAGATCCAGGCCAAGACTCTCACCTAAGCCCGGGTGGCACCCAGGGAGTGAGCACGCCATCGTAGATATTTGCAATGGTGTATGACATTGTCGCTATTGCAGGAAATAAAAAAAAATCACAAACGTATTAAGAACAGTAGAAAAGAAGTATGTGAGTCTTGTAGTCCTCGCTATTTAGTCATTACTAGGAATGCCGGATATTTACTACTTTCAACCCGTTTAATATTCAGATGCGTTTAGAGAACATTGCTGGTCCTGTAAAGTAATGTATGCGATCTCGCAATGGCACGCGTCTGGTCGAAGCTGTTTCGCGGAAACAGGCTGCGAGAATTATGTAAGCTAATATGCTTGCGATTTATCCGGTGTGCGTTGAAATGCATAGGACTATAAACTCACGCGGCGTTGTAAACACCAGCGCATTAGTCGGAATAAACAATGAGGAGATTCAGGAAGACTTGGCGGAACAAGGTGTGACCAATTTATATCGAGTCTACCGCAAAGATCGTGTTGAACTGGTGATCACTCGTACCCTGTTTCTTACCTTTGATCGGGTAGATCACCCGCAAAGCATAAAGGCAGGGTAATGAAGTTGCTGAAGTGAGGCAGTATATACCCAATCCGTTGAGGTGCTACAAATACCAACGCTTTGAACACAAGTATTTCTTGTAATGGAGTTGTTACCCGCGTTGATCGACGGGAAGTCAAGCATGATGGGCGTGTACTTCACCTGCAACATAGAGGTAATCACTCACTGAACTCCAGAGAATACCTTCGTTTTATGCAGGAAAGGGCGATCCGGAGGTTCGAGTAGGTGAGGTGTCCCTGGAAGTCCGGAAGCTCTTGTGTGTTCGTCCGCCTTCTGTTTCTAGGATCGGTAGCTAGACGTGACATCGCAACACAAACTACCGGATTAAACTGGGCAGTAATTGCAGAACCAACAATGAAACCAAGATCACAACCAAAGTAACAGATACCAGCACGAACAATAGTTAGCACGCCTACCAAGTACAGTCCTAAGAAGAACGTTTCAGACAACTCGCCACCGAAAACATGTACATTAAAATCGACATCTGAACCTGTAATGAATATTCGTCCAAAGAAAATTCAAGACCTCATATGAAGGAACTGACTTCCTTAAGGAAAATAATAAGATCGGTAAGAAGACGGCTATTCAGCTTAAGAGTCCGTGACCATCCCCTTCGTGATCATTTTCTTAAGAATGATCTGGAGAGGACTCAGATCGGCGATTATCATCTTCGTCAATCGAAGTTTCTGAGGCTCTGGAACCGAAATTTTCATTTGGAAAGCGGCCCTTTTCCATAGAGGATATGGAACATGAAGATCCTGCTCTCACTGCCAGAATGACAGTGAAGAAAGTACAGGATAAATCTGCTGAAAAGGGATTTAGCCAAACTCCAAATAAGGGGCAAGTTGATTCGACCACTGCTGGGCAGGTAGCTTTTTTTCGTGCTAAGTTATGGAATGTAATAAAGTAAGCGGTTTTTATGCCTTTTCGCCTTTTATTTATTGTTTTTCATTTTTCATTTTACTTCTGGTAATTCATAAAAAAAGTTGTCTCTGGGCATTGCCGTGATTTAGTTGTTAAAGGGTGTTGATGACTATGAAGTTGAACGCCCTTATACATAAATCATCATCAACGTCTACTTTCCAGGGGTAATTTGCAGTACTTTGATTCAAACCCTTTCTTAAATCTCTGATTATAAAAGTAGTGGGTCCCTTTCTTTCCAGGAATGGACAGTTATTGAGGATACGCGAGGCTCTTTTCTCACCCTCTTTACCGCCTGCGGTGCCGTATGTAGCAAAAGCGGGCGTTAAATACTACACAATTAATTTCATTTCACCATCTTTCCGTGTTCTACACACAAATTCTTTCTTCTAGAATCCCAGTTTATTTTCAGTAAAATGTTAAGAGTTCTTTTTTACGTAATTCAATATGGGACTATCTTTAAAACAATATTTAAGGAACTTCCAGAAAAAATAGGCAGGATACTTCCGAATATACTGATGTTAATCAGACCAAACGCTCTGTCTTTCCCCATTCTGCATAAACTTATGTTTGTAGCAAGTGTTCCATTCTTCAATGTTTGGTTTTGAAAACTGCTGGAAATGTTGCACACATACAATATTTTTTAATTTACGTCCTCCAACGTTAACTCATAGCGGACGATGAATGAATGAGATCAGTGTCCATGGTGCTTACTGTTTTCCGATATCCGTGTTTCAGGATAACCCTTATTCAGGTTACTCACTCTGACCGAGATTCACACTCCGGACCCTTTGAACTTGAGGCAGACACTCTATAATCTACGCTACCTATGGGGGCTGTATGCGTAATACAGCAGATGCAAGTAGAACTAATTGGAAATGCGATTATTTATATTTTTGAATATTTGTATTTACTTACTATTATAAACTTCGAAAATTTGATTATCCCAGAAACATTTATTCCTCATCTAGCAATTTATTGTAGGTAATTCCTAATTCATAGTGAATCGCACAGAATAAAACAACAAAATAACTATTGGTGTTCTAATATTTGAAGACAGAGGGGCATGTGAAAAGTTTATCACTTTCTTGAGGTAATTGATTTTTTCATGTAGTTTAAAGGCTTAAAGCAACAAGAATTGCAGATCAACTTAATGGAATGTTATGATATTTCTCTTACAGACTTTCGTAATGCAGAGTATAATTTTAAAACCAGGAAGAAATATATAATGTATGCATTACACACTTCTCAGTCAGAGTAAACAAAGTACAAGATCAAATAGCATGACAAGGAACGTAACCCTAAGTAGCCACAGGCATTTAACAAGCACACGAAGAAAATGTAACTAAGTACTTCTATTCAACTTGAGTACAAACGTTTTAACAGCAATACCTGAGGGATATCAAGCAAAAGATCAGAATACACCTATGTCAGTATCAGGCATCAGGAGAATAAAACCAAAGCCAAAGAGTTCTGCTCCATTTTCGTCACTGTTGGTCCAAATGTATACCTACATGATACAGTGCGCTTTAAACAAGAAGCAATTTGTAACTGGAGAGGGCTGCTTTTAATGATTTTCATGACAATTTCCCATTCGCTGTTTCCCTAGCCATTAAGGTGCCACCATCCACTATTCCCTTCGCCAAAAAATATGCTTTCATAGGTAGCATAGTACTACATACATTAAAGTGGCAGAAAATATATTTATACTACTTATCAACTTTTCAATACGTCCTGGCATCGCGGTCCTTCCACTTTAGAGTTATCAGAAATCGCTTCTTGTTTAAAAGCTGTTGTCAGAAACATCGAAACCTTATTCTACGTTACCCTTTAAAGAAGTCTTTCACCTGTCATAAAGCCCCATCTGCTGCCATTTGCCATGAAACCTATCAAAACATCTTTGATCCTCAGATGCCAAGACATCCATGGCAGTGGTTCTACTAGATCTCCCGTCCGAAAGCAGTTCCATATGATGCGGTTGTAATCTTGTTCCTTCATCCAAGTCGCTCCAGCACGTCCATCGCCGTTTTCCATCGAGACGTCGTACAAAAACCCCGCTCCAGTCACCCCTGCATTACAATAATAGACTTTTGGTAACTTAAAACTGTAACTTTAGTAAACATTTATTATAAATTAAATACAGTGGGCTCCGTTAGACTCTCTACACTATTAACCAAAACGGTTGGCATCAACCAAGGGGAAAAAGCACCATTGTGTGCAAGTGTTTGTTTTCATTTAAGCTGAAAATATTTTCAATTGAACAGAATGTGGATAATTATTTTGTATTGCTTATATTTTTATTTACTTTTGTTGAGAAAGTGGCAAATACACTAAATAGGGGAAAAAATTTCGGAACTCTACATCAAAGTTTCAGGATGCTCTCTAGTATTTCATAATTAAAATAATAGCTTAGATAGTGCTGAATCCAAGTAATCCTTTGGAGAGGCTATATAATCAATAGTATATAAATAAACGTACAAAAAGAAAACATCCGCCTCTACTAAAATATGTAATATGATTGGAAGTTGTTATTCATCTCCCCAGGAACGTAGTGCGGTAGAAACGGAACTTGTGGTCCCGAGGTTCCGAGCCACTCAGTCGTATTCTTCTAGGCGGTAAGACGGCGCATGGAAAATTAACTTTGCCCCAAAACTAGGTCTGATCCTACAACGACATACCGTATTGAGAAACGGTGTGACGGATACTTGTGCGTTGGCCGGTGGCTAGGTAAGCAGTTGGAGATGACTGGGTAATACGTAATTGCGAGCCTTTGGTTAATTTGTCGATATACTGAAATATATAGTAAGAGAGTATTTTGGCTGAAAATTTATCTTTCACTTTTGTCATTATTGTTGTGACATTTAGCTTTACTGTTCTTCCTAATCACTCTTATTTCCGGTCTTTGAAATGATTCGATTTATAAGGGCACTCGACTGTTTAGTTGATCGCCATTAAACATACATACATTCATACATACTGTCACCCAATTAGCGGAAGGTATAACGGCACAGCTGAGAGGAAACCAAAAGGAGCGGAGCCACGCCTCCCATTAGTCTCTGTCACTAACTGAGGGGTGGTTAAAGGAATGTCACCCGTCCCTGGATGTTTCTCTCCCCTTCTCCCATCACCGGGAATATTCGCCTGAAAACTAGAAAAGCCGAGAATACGGCGAGATGCCTATAAAAAGGGTTTCAGAGAGACAGACAGTCAGTGTTAGTGCTGGACGTGCTAGTGAAGTAGCGCCGTGCAACGGAAGCAACTACGTAATTGTGTACGTGCATCGGAACGATAACGGACGAACTGGTGAATCGTAATTGTGTGCATTACGTAATTTTGTGTAATTGGCAAGTGTTTAACTGTAAGTCGGTGGAAATAAAGAACATTTTTGAGTGGTGAAATTGGACTTTTCATTTCACGAACCCGCAAAGTCACAATACATATACACATAATCTTGTCATCTCCCCGCCTCGGAAGCGTAGATGGTAGCGTGTTGGCCTCACGTTCAAGAGGTCCCAAGTTCGAATCTCTGTTAGGGTAAGTTACCCAAATAAGCTATCTTCCGGGATTTTCCCTTATCCTTCAAGATGAATGTCGGGGAACTGTAAGTTCCATGGACGCTGGACTCATTTGAGCATCATTTCACCAAATTCATTCACTGTGCTATATGACTTAACGTTGGAGGACGTAAAGTTACAAAAAGAAAAAGAAAAGTTCGTCATCTCAGCCTCACTAGAAATGAAACTCGAAACTGCCGATACAATCTTTACCTGACTGCATTTTCAATGCTCTGTCCACATATTCTGTAGCTTTTTACTTCCTCTTTCACCAAATGCACTCATGTCGTGGCCATTATTACAATACCTCGGTAGGTGTATGGTTTTTTTTTTTTTTTTTTTTTTTTTTTTTTGTAATTTACATCCTCCAACGTAAGGTCATATCGAATGATGGATGAAATGGATGAAATGATGCTCAAATGAGCCCAGGATCCATTGAGGTTAGAGTTACCCGACATTCGTCTTTTATGATAGGGGAAAACACCGGAGAAAACCTTATTTAGGTAACTCACCCTGACCGAGATTCGAACTCGGGACCTCTTAAACGTGAGGCGGACGCGCTACCATCTACGCTACCGAGACTGGCTAGGTCTATGAGATGTGAAGACTACTGGATGGTAGTGTAATACTAATCTTATACAGTACAAAATGTGCAGTTACATGTAATTATTAGTTTCTCTTTGCGAAAAAGTAGTCATTATCGGACACACCGTTTTTTTTATCAGACTCGCAGCCACAAATGATGTAGTCTTTATTGAGTTTAGCATGACCATGTAGCAGTTCACCTTCTATTGTGACCATACCTTCTGGCAAACCCAACTTTCAGTTATTCCTGCTAGAGGTTATCAGTTGGAGCACTGAAAGAAGTACTCAGTTGGTGTTACAGTAATCTTTAAAAATCAAATGCAAGCTATTTATTACGAATTGATATTATTAAATATTATAAGAATACTTGTCGGAAACAGGTGCTATAGTGACATTTATATTATTTCATATCCCACCAAATTACACCTGCCTTTGTGTTACAGTCCACTGATTTCATTAATTTAAATAGGGAGTGAGAGAGTGACGGATAGTATGTGTTTCTTCTGCTGCTACATGGTATTCAGCTGTGCAAATCCAAATAAAACGTCGTAATGTTCACGGTCTTTATCAAAGTCTGAACAGAATAACGATAATAAACCAAATAAATATTGAGAGTAATTAAGGTAAAAGTCACACAAAGGTATTATTTGGAAGTTATTATCCTCAGTTACAATAATCATCCTGGGTATAGGAATTTTTAAGCAATAAAGCAAGGACGTAAGGAAATAATGTTTTATTATCACAGCATAGGTTAAAATATCCCTAACGCTCAAACTGATCTTTATCATCTCATGAATGATGTTGGGCTGCAGTTTTTCTCGTTCATTCTTACGATAATGCTTTGAATGCTTATAAATTGTTCAGAATATAAAAGACTGATCATTACGCTATAGCTGAAGGCTTCTTAGCGCAGGTTGCGCAGTAGCAATGGGCTGAATTATCTGACCTATCAGCGCATGGCAAGCGAGAATAAAAGAGACAGCGTGCTCTCCTTCCTTTAATCTCTCTCTCTCTCTCTCTCTCTCTCTCTCTCTCTCTCTCTCTCTCTCTCTCTCTCTTTCTTTCTCTCTCTCTCTCTGTGTGTGTGTGCGCGCGCGCGTTCTTTGTGTGGTAGCTTTGCGCCACCCACCTTTGTGTCTGCTACGCACTCTGGTTGGTGTGGGACCTATTTGAATTTTGTTTTACCTGGAAGCACGGTGGAATTCCAGATCCATGCTGTCCATCTGCCTTCACCATCCGTCCAAGACATGGACATTCCCTCCGCCCATTCGAAGTTCCAGAACCAGAGTCTGCTTTTCGAATCGTTGAACGCAATACCTTGCTCTTCAGGTGCAACAATAGCCTCAGATATGTAGCCAGCATCCTCTGTTATGTCCCACCAAAAGGATGGCACTTGTATCTGTGAAGAACAGAACTTTTTTAAATAGCTGTCACAAAATGTTCTCTCTTGAGCAGTTAATGAGACACCGAAGTGCTATTTTTTTCAACCGATTAAAGCTATTTCGCACATGAATTGCTGTTAGTTAAGGAAGGAAGGAAGGTGTTACATATAAAATTTGATTCACTTAATTAAAGTTTCTAAGAATTAACTTAAACCAATTTCATTAGCTATCATCAAAATATGCCTCATTCAATAAATACTGAACTGGAGATTTCAGTTTGTACGCTTGCAATTCTTAAAATGTTTTTACTAACTATCCGAAAGAACTTTCATATATTTTGAGGCAGTGTAGCAATTGGGAGCCAATTTAGAAGTAACTCTTACAATATCGCCCTTCAATCACCCACTACACTAACTATAATGGAGGGTAGATATGGAACCTCAAAGTGGAAAAACAAGAGCTTTTAAGTACGAAACTTAGTATTTAAGCTTTCCATTTTCCAATCACACAAAAATTTAGAGGGTGACCTACCCCAACTTACCGCAAACAGCTTTTTTTCTCGTTATCTTTCATTTTTTTCAACAAAAACAGCTCTAGATACTTTGATCCCAAAATACGTGGCATTTGTATAGCAAATAAAATGTCATTCTTGACAATTTTGTGAAGTTCTGAAGGTCTGAAGTTCTATTAATTCATTATGACAAATAGAATTTGTGAACTGTGAGAGTAAGGCATTTGATATTCAAAATATTTTGTCTCATTTATGCCAAACAAAGGATTTCCGACAAAACCCGTTTCGAGATATTCCTTAATGTGTTTTAGATTTTCAGGTACTTATATTTTTCACAAACGATAAATCGCCATTTCATTTTGTTCTGGCCATACAAGGCTAATGAAATTTCAGAGGCATCACACTAGCGACACTCTATTTATATACCTTGACTATCGATACAGCTTAGAGGTATTCATTTTTCACCAACGAAATGTTTAAGTATTTAATGTATGATCATATCTACTAAGAATAGGGGTCCGAAGAATGGACCTTTTAAATATATTAAAATGCAAAATATAAGGTACTATAACACTGAATACACAAATATCAGTTTTAGCATCTATTCCAGGACACCGTTGTTTTAATATTTACTGGCTGATAATATTGTCAGGCCTGTCATAACATGGAAAATAAGATTAATCACCATGTGGTTTTTAAATGTTGTACCTTCTCTGCCAGGTAAATGTACGTTAGAGAAGATATAATTCAACCCAAAAACTAGATATAGGTAGTGATTTCAGCTGTAAAAAGCGTTTTGAGGCCTGAACCCGAAGGCGCTTTTTTTTTTTAAAGTACATTGTGTGTATGTGTCTGTGCGTGTGAATTGTCTTACAAAACGAATAGTCGATTAAATTCTAAACTTCGAGTATACAATCAGCGTCCTTCAAGGATGCGACACTAAGATTTTACACAAAATTTCTACAGCCAAAATACCCTTTTTGCAGAAATAGTTATGGAAGATTTAGAGTTTCTCAAAAATAGCTCTAATGATTTGATTGAAAGCAGGTTTTAAAATATCTTCATGGCAAATGAAAGTTATATCTAGAATGTTCTGGTGAAGGCCTCTGAAGTGCTCTTCATTCTGATTGACTTTACATAACTGGTAAATCGCGAGAGATGGAGACAGTTTTTCTACATAAAAAAGTAAATGTTAAAGTAAACCACTTATGTCAAAACATTTCTTTAAAGGTTAGGCATTATCGATATCTTTCTTGATATTGGTTTGAACTTTCAAGTAGCTCTACGTTTCTCAAATAGAAATTGATATTGGTTAGTTAATTTTCCTACTTTCTTCCCTTCTAGTAAAGAGAACGTAATTTCATAATTATACATAGCCACCAGCTTTTAAAGTATTTGACAGCTTAAGTCTAACATATTTCCCCACTAACACTGTTATTACAAAGATTATCTCGACTAGCGCAAGTAAAATAGATGAATCAGCTTTTCTAAACATAGTTCATTATTAATAGAGAACCAAATTTGAATGCAATAGATCAGACTCTTTTAGATTATTCAGTTTTATGAAGAATTCATTTCCTTTATTTAAGGAAATAGAAGTATTTAAAATAATGTAGAACTGCACCTGAATCCCCTCGATTCTATAGTTGTACAAGAACTATACCAACTTGAGCATTATCTACTGACCAAACAAGCAAAGGAACCACATTGTTTTTAAATTGCTATTTAGCGAAAATTATCGAAGCTTAAAATAAACTAGATTGAAAAAAAACTTCAATGTTTGGGATCATATGCTAAAGTGTAACTGGTATACGTGCAGTATACGGTTTGAAAGATGTATACTATACCTGTGCTATATGGCAGATGGCTGCAGCAAAGACCATGGATAGAACCACTGGTAGCTTCATGATGACTGATCTCACATAGCCAGGGAAGTGCGTTCAACCACAGGGCGGATCTGCCCCCTCTCCATTTCCGGTCACCTGTGTTGGTTGCTCCAATTTGATTTCGTTAATCTCTCTGATGTCGAACCGCTCATGAGCATTAATAGGCAAATCGTGCATCCCAGCCAAATTAGGAACACAAGCCTAATAAGATATCAATATTACAGCACTCATTTTCCTTCCAAAACACGCAGCACATATCTGGCTTATTTCAACAAGTTACTCCTTCAAGTTTTTATATTTTGTGAGAACATACGTTTACATTAATAACATGATTTTGAAGTGTACTAATATATATATATATAAACATAACGCAACGCAACCCATGGCGTAACATTTCCCAATTGGACCTGAGCCTACCAACCCGACTGCCGACCTCACGCCCACTTACGCACGGCAGAGGTGAGTGATTATCCAACCGATACGTGGAAGAGATGTGATCAGCATCTCGACATTCCCCAGCCGGAATGTTGGGCCGCTTACCTATCGTAAGTTCCTCACGATGCTGAGTGAGCACCGGTCCTATACCGGGACCTAAAATCCCCACCACATGTGTGGGATCGAACCCCGACCGCTTTCCGTGGCCAGGGACCAAGGCATGCTGCCTTAGCCCGTTACGCCACTGCGCAGGACACACACACACACACACACACACACACACACACACACACACACACACACACACACACGCAGGACACACACACACACGCAGGACACACACACACACACACACACACACAAACACACACACACACACACATATATATTACTCATTATCAGGCGCAGAACAAATGAAATTCAGATAGAGAAGCAAAAATTTCTTAAATAAGACGCTCACTTTCATCTGAATGGTGAATATTGGATAACTCTAAGCTCTACGTATCCTGAGCTAATTTGAGCACCATTTCATCCAATTCATTCATCGTCCAATATGACTTAATGCTGGAAGAAGTTAATTAAAAAAAGTTTGTCAATTTATTTAACCATTGATTTATTTTACTCGGTTATTTAAATACTTAAATTTTCATTTATTAAGTTTATAAGATTTGAAAAGCTTACATTGCGCTTAATGCTGGAAACTAACATCAGTGCCAAGAATGAGACGAACTATTTTGACTCTCCATACTGATGATCTGGCTACTTGAGCTGCCATGGTGAATACCAAAATGGATCTTAAATTTTCACACCTGTTTCAGCTGCGCCCGTATCCCGGTAGCTCTTTAATCTCATATATTCGCGATATCCCAACTTAAAGGTGAAGATCAGCAGCACCCGGTAGGGCAAAGGCCACAGATAAGGATTACTACAAAATGAAAGTGCTAGCCAAGTCAAACACAAGGTAGGGGAGACCGGGGGAAGTTGACGATGTTAAAAGTTCTTTGCAAGCATCACTAGAACGGCTGTTACACCAATTTGGATATATTTTTATTTTAATTTTATCGAAATTATTCTTCCATTTTAAATAAGCATGCACAAATGCCGGTACTGGGGCAAGATGACTTTGATCATGCAGCAGGATGACAATTCTGATCTTAAGTTGAATAATAGTGATTAAATGGTTTTATTGTAAAACATTATCATAATAAATTAGTACAACTCAAAATCTGTAGCTTTCCTTAACAAAAGCCTCAAACAAATATTCCTTCTTCAGAGTTGGAGCAGTTCTCGTGCCATCATGACTGGCATTTGCCACACTGAATCCAGTCTTCTAATGGAGGATCGAAAAAGTTCTCATCACAAGCAGGACACTGGACACTGCACTGTGCTTTCTTTGGGAGTTTCAGCTGACGACTTGAGTGTCCGAAGTTCGAGCTTCATCCTTTATGTAGAGGAATCAAATTTCTTTTCTTATCAACCCCCTTTTCTGTAATTGAGCCTCTCGTTTATGTTGCTTTAATTGTGCTTGTGCCACCTTTACTGCTTCTTTCTGAACCAACATTTCTTTCATAGGTGAGCTTCTAAAGACATTTGCACATTGCCTGTGACTAATTGAATTTTTTCACTGATGGCGCATTATGCAACAGTTTTGGAATCAAGTAGTATGAAAATCGCAAAAAAGTGAAAAATACGTTAAAGCACTAAAGGTCTCTAGGAGCAAGATGACGAGATCGTTAAATTGCCCCAGTCAACTTTCCCCGATAGGGAATGTTAGAAATATTTAATTACTATGATAGGATTAACAGGAAATAAGTATTAATGAACACTGTCGGCGAAAAACATATTAGATAAGATAGTAATGAGTAGCAAAGGGTAACCAGATATACTACCCGTAAGACCACGAGATCTTGAAAATTACAACACGTCAGAGAGAAAACACGAACTGAGAGGGCTGATCAGCAAAGACTAAGACTGATTTATTTTTACAGTTTATTACTACAATTCAATGTTTACATGATCTTTTTAAAAGTAGTACCTTCTACTTCAATGCACTTTTTATAGCTTCTCTAACAGTTCCTGAACACGTGCGGCAGACCATTCTTTGTCAGGTCCTTGAGAATCACCTCACTTTTCTTGAGCGCTGCTTCAGAGTTCTCTAATCGAATACCCCTAAGCTTTGCCTTTAGTGATGAGAATAAAAAAGTCACAGGGTGGAAGATCCAAGCTATAAGGTGGATGTGGTACACAGGTAATCTTGAATCGAGCCAGAAACTGCATGACTTGATTTGTGACGTGAGGCCGTGTATTGTCATGATGAAGTCGCCAAGCTGTGGGCGTTTCTTTGCAATGTCCTTCCTCAATGTAGCCAATACTGACCTGTAGTATGCTGATGTAACAGTAGTGTGAGGGGGAACTGCATGCTGGTAAATCATTCCATTATAGTAAAAAAATGTAATCACCATCACTTTCCCTGCAGATGGAACAACTTTTGCCTTTTTTGGTGTTGAAGAATCTGTCGATTTCCACACTGTGCTGGCTTGTTTTCTTTCAGGATCATAATGATGCAGCCATGACTCATCACCGGTGATAATGGATTTAAAAAATGCATCCCCTCCATCAGAAAAGAGATGCAGCACCTCACGGCTTATCTCCATTCACACAGCCTTTTGTTCGGAAGTTAACAGACATGGCACCCAACGAGCAAAAACTCGGGTCGTATGGAGATGGTCGTGCATAACTGTAAACACACTGCCATATGAAATTCTCAACACTTCACTGAGGTTACGTAATGTTATACGCCGATCCTCTCGGACAATCACAACAGGTGTGTTGATGTTGACTTCAGTCACAGCAGAAGTCGAAACACCAGGTCCGCCTTGCTTAACAATGATAAGTCAGGTTTCTTTGAAGTCCTTGAACCACCTAAACACTGTCGCATGAGGTAGTGCACCTTCACTGTACGTTTGCTTCAGCTTTTCATGAGTATCGGTGGCTGTATGGTTTAAACGAAAACAGAATTTGATTGTGCTGTACTGCTCCTCTCGCGTCACCTCCACTGTCTGGTATGCGAAATGCACGTAGGGTCTGCCAAATAGAGCATTACTACCAACTTACCAATACCAGAGGGCTGCGCTGTGGCTCAGTGGTTAGACCGCTTGGCTCTCACCTAGTCGGCCCGGGTTCGATCCCAGGCGACCGCAAAGTGAGATTTGTGGTGGACAACACGGCGCTGGGGCGGGTTTTCTTCGGGAATTCCGGTTTCCCCCGCCATCTCATTCCACTGTTGCTCCATCTTCATCTCATGTATCATCAGTGTCATCGCCTGCGGTGCCGTATGTAGTAAAATCAGGCGTTAAACACTACACATTTTACCAATAGCAGAGTGCTACCACCTATCGACACTATACAAACTAGAAACAGGAGCATGGTCCCCCTTGTAAAGGTGAGTGTTAACTTGCAGTTTTCAATAAGTAATCGAGCCAAACATCTTTCCTCCCAACCAGATGAACAACAGGACGTTACCCAGTTTATCGGGGTTTCTCTTCCTGTTCGAAGCTCATTTCCAGGAAAGCTGTAAACATGAATTTGTATCATTGGATGAAAGGTGACATTAATTGAGGTTGTCCATCACACATATACATTTGAAATTATTTTCACAAATAAGAAACGTTTCACAAAAATATTGCTGTAGGCATTACGTGTTGCATGCACACAAAGTCCGTATACCCCCATATCAAATTCAAACTAACTTTTTACTTATAGCCATTATTATTTAATTAATGAATTCATTCATTAATTAATTAATTCATTCATTTATTTAAAAGTGGTCAATAAATTTGAGTGATCAATTTACTTAGGAGTGAGGTTGAATAACAATGGAAAGTGGGGAGCACACAGGAGAAAAATGGAAGCAAAAGGAAGGGTGGCAATGAATAAAAATATGCGGGATAAAAGGGATAAAATATGCAAATATAAACTAGAAATTACAACCAAGTGGTTAGAAAGAATGTATAAAGCACTAGTTGAATACAAAATGTTGTATGCAGTGGAGATCTGGGGGGGGGGGGGCCACAGAGGTAAACAAAACGGTGAACCAAAAATACAGAAGGTTTTGTAAAAGGCTATTAAGCCTACTAAGATCAGCACCTAGGGAAGTAGCTTTAGTAGTATTAAGAAAGACAATAATAAATTGAATAATAATGGAAAGAATAACATCATTTTGGTATAGGTGTTTGGCCAAGGAAGAAGGGGAGATTATGAAATTATGCATGAGTCAGCAAAAATATTAGTGAACTCAAATAGTTGGTGGGCAGAGATAGGAGGAATTATGGAAATAATAGGAATGGGAGATATATGGAGATTAGAGGAAAGGAATACAAGCGATGTGGGTAAATTGGTAAAATGCAGAATAGAAGATATACAAAGACAGGAAATATAGGGAAGTATAGAAAATATGAAAGAATTACACTTTTGCAAGCAATTAAAAAGAAATTGAGGACGAGAAGCATATGTAGATTACTGCAACAGGCAACAGAGGGAAGGGTTAGCTTGGATGAGAACAGGAACAGTATTTCTAAGAGGGATAAGAGTTAGGGAAATGGGAATTTGTGAATTGTGGGGGGAAAAGAAAGCATAGAATACTATGTAACAGAATGCGAGGAGGTTGCAATGTAGAGGAAAAAGGCTTGGGAGGAAAAGTGGAAGAAAATAGAGAAGAGGATACTTGCTATACACATATTAACGGGCAGAGAGGAAAAGAAGGTAAGAAGTATAGGTGAGTTCTTGCAGAAGGTAAAAGAAAAATGGGCAAGACATGTAAAGAATATAAGAAAGGAAGATGTGGGGGAGGAATGGGACTAATTAAGTAACAAGCAGGTATGGAGGGTAAGAGCTACCTGACAGAGCAGAAGACCAGGGTGTCATTTAAGCCAAGGTAGCAACAAGGTAAAGACAAATAGTGTAGCCTAAAGTTGTAAATTGTAAAATTTTGGAATATGCACAGTAAAAATCTAAATCTAATCTAATCTATATCTTTAATCATCAAAAGCCTCTCAGGTAACACAACAGAGCATAGATTATTTGCTCTCAGAAGCCGCTGATGTTTCATAGTGCACCAATGAACGTCTTACTTCAGCCAAAGGAATCAAAGTAATCACAAATGGCATGACTGGAACTTCACGTGGTCACACTGGGTTTCGAATTCTGTTTTTTTTTTTTCTCTCTGTTACTCCGTTGGTTTCCTAATGACATATCATTTACTGTTCATCTTGATCTTCTAGCACGTAAATGTCTACGCGTGGAATTTCGAACCCATAGTTACTTTCCCTACATTAAATAACTTCATCTTCTCACCCTACTTTGATGCGCCGTATGTTTACCATTAGAGTAGCACAGTAATACCAAACTCAGGAAGGGAAATAAGACTACTCTTGCGATTTTGGATTTAATATAAGGTTATGGGTACACTCTACGTTGTAGCAAATATAGCACGAAGAAGTGTTTGCCCATTTTCCATATTATGGCTGCAAATAGCTTATATTATTTCTAGCCTACTTGATAACTGAAAATAACAATGCGAACAGCGTCAGTCTCGCAGTCGTTTGTCGACTACTTAGTTTTTAACTGCATCGTGAAGCTCACTCCTGTATCTCACAATGTGCAACTCTTGTGCCTTTCACCTATCTGAAGCGTCAGGTGAAAGTTATATTTTCTTGGAATATACCTAACAGATTTATCGCGATACAACAAACACCATTATTAATTTGAGTTTTTATGCTATGAAATATATTATAAATAATATAAGGTGCCAATTTCAGAAGAATAATGCAAATTTGTTCTGAAATTTATATTTGCTTATTCTGAAAATCACATTTGAATGGATCTTGATTTCATGAGACCTATCTCTGTCTACGTCGCCACTGCAGATACACTTGCAGTGAAATTAAGTTGACCACCTGTATGTTACTAAAGTAAGGAATGCAGTATATCAATAATCGCGAACTTTACGATACTAAATATAGGAATAAGATGAGCAAATATCTAGCTTTATTCATCAGATTAAGAGGAGAGAATTTTAAATACCTAGAAGAAATATCAAAGAATTGACAGGCAGTTTTCAATAAAAATGAGCATCAAAAATTTAAGATATTCCCGTACAAGTGTGGTAATGCAATGTTTCTAATTTTGCTAGAAGTGAGCAAAACTATGATCTCAATTTAATGCTTACCAACTAATGTTATAAGCAATTCACAGCCAACTGTGTGCTTCCTTTCAACGCAGCGATGTTGTGCCATAAGTGTGTGATTTTTTTTCCTTTTTTGTAATTTACGTCCTCCAACGTTAAGTCATATCGGACGATGAATGAAATGGGTGAAATGATGCCCAAATTAGTCCAGGGTCCATGTATTTATAGTTACCCGACATTCGTCTATCAGGATAAGGGAAAACCCTGAAAAAACCCTTATCTAGTTTACCCACCCTAACCGAGATTCGCACTCGGCTCCTCTTGAAAGTGAGGCAGACACGCTGTCATCTATGCTACCGAGGCGAGCTCATAAGTGTGTGTTACCCGTAGTTTCCAACACAGTCTTTCTCCTTTAATATTAAAAATGTACAAACCAAATAACAAAATGGTGGTGAATGTAACCTATAATGTAATGGCTTATTCTGACATATTCTTCTTTAAAAGAATTTAATTCCCCTGTTACATTTGCGTATAGAAGTAACACAAATTCCTGAAGATCAAAACCTTAGTGTATTGCACTACCATAGCTTCTTCTATTTACGAAAAACCGTTGGACTAACAGCCACAATGTGACAAAACACCAGATCGACCACTGCGACGATGCACAGGACATTAAATGTTCACTGTTGAACCCGTTTCGTGGAACTTTCTCATAGGTCTACGAATTCTTGATTCATTCGATGACTCATTTTACCCCTCAGATAATTCCTGCATAACTTTCTCCGTTCATATAACAATTTTCCACAACTAGCACACGTAGCGTAATACTAAACTTCTCCATGACTAAGCACAGGTTGAATAAATGCGAGAAATTCAGTCTAAGTCGGAATATTTGTATACGAGGCGATGTCGTTAAGTTTATCAACAATTGAAAATGTGATATGTGATATGTGCTCGTTAGTTCTTCTCTACGTAGTCTCCATCCAGATTTACATACTTTTCCAAGCGTTTCTTGACCTTTTGAATACCTTGACTGTAGAAGCCTGCGCAATTCACCTTAAACCACTCTTCCACTTCATCAATGACGTTATTTGTTTTGTCAAATTGGCGACCACGCAACGGATTCTTCATTTCCGTGAACAAGATAAAGTCACTTGGTGCGAGATCGGGCGAATAAGGCGAATGCTGTAAAGTCTCAAAGCCACATTCCCTTGTTTTGTCAACTGCAACTTGAATGAGCTGGTGCATTGTCAGTCAGAAGACGAACACATTTGGAGAGAATACTTCGTCGTTTCTTAATCAGAGCTACTCATAACTTGTCCAGAAGATTGCAGTGGTATCTGCCAGTGATGTTTTCACCCTTGGCAAGATAATCTGTAAGGATGACACCTCGAGAGTCCCAGAAAACTGTAAGCATGACCTTTCCAACGGACTTTTGCACCTTTGCGTTTTTGGGAGGGGGAATCCGCATGTTTCCATTCCATTCTCATGGATTTTTTCTCTGTATCATACTGATAGATTCAGGATTCATCCATGGTTACTAGATCAAGAAAATCATCTTCAACCTGTTCCAACAGCATCAAGTCGTGTTTGCTTTTGGAAAGAGGTTAGCAAACGTGGAAGCCACCGTGCAGACACCTTAGACATGTGCAGTTCGTCACGAATAATTTTACACACAGTACCACAACTATGATCTGTCTCATTCATGATCATTTTGATGGTTACTCGTCTGTCTTCTAGTATTAAACACTTCACTTTCTTCATTGTGACAACATCGTCTGTCATTATCGGTCTACCAGATCTTGGCTCATCTGTCAGGGATATGTGACCAGTTTGAAAACTCCATTTCCACCTTACAATGGTCTCATACGATGGGCAATCAGTTCCATAAACAGCCGTCATCTCATCGTGCATTTCTCGGGAAGTTTTGCCCTTCAAATGCAGGAACTTGATCACACTATGAGTCTCAATTTTCTCCATATTACACCTCAGTCAATTGTGGAACTCACTGTAAAAGAACAAAAGGACTCAAATCACTAAAACTACCATCATTATGTCCCAAGGGATCAATGATAACACTGAAAAATTTCCATCCATGAAAACTACCGGGTGATAATTAAAACTTTATGACACCCCTTCGTATATACTAACAATGAAATACAATGCCAGCAATTAATAAACAAAAGTTCACCAAACGATCCAAAACCGGCACCCTTTTTGAATGACGCGTTACATTAAAAAGCATATAGAGAGAGTAGGGCATATTTACCTTTTGCATTCATTTTTGAGGCAGGGCAGAATGACTGACCTGCTGGATACTATGACGTCATAACAGCTGTAACTCTAAGAGGTCGCCGGACATGATTAGAGGAAGCAGGAACTCAAATGCTCAAGCATTGCTTAATATGGAAACCTTAGAAAGTTCTAAGGAATATCCGAAGCACAGCCATACTTATAGTTCAGAACACTTTGTTTCAATGCAATTCTATATTTATTCATAAGAAAAAAACTCATTTGTCAGGACACTGACCATACATAAAGCAGCCATACTTAATTTACAATATAAAAATGTATAATGCTATAGCAACTGCGGGCTCTTACCTTTTATATCGTAATATGGATGACTTATAAGTCAGTGACTAAACTTAATTTTAAACTAATAATTCATATTTAATGTAAGAGCATTTCGATGCAATGTGTTAAACATATGAAAGGTTAAAGAATGAAACAGTGGTGAAATTAGGATGTGATGAAAATAAAATTAAAGAAATGCATTGAAGCGAAATTATTGGCGAGCAAAGAATTCTACGTTGGGGCGACAGTTTGATGCAAATGTAAATAATGGTTGTCGCACACAATTCCACTCTCCGCTACAGTTTGATACAATAATGTTTAGCTCAGGGTAAAGCAACGAGGTTTCGCACAGGGTGTGCGTGGATATTAATGAGAAGGATAGTTTTAATGACACTAGAATGCCCGTTTAAAACTGGTTTAATGGCTGCTTCTTTTTATCAGAACATCAAACTTGAAGTTGCCGACCAAGGGTTACCAATATATCACTGTTCAGAGTTACTGTAGGCGGAATACTTATTACTCGATAATACTTAATTAGTTACGTATAAACCGACAAATATCTTCTCTCATCACTTCTGGTCTGCCTTCGACCAAGACAGAACCAGATAACTGCCGTAATCGGCTTCACGGCTCGGACTGATTGACTGTCCTCACAGTTGCGCGTGAGTCTCTAGCTTTCACTTTCTCGAAGCCCTTTATACACACAAAGATTCCCTTTGTGACTATTTTGTCATGCCATTATTAAGGATCCGAAGAATGCCCTATTCACAAAGTCAAGTGCTATCCTTAGAATTCTGTTTCTCCCGTGTCTTTTGTTACACTACTCAACCAACTACACCTGTTCGTGTCGTAACAAACATACAGGACTCCTTTAAAATCCATTACGATTCTTTACACCTTGCACCCCTTAATTTTGGTATCAGCATTTAGTAGTACAAATCTGATTATCAAACCTTAAATAAATTGGAGACATTCTTACATATTCCTCGTCTAAGTTGTATGAAGGAGTGATTTTTCCTATTTAAATTTACACCATTTATTATTCCCCCTTGGATTTGCTTATTTCGGTTTCTTCTCCTGATATTTAGCATTCAGCTGTATACATACAATGGGGAAGCCTGTTGTATACATTATTTCCGTTTATGATTTTAACCTTCTGCAGCATTTTCTCAGCCTACCTTCATATTTAGTTCAAACATTTCAAAAATACTTTTAATGAAAATTTCATGTCTTTTCCGTATATTCATCTGATCTTAACAGTCCTCCTTTTACTTCCACTGGAAATATTTGCTAATTGATATAGTATTGTATTCTCTTTCCCTTTTACAGTATCATTGCATTCCAGAATGTAACGCCAATTACAACACAATCTACCAAATTTAGTGTACTTCTACCCCGTTTTTCTTCCTCTTTGGATAGTGAAATTCATCATAACTGTCATCACGCGTGCATATCTCTTTCTGGCCTCACTTTTGCTAACTTCTTCTCTTGCACATTCCATTTTTAAATTCTATTTTCTATTTTGATTGTTTAAGCTAACATGTTACATTCGAGGGGATAACTTGGCGGCCGCATTCTTAAGGTTCTGAGTAATTATAAACACTGTTTCGAGTACGCTGACAGTTTTCGCAATTTCTGTTTTATATCTTATCAGAAATGTAAACTCTAAATTATTCCACTGCCTTTCTCATGAACCTCAAACATTTGATGAAGAGGTGCTCGAAGAAAGAATGTTAAGTGCGTGGCCTTGGGTCTTCACATAGTTTATATATTACGAGGCATGTTTTTTAAGTCAGTACCGTTTTGCGATTCCGCCGCCGCAGCGCTACGGTCGGCGTTCCGCGCATGCGCGCTGGTTACCTACATCTCTCATCTACGCACTGACGCCATTACAGTCTGATTCTTTGTTGTATACGTTGGTTACTGAGTGTTTAAGATGCCTCCGATAATCGTGAGTCCCGCCGATTGTGAAGTACGGGCTGTTATACGATTTCTGAATGATGGAATGGTAAGGAAACGGGTGAGAGCATTTAAAGATGGCCGCAAAAATGTGCATGATGAAGAAAGATCTCATCAAGTCTTTTCAATGGGAAACTCTAGATCATCCTCCACACAGCCCTGATCTGGCGCCCAGCGACTACCATTTGTTCCTGCACTTGAAGAAACATCTGGGCGGTCAACGTCTTCAAGACAATAACGAAGGCAAAACAGTTGTGATACAGTGGTTAACACTTCAGGCGGCAGAATTTTATGAGGAGGGTATTCAAAAACTAGTGCCACGTTATGAAAAGTGCCTCGATATTCACGGAAATTATGTAGAAAAGTAGATTAAGTTACAGGCTTTCAGGTAAAAATAAAATTGTTGCGATATATATGGACGTCTTTTTTTAATTCCAAAACGGTACTGACATAAAAATATGCCTCGTAGAATCCTTTAGTACAGAAAAATGAAGCATTTGAAATGGACAGATGCATTTCAGAAATTATTAATATTTTTCTTATTTTGTTCCAAATGCTTTTAATTATTGTATAAGACGTGTAACTTACACACAACGCTCATGATTGTCATTATCTTCGATTCGGTGTTGTCTGAATTTAATGAAGTTCTGGACTTTGGGACCGAAAGGAGGGCATTTTTTCGCCGCTTTGAAGGGGCAAGGGTGGCCCATATGTGCGTTATACTTAGAGTTAAGCACCGTGGTGGTTCTATGCTGGCTTGGAGCGTTTTGCAAGAGATAGAGTTCAAGAAAGTATAGATTACAGGCACGACCAACGCATGCTTCAGTATCATACAATACCATGTGGGTTGCGCTTAATAGGGGAAGGGTTCACCTTGCAACAGGTAAATTGGCCCATAACACTGGTCAGCGTTGTGTAACAAGTACATTGTTTCTAAGGGAAAACATAAAGTAGTGCCTCAACGCTCCGATTGTAATCCCATTGAAAGTGATCTATGATGAATGAGACAGAGGTATCAGGGAAGTCATATATGCAGTAAAGAACATTTCTGAAACATTGTTAAGGATGTGTGGAGTTATATAGACTCCAACTACCTATCAAATCTGACCGCATGCATCGACTTTGTGAGCCCGATATTCAACTCAAGGGAGGACACTTTTTGAAAGTAAATCTGTTTGTGTTATATGCGCGTAGGTTTATATAATTATATTTTTGATGCAATAAATATTGTTTTGTGTTTATATCCGAAACACTAAATGAGAGTTATAGTTTATTGAAATTAATTTGATGTAGTGTATATACATATTTCATTCGTTCAGCAAATTTACAAAACATGTAACTTTCCAAGTATAATCATTAGATCCTTTTTGAGAATTTAAGAAGATGTTTGTCATGTAAAAGTCAGTTTGTTACGGCTGATTTTCACATAACTGGAAGACACTAAACCTAAGTGAACGTTTGGTAATTTCTCCCTTTTTACTTATGTACCTATGGTGAGTACAGGTGCGTGCATACACGCACGCGCAAACCTTGCTCTACATATGTTCATTTCGATTTCAGATGAAATATGGATGTCAAATTTTTGAGTGGAAACAATCACTTCTTATCTCACTATAGGTAAATGGTAAACAATTGACACACCTCGCATTCTGCTATTGAGCGTCTATGTACCTTCAAAGCTTTATAAAGCTGTATTTTGCACACTGTGATTTCAACATGTAAAATTTATATTTATGAATATAGATTATTATATTATGGCGAAGCATAAAGCACATTGACTGCAGGTAACTTATATAATGGTGACTTTCAGCATTGCTCATGGTCAATGTCATCGTTATTAATGACCGCCGGATGTGAATTTGAATACCATGTTAGTGGAACTTCCGCTGAGCAAGGTGACGTAATGTTTCACTTCAGGCAAGTTAGTATTTTATTTAAAACATGGAAAATGTAACACAACAAAAGCAATGTAGCAATTTATCTGATCATATTTATCTTTTGAGATGGCAAGGGTATACGTGCAACTGTTTCCCAGGATTATTGTGTCAGGAAATGAGAGACGCTCCTATTTTTTTTCTAATTTCCGCATTATTCTCTTTTTGTTCTGTTGCTCAACTAGAACATTCGTTAACTCTTATATGTATAATTTATCTTTTAGAATTAATCTGAAGCTTCATTTCCGTATCCCTTATAGCAGTCTCATGCTTACCTTGTCATTTGATCTTATTTTCCCTCCCCTCCCCTTGAAGAAGTGACAGTTTGCAGAAGTGAGGGGATCGGTGCAACAGTGGTCTAACCTATGCATTTTAAATCGACAAAAGGCTAGTTAATGCTAAACCCTTTTCTCTTTGATAAAGAAAGGCTTGTTTAATTCACACCGATTAATAACTAATACTTTCCTATCTTGTTAAACAAGAATGTCATCATGAGTGGTAAAACACTTTTGAGGCACAGAGTGATTTACGTAGAGTTGACACATTTCTTTCATCAATGTTTCAAAACGAGTTATGCTAGCAACAACTTATTATACCTGAAGTGTACAGGAATTTGAGAAATTATTTACCTATATTGCAGAGGTAATCGATCCTGCATAAGGCACAACTCAACACGTCGTTTCCCGTTACTGACCACTCGAAGAACTCCTTTGTAGTGTCTAGGCACGTCTGGCGTAAACCCTTTAAGTAACCTCACGAAAGAAGTCCGGCGACCTCGGTGGCCATAGGTTGCTAGAATTACTCAATTTTCAAAGAAACTTGTAATTAGTACCTTGGATTCATTTAATGTGTGGCATATAGCGCCGATCTGCCGTAAATGTCCTTGACTCAGCTCTAAATCTTCGAATATTTCAGTAAGCTGCATGAAAATCTTTCGGTATTTTGCTCTGTTCTCAGGGTAATAAATAGATTTGTCCCATTATTCTCTGTACCATTCACGTTAAGTGATGTGACGTATTTTCGTGTACACCCCGAACTTTCTTAAATATCTATAATAGCTTTCCACGTTCTGAAGTGAGTATGCATACCCTCTGGAATTCATTTTTGGATAATGATATTAGGTTACGATTTTGACTAACGCAAACATTTTTTACTTTGTCAGAAGACTTTAGCATCCAGAAGAATTTTGTATAGAAATATAGTATTAGAATAAAGATTATTCAGTGGTTTTGACGCTGATTATATACCTATCTGCCATAAGTTGATGAATTGCATTTAACATAAACAGAGGACCGACTGGTGTGTTTTTTTAATTATTTTCGGGTGTTTGCTGAGGAGCTACGCTGTAGTCTAGCGTATGTATTCATTGCAATAAAATTTAGCTGCTTTAGTTTTATTTTTTATTTGGTTTGATACTCTGGCGACTTCAGCAAATATTTATATTTCGTGAGGTAGCTACATATTTTTTGTACTCCAAACGATTGTTAACTAAAAGCCAAGGCCTGCCTATTAATAATGTTTGTTTATAATTGGATTTTGTTCGAATTCAGGTACAACGACTTTTGAAACTCCTATTAATCTTTCAGTAATCTGCGAAGTAAAATGATAATGCGTTTTATATTCCTATGTCTGTCACAGCACATTAGGATTTTAGAATTTTCAGTGGTGAAAGTACTATCAAAGTCCGCTGAGTAGTATTTTAGATCACCAAACACACACCAACGCATTTTCTCATTTCATAATATTATTATAGCCCTATAACTAAATATGTGACTGTGGTTTCAAATCAGATGTAAGCGCGATATTCATTTCTCACAAGGGGAACACTTAGCTTGAATTATAATTATTTTCTATAGCTTTACCACGCAACATGCTCATAAACTCAATCCTATTCTCTCTGTTAGGTTTCAGAACCTGCCAAAAGCAAAGTAAATAAGCTGCAAAATACGCTTTATCTTTACAAAGCCGTCCGATAAGCTAGAGCTATCTATTGCCCCACTCGAATTGACAATGGAGAAGATGAACCTTTCATTTGACAGCGTATTCAAAGGATTAAATAAATATCAAAAGCATTTCCTCCCTTTATTAGATTAAACTCAGAAAGAAGTTGTACATTTCTCCGATATCAGCTTGACAATGTAGCAAAGAATATTCCACTTCACTTGGGAGGTAATCAGGTTCATATGGACCACCCACACAAGGATCGTTCGAATCCATCTTTGTAGGACTGGAGTGGCGACTGGAGTAGATATTTCTTTCGTCATGAAAAATTCATCGCTCATGCTTCAGATGTGCTAATTCAAGCCCGACGCCTTATTTCTCTCTCGGTTTGTTTAAGGCATGAACGACTGCAATAAAAGTGGAAAGTTGACTTAGCTTTTAAAATATTAATGAATTGTAAGAAGTGTAACCCACTCAAACACGATAGACTGATAAGATACATTTTTCTCAGAAGGTCCATATATAGCAACCTTATTTGTAGAAAGATGCAATGTGTTGAACTCACAGGACTTTCTCTACTATTGTTACTATTCCTACAAAACTTAGACATCCCTCTCTATGGTTTATAATTTATCGAAATAAATATTTCCTGAAATTACTTTATTATTGATTCTCTTGCATGTGCTTGGAGTATATGGGAGTATTTTATTCGCATAGACAAGAGATAAGCAACAAAACTACAACAAACATTGTAATGATTCGCTGCATCAAAAACTGTTTCACATAAAGAATGTGTTTAACGAGATATATATGTCTTGCGTAGTAAGATATGTTCTATCCGATACGCAGAGGCAAAATTTTTTGTTTTTAGCGATTTTTTCACGATTTTTCGCGATTTTTCCTTTTTCGAGAATAACATTTTTTAAGCAATAAATGAGAAAATTTCTATTATTTTAGTCTGCATAGAAAAATTTACAACTATTTCAAATTGCATAAATATAACTTTAATTTAACATTCATGTCTTCACAGCATGAAGCTAGAAGTCATAAAAAAGTTTACAAATTTAGCCAAAGCAAGATAAAACTGAACACTTACCAAATCCAATACAATGGCATCATCAAGCGCACTGAAATAACAGCTAAGCGGTGCAACAATAAACTGACACCACAGCATCCGACTGGTCCGTGTTACTGAGAACTGTTTGTCGTATACTAACTGGAAATGTTATTTATTGGATACCACACCGTGCACAGCAAAAACTCCTATTATGCTGAGGTACTGAGAAAGTACTGAACTTCTAGGAGGCTACTCTCAGATATTACATTGACATGAAAATATTGTCCCTCAGGGCTTAAGAATGTGTTCCGAAATGCCCGAAAGTTAAAAATGAATACAAAAAATACCTCACTGAAAACCACCTAGATTTAGAAGCTAAAAGTGTTCCCATTGCTGTACTGACACGCTGGTCTAGCTAGTTTAATTCAGTAGTTTACTTTGCCAGCTATTTTGATGCAATTATCGATTTCTTTTCTAAAAGAAAAGCTTTCAGTTCCTGCGCAAAATTTGTTAGGTGTTCCAATTTGCGATGCCAGTGTTGCAATATTGCAAAGGTACAACAACAACTATATTTGTTTCTGAAAACTGCATATTGATAACAGATCCAATATTAGAATTTCAATAAAAAAACTGGGGCTCATCTGTTTTATGCCGAATTAATTCGCTGAGAACCAAATGTGAAATATTAGAGAGTTCTCACTTTGGAAACAGAATAAGTGCACTTGTAGATCATATCATGGATCCCAGTGTTAGAAAAACAGTAGAAGAGAATCTAAAAGTTTGCCGCCGCATGACTTTATCTAAATTAAACTCCATTATGCAAAAGAAACTGATGATGTAATAACCATAAAAGCTATATCATTTGTTTGAGCCTTCTAGACTAGTTACTGAATGAAGTATAGATGATTTAAATCATGTAATGGGAGCATTTAAACAACTAAATGAATTTAAAACCAGTGGTATTACTTGTGATTCTTATTTGCTTCTTTATTGTCAAGAGCTGTGTGACATTGTTGAACAGCAAAGCCATGATGGTAACGATAACAGATTAGATGTAGTAACAGCACTCCTGGTATTGAAGGCAAAAGTTGATCCCTACCGCAATTTCTGTGAAAAGTCTCTGCAATATCCTTGATTGCCGATATCAAACGCTCACAGTGAGAGATGTTTCTCTTGTAACTTAGTTGTGACAGACAACAGAACAAGTCTGAAAAGCGAAAGTATTACAACTTGTTGTATGCTGCAGTTTGGCAATGGCTAGTGCGTGATATTTGATCTTATTCATGCTACCTACTATCTGTCGATTTCAAATAAAATGTTTAAATTTGGAAAAAGGGGGATTTAACGTGCTACTCTAGTTATCTGCTACTTTTCATTTGAGCCATGTCATTACTCAGTAATCCTTTTATAAAAATTTGCGCGAAATTAATGCGAATTTACAGTAAAAAAACCCACAAAACACCACCAATTAAAATTATTAATGCAAATTTTATAAATAATTGTCACCACAAAATCTTGCCTCTGCCAATACGGTTTACTAGTCATGCAAATGGCTTCTATAATGAAGCTTACTGAAGCCATTCCAAAGAAAATGAAAAATATAAATTTTATTTTCAACACACTATCTAACAACTTATAGCATTTCAATCCAAATCGATAAAAATAGCTTCAAGAAAACTATATATGCCAACAGTTTTCCATGCCAAGGTTAGTCTGAGTATTGGGGAACCTTCTGCATAACTTTTGTGGTATCCTTCGAAAATGCTGAACTGAACTAAAACGTTTATTATTTAAACAATTTCAGATTTAAGCTACGCACACATACACACGAAGAAAGAGTCTGAAATTTTTTCAGATAGTCACAAAACATATATTTTCGTTGATATTATTTTTGGAATTTTTGAGCCAAATACGGGATTTCCCCAACATAGCGTAGTAGAAAAAATAAAAACGACTTGATTTTCCTTACTTGACGACACATGATTTCCAAGGCAGCTGTTTACAACCCTATGGGTGGCGATAGATTTTTCGGGCCCGAAGCTTCCTAGCATAGGACACCCAAGTTAGTGCATTTTGCGCGAAACGGATTTTTAACTTAATCTTTAAACTTCTAATGTAGTATAACAATTTTATTTGAAAGTTTTTGCGAAGTAATACGTTAATAAGCGATTTTAATATTTTCATTATGATTTCAAGAAATAAGCTTATTCATAACATAGCTTCCTTCAAAAAGAAAGTAAAACCGGTGGTGCTGTCTCCTGCATTTGCGCCACTTCAAAGATCGCCAAGCGTAAGAAGAAACATCTGCGGTCATTCACATCCAATACACACGGTGTTCATTTTTATCTGTGACTTTACCACGTAAAATTTGACGTCATCAATAGCACCGCTGATGGAGCGAGTTTACATACAATTCCCCTAGCGGCTTGCGATCGTATTTGATGTGCTGACAGTAGCTTTGAGGCCTCCCGCTACCGGCAGGTAAATATACTATTTGAGAGGTGGTTCTGCCAGCGTAATATAGAGGTCCGTAATTTTGCCTGGTGCATAGATACCATAATTTAAAAAAAAACTATGTACTGCAGTGCAATGCACTGCAAAGATAATTATGCAGCCATAAAGGCATACCATAAAAATATGTGAAATAATAAGTCAATGAATACTTATTTCACAATGAACATCTGTTTTTCTGTTATAGTAGACATATATGCATTTTGTAAACCTGTCACATAAAATAAAAATATTTCAATTTGATCTCAATTCTTTTCTATCACCCACAGTTTCCTCACAATGGAACTTCATTAAAAACCATAACATTAACAGAACATGTTCTGGGAATACAAAATAAACTAGTGTTGCAATATTACAAAGCCTTTATCGAAGTCCAAACAAGTAACTAACTCTAGTACATAGTCTTATATGTCCATGTTCTTATATTACTTTTCTTTCTTCCCCTTAAACACTGCCTGTATTGCCAGAAGGAATGCTTGAGGCCTTTCTGTCATAACATTTATTGCTTCTGATTTGGGGCCAGTCACTTTATAGCATCCAGTGCCTCTCTTTTTGCAAGTAGCTGGTAATGTTTAATGCACCTATTGGTTTTAAAAGTCATAAGGATACCAACATTAATAGACATTTTAATTAAGCGTGAGAATGACAAAAAATTATATCGCATACTGACAAAACGTAAGACGTTTATGTTGCAAAACCGTACGTCAATATGACGGTATCTGGACACTTTTGACAACATTAAACTCCCAGGGATTTGTCTGAATGCTAGATAGTGTTACATAAACTCCTCTATGCAGCGGTTTAAGTTATATTTGTATGTCGCACCAATTTTAATGCCGGTACGAAGAAGACGCGGTGCTATGTGCTCATATCCAGGGGAAGTATTGCATTAGTTACAAGCACAGTCACATTCAGAGCGCTGTAATTTGCTTACTGTTCCGCAAATATTACCGCTTGTTCTCCGTAGAGGGCACTATGATTTCAAGATAGACTTACCAGTCAACTATGACTTCCTTCCTACTCAATCGGAGGGCGGGAAATAACGAATAAAAATGAACACCGTGTATAAAGAGCACTGAAAACTATATTGATTAAATAGGGTTTCATAAGTACAATTTTTGTTATACTTAATAATTAGTTAGAAGGGTACTTGAAACTGCAAAGTACTCGTAATAACCAATATGTAACGCCTGTCAAATATTTCTTTGCTTAATGTTTGTGGTAATCCATATCTAATAGGCGATCGTTAATTAATTTAAAGCTTTGGCTTCATTGTTAGTTCATTCTGGATCAGCTTTAAAATAAATTAAACTAGTTGAAACCGGCGCCAGTTGAGAGCGATATCTTCGAAAATCGCTAAACACAATATCTCTTCAAATTATGTGCCGTTGATATCCAGGTGCATAAAAACCTCTATCTTAAATTAAACTCCCATTATGAATTGAAAATTGGATTTTAGCATGGGACAAGTGCCTGAAAATTAATGGGATTCATTTCACTTCAAGGAGGATCTTGTTCTCCAAGCGATCGAGCTGACACAAGTGGTGCGTTTTCCAAAAGTTGTACCACGTTTATATAACTCACTGACAGCTTTCTTAATATCTTATATTTATTAAGATATGTTGGCTAAGTCTTCACCTCACTACTCGTTCCTAGTCTCTTAACACAATAAATAATTTCCACGCGTTTGCTTAGCTGGCATTTTGATCATGCTGGATCTGAAATTTTGATTTCAAGACCTAAATTCATTCATGACATAGCTTCCTTCAGAAACAAAGTAAAATCGGTGGTGCTGTCTCGTACATTTGCGCCACTTCAAAGAAAGCCAAGCGTAATGAAGGGACCTCTGCGGTCTTTCACATCGAATATAAAAAAGGCGCTGAGTACTAGCGGTTAATGAAGGTTCCATAGATACAATTTTTTTCTTATTCTTATTAAATAGAAATAGTACTTCAAACTGCAAATAATGTCAGCTTTAACATTAATTATATCAGATGAACTCGGTGCCATATCAGAGACGTCGGCTCGAAAATCTCTAAACACACTACGACGGTGGTCTGAAAAGTTTCCGAACTCAACATGAATATGGCAGTACTCGTAAATAAAAGCTAGTGAATTTCGTTGTTCATCGGTTGATAGTTACTCACCAAAGTTTCAGCCATTTTGGACGCTCAGTTGTTATGTACCGTCGTTTCAGTGAGTTGATGGGACTGTTTTTATGAAAATGAACAAAATCGAGTATCGAGCTGTCCTTAAATATTTGTTTTTGAAAGAAAATACGCCTACACAAATCAAAGATGACTTTCATTCTGTGTATGGGGACTCTGCACCATCATTTGCCACAGTGAAATTTTGGGCAGCTGAATTTAAACATGACCATAAGAGCTTGGTAGATGATAAACGTTCGGTACGTCCCGAAACTGCAACTACCAACGAAAACATCGCCAAATTTCACAAAATTATGCTAGACAACCACCGAATTAAAGTAAAAGAGATAGCAGATGTTATAAACATGTCTAAAGATGTTTCTGTCACATATTAAATCAACATTTAGACATGAGAAAGCTCTCCGCGCGTTGGATGCCGCGTTTGCTCACGTTAGACCCAAAAACGTGTTCGAATGAACATTTCCAACGCTCTGTTGGTGCAGTTTAGGTGCAATAAATCTTAGTTTTGGCACCAATTAATTACTGTAAATGAAACTTAGATACACCATTATATGCCCGAAACAAAAGTACAGTTCAAACAGTCGACTGCAAACTGGAAGCCGGCTCCAAAACAGTAAAAACTTTTTTTCGACTGCGAAAGTGATGGCAACTGTTTTTTGAGGGGGGGATATCACGGAGTTATTTTGATCAATCTTAAAAATCAGAAACCATTATAGGAGCATACTACGCATCATTAGTTGAAAAGCTTATGCCAGAACATGGGGGAAAATGGCCAACATTTGCAGAAAAATAAAATCCTGTTTCACCAAGAAAACGCACCGTCTCACACCTCAGCGGTTACAATGACGAAAATCCACGAATTGCGGTTTGAACTGCTTGACTGTCCATCTTACTCACCAGATCTAGCCCCAAGCGACTTCTTTTTGTTCTCTCATCTTAAAGTTGCGCTCGGAGGAGAGAAATTTTCGTCAAATGAAAAGGCAATCGCCTTCGTGAACAATTATTTTGCTGAGAAAAACGCCGACTACTATGTGGACGAGTTATAGAGAGGGGAATATCGCTGGAAGGAGTATGTAGAGTTACAAGGAGATTATGTTGAAAAATAAAAATAAAAAATTCTGAAAAATGTGTCTTGTATCTTTATTACATCGTAAACTTTTCAGACCACTCTCGTACATATATCACCGAATTAAATATATGCAGTTGATATCGAAGTGCAGAAAAGCTTATGCCTTGAAATGAAACTCCGCTTTGTGACTTGAAAATTGAAGCCTTGCGTGCGATAATTGTCAGAAAATTAATGGGATTCATTTCGCTTCAAAGATGATATTGTTCTCCAAGCGATAGTGCTGCCCAAGTGGTGCGTATTCCAAACTTATGTTACTGTCATATAATTCACTAACAACCTTTTTAATTTTTTTGTCATTAACGTTTACTTAATATATTTTGTCACTTCAGTTTAGTACATCTTACTAGTCTCTAACACAAGAAATATATTCCACACGTTTGCCTGGAAAGTTTTTGTTGGTTGTTTCAATTAGAGTGGGCACGACAGACTTAATTACTAGTTCAACTTCTCACTGTGATGATTTTTTCTGCTGCTGATCAATCTGTTTCGAATTTGACTACCCACCCCTGTCAATTTCCTGTCCCAGTGGAAGGCTGAATACCGAATCGCTATTAGTGCCCGAAGGCGTGCTCTCAAGGCTTTCCAGCAGCATCATACTCTGATAGCCTTATCCAGTACAGAAAAACACCTGTAAGGCTTAGACAAGTGTTTAAAGATAGAATAAGACTACAGGAAACAATTTTGTGTAATATTTTAATCGACATACAGCTTCCTGTGTCGTATGCGGTAATTTAGAGAGTAAGGCCGGTAAGCGACACCTTTACCAATCACCACTTTTAAAATTACTGCAGGAACATTCGTTAGTCCATGTAGTGTGGATAAGGCCTTTGCCAATACTGTTTCTCAAGAGTTGAGCTTAGAGAAATACGTATCTAATTTCTCCCAATCAAGTCCAAGGTGGAATCAGGAGGTTTCTCCTTCCGTTCTACATCGCCTTTTCACAGTGGCTGTTTTTCATGTGTCATGACTCTCAAATCTAAGTTCAGACTTTCAGCTGTATTTACATATGGCTTTTGAAACGCTTTACATTTCAGGCTTTGCTATTTTAGCTCTATCCTCCAATGTCTGGTACTGCTTTAATGATGCTTTAATCGTGAAATTTTGGACCGCAGATTTTGTGCTTGCTTTGTAGATCTTTGGTTTTATTGGCACGCTAAAGACCTTTGCAGTTGTGCGTCTTAAGCCCTACTACTACTACTACTACTACTACTACTGCTACTACTACTACTACTACTACTACTAGTACTACTACTTCTACTACTACTACTACTACTACTACTACTACTACTACTACTACTAATACTACTAATACTAATACTACTACTATATTTGATACGTGAAGTATCCCATGTGGATCTTGTGAAGTCAATAAATCGGAAGTACATGATGCCCACTTCTAGTATCCGCATTTTTTGGACCGTATTGAATTTATACCAATCCATATAAGGTCTAATTGTTTTGGGTGTACTTATGTCTATTGAAACATTCTGCATTCATAATAACTTTGGCATGAACACCGCTGAGCTGTGTAACTTATATCAAGGCACTGTGTTCGTGCTCCGTCGAAATTTGTGTAACGGATTCAGAGCTTCCGTGAGTAGCACAACTACCTATCACCTCATTGAAATACGTATCCAGAATCCTTTCGACGTATAAGACGCTTCAGGTGTTAACCTGGTGTGTTAATGGACTCCTGGTCGCGTTGTGATTCCCAGGGAATTAAATGACGGATTCGGAAGGTAAGGCGCAGAGTCCAGTACATGCTAACATATCCTGTGCCACCTTGGAATAACTTAGGCTTATTGTGTGTATAGCTGTAGATCGTACTGGCAGGAAGATTGGCCAGATCTTCGTAGATATAGGTTTAGGACAGAGAAGGACATTCCTTTTATCTCGGCATCCTTCTCTCGTTCAAATCGTTTGAAGGAAATATCTTTGTTTCTATTGCAATTTTACATACTTTTGGCCTTTCAAGTGGGGTCATAATCCAGTTTTCCCATTGGTAATGTTCTTTCTGTCTGTTATGCTTTGCTGGACTATATTTTGTATAGATATAGGTGGAAGACAAACAAGGAGGCCTACAAGGTTTTTAAATTTTGCCAAGTAAGGACCATTGGACTAAGGTTTGAATTAGTGTCATAGATTTTATATATTTTTTTATCTTATATGTATTATTTCGAATAAGTCTCTGACCATTCCCGTGGTTGAAGTTTTTATTTATAATTACTTGTAACTTTTTCTAGCATGTTTATTTAGTACATCGCTTACCTCTGACCCTTGCCGTGATTTGTTTCTAAGGAGCGCTGAAAACTCTGTCGTTGAGCGCCGCTAAATATTTCTCCATATTTCTATCTTCAATTTAAAATATTTTACACCTAGTTTCTAAGATAAAGTAAGCCTCACACAGAACTGTATACGTCTGTATGCTGGGAAATATTGTGGAAAGTCTCATAAATATGCAGTAAATGCTTTATTTGAAATGTGAAATAAGGAACGCTTCAACGGATAACTTTTACTCAGAGCTATGTAATGATACCAGGTATACTGACATTAAGCTTCGCCAGATATGTAGCTGCGTCCTTTATTCTGTAAACTGCTAGCTTCCCCTCAGTTTTCAGATTCACTTTACAGATGCATTATCGTACTTAGTAAATGATTGTTGCTGTCTCCTTTTCGTACTAGTTTACAGTAATTATAATACATTCTGACTACTGCGTCTGCAGTCCAGTACCCAAAACGCTGCAGTGCAATTTACTGGTTTATTTTTTATCACTTCTCTTATTGTTTATCCTACCTCCCTTTTTTCCTTCGACCAACCTTTGTTCACTGTGTAGGTATAGACTGAATGCCAATTTTGATTTCAAACCACTATTTCACGGACTGATCAATAAACTCATGTGGAGAGTCGTAGCAAATCGTGCCTCCCAACCAGGCAGGTGAAATATATTAATAAAATGAAATATGGAATACATCCTCCCTTTTTCCGATAACTGCACCCCACCTTTGTTCACAGGCTAATACACTGGTATTGGCCTTGAATTCCAACAAATAAGAGATGAACTCAAACCTCTACCGGTATAGAGCATAGACATTACATAGTCTGCTAACATAAAATAAAAAAACGAAATACTTAGATACCAGATTTATCGACTGCACTTGATAAACCAGAAACTGAACCCGGTGACCTTCTTGGTTATGAGAATGTAAGAGATGCTATGTCAGTGTCAAGTCTTCTGTTAGCTTTATAATTTGCATCTTTATTTACTATTCAACCATATCTCTGCTGATCTTTCTTGTTACAGATTTGGCAGAAATAATATTAAGCTTTATTACATCCATTTGCTTTTAGCCCTATCAACAGCCTTATTTCTTTACATATACTAACTCATACACATGTATATTTACAAGCAACAGTCCTAAGAAAAGTAATGATAGCCGAGCAAAACGGCTGCACAGAAATATTTAAGAATATATTTCAGAAAATCCTGGGTTCAATTTCCGTGGACCTTCTTTTTCGTTGTTTTCGCTGATCGGTATTGTTGTGCGCTTTTTTACTTACTATGATTCTCTTTACATTATTTCCCTTTCATTCTGTTTGCCTCTTATCATTCGGTGTGCTTCTGGGTTTCGTAGAATATGGTTCCTCTAGACAGGTGGCGCTGGTGCATGCTGAATCTAGACAACCCGAATTGTGCGAGGGTTGTTAATACCTGTTAGTTTTAGGCATTCGTCTCTGTAGAATTTAGCCTCCTATAGGAGGCTGACAGCACTAAGAACCTACATAGGTCACAGCGTGCGAGCGCCTGCCCTTGTTTCATCTATAATTCGTGTAACCTCGATAGAGATATATAATTTCTTAAATGATAAATATGGAATTCAAACACCAAGTAAAATATAAACTGCAGAAATTTAAGGATATTCACAAATTTTCTTTATAATGTT
This sequence comes from Mantis religiosa, assembly GCA_030765055.1. Classification (NCBI taxonomy): domain Eukaryota; kingdom Metazoa; phylum Arthropoda; class Insecta; order Mantodea; family Mantidae; genus Mantis; species Mantis religiosa. Next base: position 199,975,629 of record CM060948.1, on the reverse strand, counting down.
GGAATGTTATAGCGGGATTGTTAACAGTTAGCAAGAATTGTGTTAAAACTCTTTTACAGAATAATGAATATGTATGGGAATACATTGCAAAATATGGGGAAGAAATTCGATAAAAGAGCCTCTTACTGGTTCTCGCCCAAAACTTTCAATCCTTGTTAGTGCTGGCAAAGTAGAGGTATGTACGTCCAGAATGAAATCTCGGAATATGGTTTATATCAATAAATCCCTCATAGGTTCCCACACACTAAGCGGAGAATGTCGAATTATGAAAAATAATATTTTTCTGGTATTTCAGTATGGCGTGTGCGGTGTTGGACGCACGTACTCTCACTGTTTTGTAAATCCATTTTATCAGGAAGTGACCCCATAAGGAATGAGTCATTTCAAATGTAATTCGAACATTAGGATAAATTTGAGAGTAGGCCTGGCAGTGAACCAAGGAGCACAAGACTTGTGTGATCTAGGGAGAAGATGGTGTTCATTTGAATAAAAATACAGTGAGCATACAGCGGCACAAATGTGCATAGTGTCACCTATCTCCTTCCTGACTTTTAGAAAAGCCGAAGCACATATTGTATTGCTCCCAAGGATTTGATATCGAGATGTCACCAGAAAGATCTGTTTTGAGGCCACTTGAACTTAAAAAATATATTTTAGAGATAGATCTGTACGTGTGTGCCTCTCTGTGAACGGCATAACTCCAAAATGAGAAATCCACGGAAAATTAAACTTAGTATTTCAAGTTGTCTTCTTAGGATGTCACGAAGATGTTTTTGGAAAGTCCTACGCAGCAAAGAAACCTTTTCACGGAAATCGTTTCGTTATTGTTAAATTTAAGAAAAGTATATCATATATCTTGATTAATAAGTATTGGTTTTATAAGGGTGGTTATGCCAATTGTTTTAAATCCCTTAAATGAAATTCATCAAATTCATCATCATCGTCGACGTCGTCATCATCAAATAACGTTTCTGATAATGTGTTCACGGCAAAAAAAAAGTATGGCCTAAATTTTCTGGGAAAAGTGTGACAGGTTGTGTTCATTAAACCGTTCTGCATTCCAAAACTTACTTTCTGTGTTTTTAATCTGATAGGTGATTCTAAATCGACCTTTTGTGCTGAATTCGAAAATAGTCTTTATTTTCGCCCCTCACGTCAGGTTAAGTATAACTGATAAATAACAGAGATGAAACTAAAGCATTCAGAAACATAAGAATAGTTACTTTCAACAAGAATTTTGTATGAAAAAGCGGGCCATAGTTATAATTCGTCATTTGCCATTAATTAATAATTTATTAGTAATAATATAAGCACATTCATAGCCTTAACTCAAAATTGCTTCATATAATTTAAATCTTCAAAGGAACTTCCGATTCCCTGGGTATCCTTCTGTAGCTCACCTCGTCCGTAGCAAGCGAGTTTCGCTCGGTTGCGCAAAGGCCATTTCTTTTTTACACATAGTTATTTGCTAAGAGGGGACCCTGCTCCTGTTCGTCCGCTTTGTGGTATTCTCTCAGTCCGTCATGTGTTGGAGTGTTTTTACCTAGCACAACTTCGAAAGTCTCTGCAGCCGTCGGTCAGTTTTCCAGAGGTACTGGCGGATGACAAAACGGTGGAGAAGGTTTTGGATTTTTTAAAAACTAAATTATATAATTTGGTGAAGAGACTAGTTTTTATGCTTTTTGGTTTTCATTTATTGTTATTTATAGCTTTTCTTTGGCTTTTATCTAGATTGTGCACGTTTGTTTAATTTGAAATTTCATTTGATTTCACATTCATCTCACATTTATCTCTGGCTTTTGCCATGTTTTTAAAGTGCGCTGATGACCTCGCATGTTGTTCAGAACAGTTCATTTAAACATGCAACAATAATCCGCCATCATGTGCACACTCCACTTCCTATGATATCTCATTTCCTCATTTTTTATATCCTGGTGAAGTCTTTCATCCTGTTCCTCCCTAAAATCTCCTAAATTATCAGGAAAATAATTCAGATGGGAATGAGGAAACCGTACTTTATGACCCATGTTGCAACCAATAATTTGACTCTTATTTATTTACAAGGAAGGTCAAAACAACATTTCTGAAAGCATTCCTAGCATCCTTTACTTCTCGACTCATTGTATTCTCGAACTGTCCATCAACAGTTTTCAAACCTGTGGGCCAACAAACACAGTTTGTTATGGACCAGTTGTAACTGTTTCATAGGATAATGTAGGAGATAAAACACAAAGATAATTAAGACATTCACTATATTTATCTAGAGTTTTCACAGATTGTTTCATTACATAATTTTGCATGGAGAGGTGGCAACAATACCTCTGAGATATCAATAGGAGGTTCACTTTTTATGTTTTTTGCCCCAATGTTGAATTAGTCCTACGTGGCCACTGTTTACTTTAGCAGTGTTCTGACTTACCTCTGCTATCCTATTCACATAAGAAACAAGGATATTTTATAAAACCAGCCTGCTGAACGATTAATGGTCCAATAATTCTGAAATCTGCACAGGCTAGCCATAGATGGTTTCTGTGCTGTAGCTTTTGTAACAAAAACTTAACATTTTCATATGTCTCTTTGAAACAAAGGAATGGAATGGAAGGATGAATGTTTCCATTTAGAAGCAAAACAACTTTAAGACCTTTTTGAAAAGAATCTATGGAAAACCTCCACACTTTGGAACTATAGTTTGTTATAAAACTTTAAGACAATAGGGATGCCTTGGCAATACACCAATTTGTTTTTCTTTCGCAGAAAAAGGGACAAGTTCCTTCTCACGATGGCCGTACCATGAAAAGCATGTACTCTCAGCCAATACTTCTTTATTTCTAACCTACAGCATAATAGTTCTGCTGACTCTTTAGGCAAATTCAAATCCCTTATTAAATCATTAAGCTCACTTTTATTAAAACTTCTATCACCATCAGAACTATCTGGCTCGAAAGTGTGAATCTTTGGAGTTTAATTTTCAATCCTACAATATTACTACAGTATGTAGATAACAAAATATACTCTAAACATGCAACTTTCAAAAAGGATTTCTAACTTGGCATGTGAAAATGTATTTTAGTTTAGCTATCAATGTGAGAAGTGTTTCATAAATACCCATTCATTTAGAAAAAAACAAATCAAAGTAGAAAGGTGTTCTGAATAATATTTATATACTGCATAAATTGAAGAGGTGGGGCAAAATCTTTCTACATTAAAGGTAGATCCCAATAACCCATAGAATATTTGTCAACTCTTTGAGGTATTAGCTATTTCCGAAATACTCATTATTAATCAAATGCGTTAAACGGTTTTCAACTACAAAGTCGCTCTTTGCCTTCTACTTCGTTTATTGTAATAATGCATAGTGGAAACCATTTAAAAGCCATCACATAACGATCCAGTTTAAAAAGATCACGTTCAACATTTAAGCCTACCACTTCCTACTTATACATCTTCAACAGAGCGGGAAGGCTCAGACGGTTTCGTATAGGCCCACATTCCGGAGGCCCGAGTTCTACTTCCGTGGCCGACCTACCTGAGCCATGGTTTTTCAGGGGTTTTCCATGATCACCAGGCGAATGCTGGATAGGTTATCTACAGCCCCCAAATTTCCTCTCCCTCCATTTCATCTCAATTATCATCTCATATTATCTTTCATCTGGTTGTCTTTTAATATACGAATGTAATTCGGAATATATACATTATCAAATATTTATTAATTTAAATACTTTATATACTCAATTTTAAAAGGTATTTCAGGGTAGACGTTTGGTGTATGTATCGGCGGTGCGTGGCAGGATTCCTCCTCTGGTAGGACGGTTGCCGGTTCTCAAACCCAGATCTCGTGGTGGGTCAGTTTCCGAACCACCGTAGTGTGGGGCATCCGTTGTCCTCACCTACCGTGGGAAGTTTCCACCTAAGTAAACTGTAAGTAACCTACCCTGTGCACTGTCATGGCTCCTTGGGATGGCCAAACTCTGTCTCCACTCACCTCATCCTTCCTTCCTGGGAATGCTCCACTTGGATGCAAGTGGTGAAAGTTATGTGATGCAACACATGATTTGGAGTTTCTTCAACTGCTGGTGGCTTTGCAGACATCCTGGCGGATGATAACGAAGCGATCGAAAAGGATCTTGAATTATTGTCTAGGATTTAGTGAAATATACATGGAGTATTTATACCACATGTGCCTTTTAATTATCTATTATTTTGACTTTACCTCTTGCTTTTTTGTGTTCAAATGACCTCGCTGTTGACGGGCCCTAAAACTCCGCACACACACTCACCACCACCCTATTGCTTTTATTATGATTATATATATTTTATGTATCTGTAACATTTTTAGCAATTTTTTTTCAGTAGTCGTTATATCTGACTTCTGTAAAGATTTATTTTAAAGGGTGCTGATGGCCCTGTACTTAAGAACTTTAGAGATCTATTCATGAGTTTTTAATTGAAAGACCTCAGTCATCTTTGTCCATTAATCCCACAATATATATAGTAATTATGAAATTAATTTTATGAAGCAGTACCTCAAAATTGTTCCTTACATATCTAGACATACTTTAGCAGTAGCACTTTTTGCTTTAATATTGTTTTTGTATTATATATTATACATCTGTAGTATTGTAGTCGCAAAAAGGCAATGATGTCTGCGACCTTAAATATATACTTTCAAAGATAACAGAGAATGGTGCATATTTCAGACAACAGTTCATGCTATCGATACACACATACAGAAGTTCGTCGTGCTTGAAGTGCAGGAAATGCTATTTATCTGTTGATAATCAACATACTTCTTTCCGGAGTAACGCAAGGTTGCTGAGTTCACGGGGAAAACACACACCGCTCGACTGTAAACATCTTTCATGCCTGCCCCCGAGGTTTACAAACATAACCACAACTCTGCTCCATGAAACAAGCTACACGTTTATTGTTGACTTTCACTTGGAAAATATCAGGAAAACCCAGTTCATGGTACAAAATTACCTACAAATGAGCTCAAATAAACACTGTAAGTTCGGGAGAATCACAGATATGGTATTAAGGAAATCGTAGGACAAGTCACTATGCAAACTGCTTAGAGGGTGAGCTGTTATATTATTCTGTTAAGATATTTATTTCTATTGGGATTAAAGCTATGTATACTTACTAGTATACTACAGTCTGATTTTTTAAAGAAGATACGTGAATATCTTCTGTTTCTCCATGTGGGATGCTGCAATGTTGCCAGGAACTAAGTTACGCATACTCCCCTCTTTACCCTCTCAACACTCGAAATATAAACAAGCGTTCGAGGTTATCACTTCTTAACAGAAACATGCATATTTCATCTGTATTAGCATACTTTAAGAACAAATATAAGTTGTTCACATATTCAATGCGTTTTAGCGCGTTCACATATGTACGTTCTTTTAAATAATATTTGCACTATGTAACTGATAATCCATGCTTATCGTTATTGTTACTATGTATCGTAAGTTGACATTCCTGCACTAGTGTGGTAAATAATTTATCCATATTAACACACACCTATAGGCGATGCACATTATAAAATCTAACATTTATCTTCAATCATATTTATTAATATTTTAGTTAATATCTTAACTTTTAAAATTCAGATTAATATAAATACACATATTGCAAAAAAAAAAAAAAAATGGTATGCAATACACATGTGGTAAGCACATAACGCAATCTCGGAAATTGAAAAAAAATGATGCAAGCACCTCGCTTTTTCAAACCTTTCCTCATTTCGTATAAAGTGCTTATCGCATTAGTATCGAAATATACTATTATTAACGACTTTTTCAATTGCCATATTCATATAAATGCCACCGATATGCCGGAATTTTTACCCACAAGAATTCTTTTATTTGCTAGCATACTTACTGTTATGGGACTGTCACTTTTGGTTTAAAGGAACAAGCTGTTCATTAATAAGGAGAAAACTCTCGTCTTCCTGTTCAAAGAATTCCCTAAGAGAATAGACAGATTCTCTAGCTTTATATGTAATGTAACGCCCCGCCCGTACGATGATCTTTGTCTCGGGCCATGAATCCTCCGCCCACCTCTAATCCTACCGCCACTATATCTTGCTTCCATAACAACGTACTTTAATTTTTTTCACAAAGCAGGCTAACAGTACACAAGGCACATGAACAAACAAGCAAACTGTTATTTCCCGCACAAAATTAGCGATAACTAACCTGAGGAGTATGTGATTCACCAGTGTAACCAAGCTGGCACCTTTGTTTACGTTTCCGTAGCAACGACCTTCCCCTCTTAACCTTCGCATCCCTTGCTTGATGATATTCTTTTTAAAATTAGACTGTATACTACTATTGAGCTCTATTATTGCTTCCTGAAGATAAACAAGAATAAGCCAAATATTCATTACAGTTTACAGATTTTATTGCAATTTGCAGCATCTAACGCTGCAGATGGCTCCACGGCAACACGTAAGGCAAGTCCTGGGTTCGGTTGCCATCGGACTGATCCTTCTGACAGCGGGTTTGTTCGTTGTTTCTCCAGCTTGGCTGGAGAATGATGGCTTCTCCTATTCCATAATTCCTGTCCATGTCCCGTCATCTGTTTCGAGTTTGTAGGACGGGGCAACGACATTTGGTGTGTTGCAGAAGGGTGGTGCATATACACTTAGGAAAGGTTTCTCTCTGGTCTTGGTTCGGCTACTAGTATTACCGGGGCGGCTCGGAAGAGCATGCTTTCTAAGTGCGAGTGTACCTCCTTGGTTCCTGTAACTTCCCACGTAGATGGGATGATATACCGCAACTGTACAATGCCCAACTCTATTATCCGCACTTGCTTTTTGGAATTTATATCATGTTACAAAGGACGCATTTTTATTTATACCGTTGAATCTACAAGCTCCATCGCTGTTGGATGTGCGCATGTCTATGGAATCAAACCATAGTAGCACTTGTTTTATCTTTTTATTGCACATATTCCAAAATTTTAGAATTTACAGCTTTATGCTACATTTATTTGTCTTTACCTTGTTGCTGCCTTGGCTTACATGACACCCTGGTCTTCTGCTCTGTCAGGTAGCTCTTTACCTCCATGCCTCCTTGTTACTTAATTAGCCCCATTCCTCCGCATCATCTTACTTTCTTATATTCTTTACATTTATTGCCCATTTTTCTTTTACTTTCTGCAAGAACTCACCAATACTTCTTACCTTCTTTTTCTCCCTGCCCATTAACACTTTTATAGCTACTATCCTCTTCTCTACTTTCTCTCCCATTTTCCTCCCAAACCTTTTTTCTCCATATTGCAACTGTTACATGGTGTTTTATGCTTTCTTTTGATTCACACAATTCACAAATTCCCTTTTCCTACCTCTTATCTCTCTTAGAAATATTATTCCTCTTCTCATCCAAGCTAACCCTTCTCTCTCTTGTGTATTGCAGTAATATACATATGCTTCTCGTACCCAATTTCTTTTTATTTGCTTCTAAAATTTTAATGATTTCATATTTTATAGACTTCCCATAGTTCCTGTATTTCTATATCTTCTATTCTGAATTTTACCAATTTACCCACATCGCATGTATTCCTTTCCTCTAATCTCCATATATCTCCCATTCCTATTTTTTCCATAATTCCTCCTATCTCTGCCCACCAACTATTTGAGTTCACTAATCTTCACTAAGCTGCCCCATGCATAATTTCATAACTTCCCCTTCTTCTTTGGCCAAACACCTATACCAAAATTTTATTATTTCCATTATTATTCAATTTCTTCTTGTCCTTTTTAATTCTACTAAACCTACTTCCCTAGGTGCTGATGTTGCTCTTTATAAAACCTCCTGTAGTTTTGGTCCGCCGTTTTGTTTGCCTGTGTGCTTCCCCCCCTCCAGATTTCCACTGCATACAACATTTTGGATTCAACTTATAGTGTGCAACCCTGTGCCATATATCGAACCATTTCTTATGTGCACCGTCCAAAGTATGGTGCCTGCCTAATTTTGAGTGACTCATTCAGTTGCCCTAGGAGCTTTCGTGTGTTGTTCATATAACATCCCATTGCCTCAAGGATGCCCTCCACTTTTTACTCATCCCCGGCGTTAATGTGGTGTATGCGTGGATTCCTGGTCAACTCGGCTTGAGGAGGAATGAAATGGCAGATTCGGCAGGTAAGGCCGCAGCCACATATCACTTTCGTCCCTGCGCACATGTGTAAGGAAAGAAAGAAACCTGTTAGACACAAATTAATAACTGTTTATAAACTGCTCCTTCTTTGGCCCCTTTTCATCGTTGATACGGTCGCTTTTACTCAGTTGTTATCACCAATAGTTGGCCACCATTAGGCAGAAGGTAAGAAAAGACAAAGCATCTTGGATTCTGCTACAAAGAAAACTCCATCCGTTGGGTTTTCATGAGCAGCAAATAATACGGGTAACCATTCACTCGCGTTATTTCTACATCTGTGTGTACTGCGTGCATGATTTATATCCGTGGTTATATATATATAGAAGGAGACGTCCTCGAAGAAGAAGATCAAGATCTAGGAGTTGTTCTACAGGTCATTCTAATAGGACAAACGGAGTTCTTCAAGTAGGAGATACAGTCGTACAAGAAGGAGATTGAGAGGCTACTCCAGAAAACCACATCTTAGATGCCGTAAGCAACGGAACAAGAGAAATGAATGGAAACCTACATTTTAGAAATGAAAGTCCCAAACACTATGCTAATGTTTTCGGAGATGCTTAATTGCATCAATTTTCAATGTTTTGCATTAAGTATAAATAATTGTTCCTAGAATCTCATTATAGTTTACGCAACTTAAAGTTAATTTCTAACCTCAATGTAACGAAAACTTTAATGGAAAGTGTTGGGTGGAAAAAGGCATAATAAACAGGTATAAATGTTAAAGACTAATGTTTTCGGAGATTCTCAATTGTATCAATTTTTTAATTTTTCCATTATGTGTAACAGTTCTTCCTAGACGCTCATTATACGCAACTTAAATTTATTTCTAACCTCAGTGTAACGAAAACTGACATACGTATTTAGTAAACCATCATAATATTTCGTCCCTCCAAAAAAAAGAACAAGTATTTTATAACGATGCATTAATTTTACAAGAGATGGCGTGAAAGAGAGAACGATGGAATATTAGGGAAGGAGAGTGAAAATAGATACCTCCGTAGATAAAGGATTCACATATGTATCCCTGCGAATTCTCTTAATTGGGATATGGATTTATCAAACCATAAATATTCTATAGGTTCTAATTTGGATCTCTACACCGAAACACTGAAATGTTTTAATAGTTTTTATTCTAGATTTGTACAGTTGCATAACATATGTGTCCGATCGGGATCCCCATATGTGCATGAAAATAACTTTCCATGCTTTCATTTTATGTTGGTTTTGTTCACACACGAATAATTACAATAATTGATGGTATAATTACGTGTGAATTGAACTTTGTATCGGCGTCACGTATTGTGTACCACAGCATGTCCTCCAAAACGTCCCGCGCAGCTAGAATGCCAAACAGTGCATTAAAAAATAATATAGCGCTGTTACTGATGGACAGCATTTTTGAAAAAGCAAGACTGACACTAACGGAAAACTACTAAAATGTTATATTAATGTAGCCACTTCATGAAGAAGACACATTATAGAAGAAAATTATGTCCTTAGTCACAAAAATCTTGTGTACTGATGAGAAATTCTTTGTGAATATTTAGTACATCCAGGAAGCGAATTAAAGACGGTGGTCCCGTGTCGTAGATTTTGGCACGTAAAGATTTCTGACAATGATGTCTTTGAGCAAAATTAAGCGTTCTTTCATGCCCAGTGTAGAATGGGACGCTGAGAACCACAGCACATAAAGAGCGCCCAAAATAAAAACTCAGTCTCTCAATTTATTAAATATATGGAATTTCGGAAACAACTTATCAATTAGTGTTTAGTGTTAGTTTTTGTAATTTACGTCCTCCAACGTTAAGTCATATCGGACGATGAATGAACTGGGTGAAATTATACTGAAATGAGCCCAGGGTCCAGAGAGCTTAGAGTTACCTGACATTCGTCTTTAAGAACAAGGGAAAACCCCGGAAAAATCTTATACAGGTAACTCATCCTGACCGAGATTCGAACTCGGGACCTCTTGAACGTGAGGCAGACACTCTACCGTCTACGCTACCGAGGCTAGCAATTGGTGTTTAGCTCTACAATAAATGCTTGCTCACTAATAAGCATAACCAGCAGTGTAATGTAATTCCATACCAACCTGTATTAACGTTAGTCGACCATGATGTATAATTTGCATGTTTTACTCCTAAGGAGATCGATGAGATTTTAAGTGTCCTTAAAATTGATATCTCATTAACTACTGTCTCTTTAGCTTAGTCACATTTTCATTAGTAAAACATGAAATTTCTCTTGAATTCCAAGGTGTTCCTAATATACAAAAACCTAATTTTGAGAGACAGGTGTCTAAATGTTGCCAATTCTCAGTTTGTTTACTCTTCATCGTGAACCGAACTACATATTGCAAGACTCGGCCTTTTGTTGCGCCATTCCGATTAAATCCTCCAGCATTGCAAATTTCTTGGATGTCATGCTCACATTCTGGATGCCAGTCCAGCTTAGTTGAGAGCCCGGCCCTGGACCTCAGCGTATAGACCAGCGGTCGGGAATTCGTAGTGAGGGAATATCGTCACCACTGCACTCCACATTCTGTGAACGTGCTAAACCTTTGCTTAGTGTCCCACTGTTCTACTTTCGTATAGCTACAGCATGCTCAGTGGCACAGCATTTTAAATGTTAATATATATCTAGTTTAGTAAATTGGCCATCAAATAAAGTTAAAATTGTTTGACAGTTTATGGCGTTAGTAAAGAATATCTCCGAAATAGTTAATGCCACTAACATTTTGACAAATTTTGGTTAAAGCACTTAGAATACGGAGGACCGCACACATTTTCTGTGAAGACGCTACGCTATTCATTATTTTTGTATTATAAATATCGTAAAGGTAATTATTTAAATAAAAGTCTCTTAACGATTTTCAGAAACTGAAAAACCTACACATTTTCTCATCAAATGTTTAGTTCAGGATAAGCAGATTTCTTTGAAACTATTCGTGTTAGATCTTCGGAAAATGGAAAACTGAATATCGAATTCACTATTTGTGTAACTTTTCGCTTTTGAGGTTCGTTGTTCTTACACATACACAGTCACACATTGCGGCTTATAAAATGCTTACTTTTGGTATCAAGGAGATCATATCCTGTATTCCGAGTAAATAATCGGTAAGGAATACTTATACTTACTGAAGTTATTCAGTAGACAAGGCTATTAAAAGAGAAACAAGTTTTACTGGAGGTCAGGTGATTAATTTCTCGTTGTCCAAAATCTATTCCAAAACCTATTCCCAGAGTAATGTTAGTGTGACTCAAAAGATGAAGAAGAATTTGGGAATATTTTATTTGATATTGTTTTCTAAGTTTCATGTATTACATTTATGTAATTTAAGTAATTTAAATCGAACGTAGTTGTTTCTGTCTGACAAGCACTACACCAAAACAAGCTGATTTATATATTGGTTTATTTATTTGTCACTTAGCGTCCCCTAACGTAAGTCATATTGGACGCTGAATGAAATGGATGAAATGAGTCGCAAATGACCCCAGGGTTCATCGAGCTTAGATTTCCTTGGCACTCATCCGCTGGATAAGGGACAATCCCGGAAAAACCTTATAGTGATAAGTAGTCTTCTTTAAAAACATGTTTTAAGTCGAAAATTCGTCTTTTAAAATTTAATAATTTAAAATGCTTGCTCTCCGATACATACACTACTACTAGAATTACAAAAGGACAAATATCTAACTATAGGTACTCATTCATGGCTTTAAGCAATCAAATGTGAAAAAAAAGGTTGAACTTAAAAGTTAAGTACACAAACAAATTAAACCAAATTAACAACTTTTACAAATATTTGTCCTTTAATGTCCGTAATTATTAGCTTCATAATAAATTACTAATGATTTTTCTACATTTTCAACCAACAAGCAATGCCGTCTGTCACACAACACTAATTTGTAAGCTGAAAACGAACGCTCCACTTCCACTGTGGTAACAGTTCCGTATTCTCACTTCGACACTAGATGCACAGGAATGTTATTATTGTACATCCATACCTTTTCCTGCTAGGATATCTGAAACACTACGCAGGTCCTTCAATCCTACGTTCCTCTGCCGAACTTCCTTCAGTTTATCTCCCACTTTATCTCCAACAGAACCAGCAACAGTTTTAATACTTTCTTGCATAGCATTAAATATTTGCATTTGTTCATACAGAGGTCTTCCTGCTGATTCAAGTGATGCAATAACGTGCTCAAGGAAGACGAAGTGTGACTTTAAAATACTAAAAGTACTTTAAAATACAGCATTTCACGATGGCAAACGAGGAGATAAACGCTAAAGTTGAGCTGCTCTTTACTAAGCTGAATAAACGGAGTAAGAAAGTTTTAGTTGATATACTAGTTGCAAGGAATGTTTCCTCCGACGCATATCAAATGGTAAAGATTTTCTTTCATGATTTATTTAAGAATCACCTTTTAGCTAACAGTGATAACATTACTACAGTGTCGCCTCCATCGACAACGATCAACTCGGATCTGCATGTTCCGATACTTTCTACTGAAGAAGTAAAGCTTATTTACAAGTTAAACGAGCAAATAGAGAAACACCTACACGATCAAGAATAGGTTATTCAACTTTTAGAGGACAAAACATTTGCACAGAACTCTATGGCATCTGACCTTGAAGTATCGAGCTACCCCAGTGTACTGTCCTCCACAGGAGAGAAAGTCTCCGACGCCTGAGACGCATGGGGATTGGCGAAGGTTCCCACACCCTCCCTGGACAGGTTTATGACACTCCATGTCAATACAGTTACAGACCATTCAAAAAACATTCTGACGGCTTCTACTTTTGTGAATGAATCTTCTCGGTTTTAGTGCACAGAGTGAATAGGGCGCATGTGTTTTTAAGGGTCTGCTCCTTGTGTAGCATGCGTTCGCTGTCACACACATTTGCTGTTTTTGTCCCACTGTGTAAGGCAGCAGATACCTTCCAGGGACCTTCTTTGCGTTGCTGGACAGTAAGGGACACATATTAGCTCTACAGCCAAGCCACTTTCAGTAAAGGCACTACAGCTGTTCGCAACGCACGCAGTGTTTCTCAAAGTGATGTAAGTGTGAGTGCTAATACGAAAGTGCTTAGTGAAAGTGTAATTGAAAAGTCTACTAAAATCAAGGACGACTCACATAAGCACATTGCCAAGAATTTAATAGTATGCAATAAATCTTCTACCCTCCTAACCAGTGTTAAAAAGCATGGTTTCATCTTGGAAGACAAAAGGCGATACCACCAGCGAACAGTAATTAGTCTTTCTAAAGGAAGCTTTCCCTGATATTAGTATAACTGTGGAAAATCTTGAATCTAAAGGTTTCACTACTTTTAAACTGGGTGTTTACTTTATTTACAAGGACAGGTTAATGGAGGCCGATGTGTGGCCATGCAATGTCACCATTCGTCGTTTTTTATTCATACGTCAAAAAGGTATCTCCCCTCACAAAAATAAATCATGGGAAAATTTAAAATTCAAGCACTAATTACGATAGTAACAATTTGTATCTTTTGCATATTAATGTTCAAAGCCTTAGAAATGAATTTTCAGTTTTTAAAAATGAAATAGAAAATCTCAACTTGGACATAATCTGTATAAACGAACACTGGCTAACTGTTCAAGAAATACAGTATTATATTCCTTCTAATTATGCCTTGGATAGTGCATGCTGTCGCACATTGTTTCAGAATGGCGGTAGTTATATACTTTTAAAACATAACGTCAAATTTCGTCCACTTGATGTTTCCAAATTCTGTTTGTAAAAATGTTGTAAACCTTGTGCTGTTATCTTAGATGATGCAAACGCAGTCATTATTTCTTTAAATAGATCTCCTAGTGGTGATATTTTGAACTTCTTCTCTATTTTTGAACATCTTTTGCATTACATATCAAAATTTAACACAAATATAATTGCCGCTGATCTGAATTTAGATTTTAATTTGGATTCTAATAATTTTGTGTATTGCCAGAATATATTACGAATTTTTTATCTTAATTTCACGTCTTTGGCTGCTGCTCGTCAGGACGCTGGTCTCGATTATATTTTAACTGACCTTGACCAGAGTCTTTATATCACCAGGGTAATCAATCTTTATATAGCTGATTATTTTGCCCTGTTTTTTTTTAATTTAAAGTGGAATATTTTAAAAAATGAGCAGCCCACTTATATTCCTTCTAGGGTCTATTCTGCAAATAATTATGATACTCTCATTTGGGCTATATGGTCCATTGAATGGAACTTTGTACTTGATCTTTCAAAGAACTTAGATGTAGTATTTTTGGATTTTATAAATGTTTTCACTGACATGTTTAATCCATGTTTCCCTTTGAGGTCAGTAATGAATAAGTTCACAATCAAGAAAATTAATTGGTATAATGCTGACTTAGAATCTCTAAAGGTAAAGTTATGTTATATTATGATATTGTAACGGATTGCTGGAGCACCCTGTACCAGCTGCGAACGGAAGGCAGGGGGGAGGACCGCGTTAGCCACACCTTCTCCTCGTTTGTCTTGAGTGGTGACAGGCTTGTGGTTAGGGGAAAACATGACTGGTCGCCTGTCTTCTCTACACCTGTTTCTCGATCTTTCGTTTACTGGAACAGTCTCCTGGTCACTAGAAACCGGCGATATTCCGATATAAAGAGGGTTACAGACAGACAGAGTTAGTTAGTCAGTTGTTGGTTTGAGTTGGTCAATCAGTTGGTTAGTGAGTGTGAGCGAGAAGACAGTCGCAGTTCTTGGTGTAAGAGTTAGTCAGTGACGTGTTAATGAACGAAAGGATTGTGCAACGGAAGACTGTACGAACTGTGTATGAGTATCGGAGTTTATGTAATCGCGAGTACAAGTGAAGTTGTAACGGACGAACGGGTAAATTGTAATTGTGTGCAGCAAGTAATTCTGTGTAATTGGCAAGTGTTAAACTGTAAGTCGGTGGAAATAAAGAACATTGTTGAGTGGTGTAATTGGACTTTTCATTTCACGAACCCACAAAGTCACACTGGTGTCAGGAAGCGGGAAGATAACATCACCGAACATTACAGCCATGGAATCCGCATTGGAAATGCTTTTGGCGAAGATGAACGAGTTAACAGAGAAAACAGAAGCGGCAAAAAACAGCCTCACCGCCGAGTTGAAACAAGTGAAGACGGCCAACGACAACATCACCGCGGAACTGAAACTAATCAGGACGGCTAGGGAGAACATCGCCGCAGAGTTGAAACAAATGAAGACGGCAAACAACATCGCCGAGAAGATGGAACAAGTGAAGGCCGAGTTAACCACGGAAATGAGAGCAGCGAATGACGGTCCGGCTACCGAAATGAAGGTGGCGAACGAGCCTCTCGCCGCCAAGTTTGAAGAACAGTTGGCCGGCGTGAGGGATGACGTGACGGAGCTGGGCGAGCGGAAGGGTCAAGTAGACGACCGCCTTAATGATTTAGAGGAAAAGGCCGACAACATCGCAAAACCCCTCACCCGCCTGACGGAGGAAAACCGGCCTTATGTGTGGACGGAGGACGCCGAAGACGCTTTCCAGCACCCGAAGGGGACCCTGTGCAGTGCTCCTATTTTGGGTTTCCCACAACCGGGTGGCGCCTTCATTGTGGACACCGACGCTAGCGACCATTACATTGGAGGTGTCCTATCGCAGATCCAGGACGGCCATGAGCGCACAAGAGTGGAAGAGACGGAGCGTGTCGCAGCAGTCCGAGTAGTTGTGGCAGTGCCTGCTGAAGGCTGGGATAGCGCAGGCCTGAGGAGGGAGCAGCTGGCGGACGCAGACTTGGGGCCACTCTTGAGGGAAGTGGACGCAGGGATGAGACCGACCTGGGAGGACATCGCACCGAGGAGCACCACCTACAAGTCGCACTGGGCCCAATGGGACTCGTCGAAGACCAGAGAGGGCGTGCTGTTCCGGGCATGGGAGTCACCCGATGGGAAGGCGCGGAGAGGACAGTTGGTACTTCCCCGGAGTAAGGTCCCGGAAGTCTTGGTGGAAGTGCACGCCGGTACTTCAGGAGGACACCTGGGAGCGAACCGAATGATTCACAAACTACGGCAGCGCTACTTCTGGCTCAGACTCCGGGCAGATGCTGGTGGTACACCTGGACCGCCTCGCACGCTACGATGGGGCTGTTCGAGGGCGAACAGCTTTGAGGAGGGAGCAGTGTAACGGATTGCTGGAGCACCCTGTACCAGCTGCGAACGGAAGGCAGGGGGGAGGACCGCGTTAGCCACACCTTCTCCTCGTTTGTCTTGAGTGGTGACAGGCTTGTGGTTAGGGGAAAACATGACTGGTCGCCTGTCTTCTCTACACCTGTTTCTCGATCTTTCGTTTACTGGAACAGTCTCCTGGTCACTAGAAACCGGCGATATTCCGATATAAAGAGGGTTACAGACAGACAGAGTTAGTTAGTCAGTTGTTGGTTTGAGTTGGTCAATCAGTTGGTTAGTGAGTGTGAGCGAGAAGACAGTCGCAGTTCTTGGTGTAAGAGTTAGTCAGTGACGTGTTAATGAACGAAAGGATTGTGCAACGGAAGACTGTACGAACTGTGTATGAGTATCGGAGTTTATGTAATCGCGAGTACAAGTGAAGTTGTAACGGACGAACGGGTAAATTGTAATTGTGTGCAGCAAGTAATTCTGTGTAATTGGCAAGTGTTAAACTGTAAGTCGGTGGAAATAAAGAACATTGTTGAGTGGTGTAATTGGACTTTTCATTTCACGAACCCACAAAGTCACAATATGTACAAGCACACACAGAATCAATACGTTAAGTGTAAGTACTTATTATTAAGTAATGAATACAAAAGCAAGTGAAATTAGACAAAGGCAGAGCATACTCTAGTTATATTGAATCAGCTAATAACAAATCCAAAGCTACTTGGTAGTTACTTAATACTGAAAAATCAAAACAGAATGACGTACCTGTAGATATTTCCCCCAACGAGTTTAATGGATTTTGTATCAAATCTGTGGAATACATTGCAAAATCTGTACCTTATAATAGTGTGGAATCTATGACTTTTTGTAACAATGTTGATAATGCTTACCCTGACCAGTTCCACTTGAAGATTATCTCTATTGAAGTGTCTCGAGTGCTGTTGGCAGGTCATCTACGTTGCGTAGCTGTGATGCGTATGGTATTTCTAATTATTTTATCTAACAAGTTATTACATCTATTGTTCAACCATTAGCAATTTTATATAATTTATGCTTAGCTCAATGTACTTTTCCAAAATGTTTAAATATTTCAAGAGTAACCCCTATACCTATAAAAGCTGCTGTTAATGACTTAAAGAGCTGTAATGCAATGAACTTGGGACCCATTTTATCAAAAAACTTTAAATACATATCTTATGGTCAAATTTACTCTAATTTTGAGAATAATCACTTAATATATCCACTGAAATTCGGCTTTAGAACTGGTAAATCCACCTCTATGGGTCTTGAATATGTCAAATATGTGATTCAAGCTTTCGAAGAAAACATGTTTGTGTCACTTATTCTCTGTGATTTATCTAAGGCTTTCGACTGCGTTGTGCCTGAGTTATTGGTTCATAAATTAGGGTATTATGGTCTCTCAACTAATTAATTGTCTTGGGCTATTTAAGTCGTACTTATCGAATAGACAGAAATTTGGACCTATAGGTAAATAATTCTCTTTTCTTGGATATTACATATGGAGTACCCAAGGGTTCCGTTCTTGGTCCTTTTCTGTTTTTGATTATGATTAATATTTCCATTAATTTTTCTAACTCTCCTATATTTTATGCTAATGACATCACGCTTTGAGTTAGACATGGAAATTTAAGTGAACTTGACTTTTTGTCTAGCTTAATCCTTAACAGAGCTCAACACTGGTTTTCAATTAATGGTGTTCATTGAATCAAAACAAAACTCAATTTATGTACCTTGGGTTAAGAGAAATGTCCAATAGAACTTCTCAGTGCATTAATTTACTAGGTTTTAAGCTCGATAACAAGCTCAATTGAAAAACCCATGTTTTTGAAGTATGTAATAACATTACTCGCACTATATTTTTACTTTGTAAACTAAGATGGCTTTTCCACTTCATGGTTTGAAGAAAATTTATATTAGAGTTATCCACACTCATATATCATACAGTATACCTTATGGGGACACTCCCCTCACATTACGGATATTTTAATTTCTCAAAAAGGGCATTAAGAATTATGTTGAATAAGTGTTCAACCGAGCCATGTAAACCACTGTTTGTTCAACAAAATTTTAACTGTTGTTAATCTATATATCTATTCTGCTTAGTTGTATATATGCACATAAAAACAAATACAACTACATACTGAGATCTCATGTTCACAGTATTCACACGAGAAAATATTTTAAATTACATATTCCTAGATTACACTCGGCAGCCCGTGCTTGCTTTTACAATAGTGTTAATTTCTATAACAAACTTTGTTTTAATACAATGTACCTTTTAATCTGTTTAAAGGAAAATTTATCACAGGCTTTTATTAAGACCCTTTAATCACTTAGTAAATTCACATCATATGTGCCTAATGCCATTGTATTTAATCCATGCATTTTATTCGGTGTACTTATTCTCAGAAAAATAAATTATTATTATTATTATTATTATTATTATTATTATTATTATTATTATTATTATTATTATTATTATTATTATTATTATTATTATTATTATTATTATTATTATTATTATTATTATTATTATTATTATTATTATTATTATTATTATTATTATTATTATTATTATTATTATTATTATTATTATTATTATTATTATTATTATTATTATTATTATTATTATTATTATTATTATTATTATTATTATTATTATTATTATTACTAAAACTACTAGATTCATCTGCATACAAGAATGATATGTACATTCGAAATTTAATTTTCAGAAACAGTGTCTTCAGCACGCCTGCGCCAAAGCATACCAAACTGAAATTAAAAGGAGAAATTTTGTTACAATAAATCACTATGGCAATTTATTTAGCGAAGTATATATATATATATATAGTCACAAGTGATTGTTTAATTTAAATAATACGTTAGATTTTTCTTTTGACTAGTTATGTTTGTGACGTCATATCACGTGACCTCTCCCTCCGTCTTCTTGATAGTAAAGTTTGTGCAAGCTGGTTTATCGCTCTCTCTGTTAGCAACTGTCGTTCAGGACGGACGTGTGTATCTGCAGCGCGTGAGGGCAGGTAACCGGTCGGTGCTGCCAATTATGTGTCTTTCTTTAATTACCTATAGTAAACCTTTTCTTGTCTAAAACTGTAGTTTTTAGTATGTTGTTTTCTAATTACACCTGATAGAAAACCCCAACTTTCTCGCAAAGCATGTGAATCCTATCTAATGAGCTATCCTGCCTTGTAAGATCTGGCCATGTCCATACCATCCTTGGTTAGATCGATACAAATTGAAATTCTTGAAGCCACTGACATATCAGCGAAGCCTTTGAAATTTTAATTTTCGGTATTGCACACTCACCAAACGTACACTTTACAGTTAAGAAAGAATGTAAAATTTACAGGGAGAGGAAAGATGTAGCTGACTGAAGATGCACCAAGTAGGAGGGTGGGAAGGATCACTTTCTATTTTTCCGGGAACGGACTCAGTCATTGTGCACTGCAGCCACCACTCCCAAAGGCGACTATAAGACTGATCTTGAAAGTTGCATGTACAGTTTACTTAAAAATTAATACACAAAAAATTCGTTTTTGAATTCAAAGCATATAGTTTTGGAAAAAGAACGGATAGATTTTGGGGAAAAAGAATGGACGTTTTGACCTAACAGCGATTAAACGTACATAATAGGTAAAATTAGGCTTTATTGTCAAACTATACCTTTTTAGGCACTATTAAAACTGCAATTTAAGGTAAGGTTTCCTATGAAACGTGTATTTGCAATATTTTTTGAAGTTATCGTTTAAGGATTAAAAAGGTTTTTACCTAAATTTCGATGTCTAGCGATAAGTTAACCTGGTGGTGAATTGAACTCACACACACACACACACATATATATATATATAATGTGGTATGTATATACTTAATTTAGAGTAATCGTTATCCTACATGTTAGAGTAGCTTTCTATGTTCCATCGTAGGACTCGCATATTTAATTGGCATTATATATTATATACCGTAATTTATTATCCAATTCTTTACCATGCGTGTAGTAACCAGACTAAGTGTGGAAGGCTATCCAAAAAATTCAGTATGAAGTTTCTCCGAAAAGTCGTGTTTTGAGGTTATTGTTTTGAAAAGGAGTACTTTGACAGGAGCGTCTTTCGAAATGCCATTGACGAAATGTAGGATAAATAGCGAATTTGATATTTAAGTTCCATTTATTCGAAATATTCTACACTAACATTATATCAAGAAAACCAGCCCATCTGAAACCACCTTCCGGGAACTTCTCGAAATGTTTTGCTTTATTAGAAATTGGCTCTGATTAACTTTTCAAACTACCGTATAATTAAAATAGCTATTTATATGTTAATTGAACGGTATATCTTGAATTTCTCGGGAACAGCATGGGAGCCTCCTCATTCGGAAGGAATTTTGCGTAAAGTTATCTAACCTTTAAAATGCGGTCGTGATTGGGTTCTCTCTTGTGATTTTACAGAAATATAATTTTGAGGGCAGCGTACAAATGCCTCACCTTTAAAGATCGATTTCTTCTACCCCAGTTATACCTACAAAGAAATGTAAACTATTCCTGCAAAGTTTATCTCGAATTACGTATGTGAAGTGAGCAGAGAAAATGATTTGATGCACTCACTGTTTAGAAGCTTTCATATACTTAGGCCTAATTTGGATAAAAATTTGTAGAAATGTCTTTATTGTATATTTCTAAGTAGTACTATGGGGATATCGGAATATAGTGCTCTTTGTATTATAGCATGCTCCATTAAGGGCTATTGCTACATGATTGTTAAAATTCCGCACGAGAAAAAATTATAAAAATTATAACGCTTGCTCATTTGCTCAGATTAATTACAAGGAATATTTCAGAAATGGTTAACTCTACACACGGAATTGTTTGACATTCAGTTGCATGCATGTCAGAAGTTATGTTCCCCTCTTGCCTAAAGAAGGGTAAGTTAACATCTATATTTGAAAAAGACAATCACGAAGAAATTTGTAATTACTGGCCAATTACAATTACGTCAGCAGTATCCAAAGGATTTGAAACAGTTTTTTAAATAGATTATTAAGTTTCATTAAGAAACATAAAATATTATGTGATAGGCAATATGGCTTTAAAAGAATTTGTCCACAAGAAAGGCAATAACCAAAACAATAAATATCATCATAAATAAACAGAATAAAAAGGAGAAAGCAACTGGACTTTTTCCTTGATCTTTCAAAAGCTTTTGACTGTGTGGATCATCACTTATTAATACATAAACTTAAAACATACGGTATTAGAGGAACCGCAGGTAACTGGGTAATATCTTATTTGTTAGACAGCAAAGTACCGAAGTTAGGTCGACTGATAGTAAAGGTTACATAAAACGACATTTACCATTGTTACAAATTAATGAATACGGTGTTCCTCTAGGTTCAACTCTAGGTCCCATACTGTTCTTATTATACATAAATGACTTGCCTGAACATCTACCAACTAAAGGCACTGATATCACATTATATGCGGACGATACCACTTTACTTGTTTCAGCAGAAAATGAAGAGCAGTTATATAGCAGGTGTTACTAAATCTGCAAAAATAATTTTATACTAACGATCTTACCACAAATATTAATAAAATAAATTACTTACTATTTTCACTGGGCAGAACCTATATCTATAATGGACTGAATTTGACATACAAAGAGGAAAATATATCTAGAGTGCAAAGCACAACATTTTTAGACATTACCATTGATGACAATCTCTCCTGGTAAAATCACATTTCGACTGCTTATTCTAAACTTAACAGGACTGTATTTTTGTTACGTCAACTAGTTAATATTTGACCTCCTCAAGCAATTCATAATGTATATTCTTCTTTATTTCATTCACATCTGGAATATGGAGCTATGTTATGGCGTTGTGCTGGAAAGACTCTTTTTGCACACCTATTTTCAGTCTAAAAGAGGGCTATTAGAGATTTAGCTAAGTTACCACAATCTGAGTCATGTAGAACACAATTTAAGAAATTCGAAATCTTACCCCTCTTTTGCATATATATACGAGGGCTATCCAGAAAGTAGATTACGTTTTGGAATAAAAAGTAAACAAAGTATAGGAAACAAATTTTATTATATACAGATGAAAGCCACACTCAAATACTACTTTTCGACATAGTCACCATTCAAATTAAGGCATTTATCGTAGCGATGTACGAGCTTGGAAATTCCTTCGTCGAAAAATTCGGCCGCCTGCGCCTTCAACCACTTCGTTACCTCTTCTTGCAGCTGTGCGTCGTCATCAAAACGCTGCATAGCCAGCCACTTCTTCATTGCTGGGAATAGGTGGAAGTCGCTCGGTGCCAGGTCGGGACTGTACGGCGGATGAGGAAACAACTCCCACTTAAAAGATTCAAGAACTTCACGAGTGACATTTGCCGTGTGGGGCCGGGCGTTGTCGTGAATCAACAGGACCTTAGAGCTCAACATTCCTCTGCGCTTGTTTTGAATGGCTCTTCTGAGCATTTGGAGAGTTTGGCAATACCTTTGAGAGTTTATTGTAGTGCCTCTTTCCAGGAAGTCCACCAAAATCACACCTTTTCTGTCCCAAAAAACAGTCGCCATCATCTTCCTTGCCGACATTGTTTGCATGCATTTCTTGGGTTTTTGGGGAGAACTTGTGTGCCCCCACTGCATTGATTGCAATTTCGTTTCACAGTTCACGTGTTTCACCCATGTTTCGTCACCAGTAACGATGCGATCGAGTAAAGAGTCACCATCCTTATGGTAAACGTCCAAAAAGTTCAACGCTGCAGCCATTCGCTGATTTTTGTGGTCCTCTGTCAAGATTTTTGGAATCCATCTTGCACAAAACTTGTGGTAACCAAGCTTTTCGCTGATGATTTCGTGCAACAAACTTCGCGAAATTTGTGGAAAACTCAAAGAAAGTTCCGTTATTGTGAACCTTCAATTTTCACGGACTTTAGCATCGACTTTTTCGACAAGTTCGGCAGTCACTATGCTGGGTCTCCCACTTCGATCTTCGTCGTGAACATTGGTTCGGCCATTTTTAAATCTGATGACCCACTGACGCACTCCACCTTCAGTGATAATGTTGTCCCCATACACTTCACAAAGCTGCCGATAGATTTCTATCGGTTTACAGTTTTTTGCAGTCAGAAACCTTATTACTGCACGCACCTCGCAGCTCGCGGGATTTTCAATTAACGCAGACATTTCAAACCGTCACAGTATCTGAACGGAGCACAGCACGAACCTCTCACTAGCACGGCTAGATGCCGAATGAGCTGCGCAACGCTCTGACCCCAAGATGGCCGCGCTAGCCCCGCCCCTAACGGAAACAGACGAAAACGTAATCTACTTTCTGGATAGCCCTCGTGTATATATATATATATATATATATATATATATATATATATATATATAAATTGTTATTTTGTATGTAAAAACACAACAGTATCCCCTTGCCTAAATAAAGATATACACAACACCACACTCGCAGGCAAAATTACTTTTTTCTCCAGTCATATAGGGGCCATTTTGGAAATAAAAATATTATTTATGCTGGATAAAAATACTTCAACATATTGCCAAACAGACTGAAGTCATAGATAGACAGAACATTTTTTAAAAAGAGCTGAAAATGTATTTGTTATCCCATTGTTTTTATAATGAAGATGACCTTCTTATCCATAATGGAAATTAGTCACATTTTAAGCATAGTTGAGTTTATGACATAATAGTATGTACAGATTTACATTATCAATACTTAGTTTCATTATATAAACTTGTATTCTTAATCACATGACTGATGTGGTCTTAGGAACAATTGTCTATATATGTATAGTGTTATTTTATATTATAATTATATTGAATTATAAACCGATGTGTTCTAGGTAACGCTGTTTTTGTCTATGCTATAGGACTGAAAATAAATAAATAAACAAATGTGTGCTTTTGAAAATCTAGTTCCGTGAGATCATCAAATGTAGCAAAATGTGTTGCTGACTTCAATCACAAATACTCGACTATGTTTCACAGAAAATGCAGGTAACCGTCACTTTCTAATCTACGCCAGTATATCAGCGGGAGATTTATCAATTAATTGCGCACGTAAACCCGCATGCCGTAATTCTCTGTAGAGGCTTTAATTGGTAACGTTGAACACTCGGTTAGTCACAACCCTGTGGCTGTTTGCGCGATAATGATGATTATTATCTTACACAATAGCTTAAAGCTTGTTTAGCTCTCGATAGAAACAAATCAATGTGTTAGTTATCCCCGATGCTAGAGGTCAGATGTTTACACGTACGTTTTTGTGACCTAGGACAAAAATTTAAATTACGCATCATCAACATTCCAGCTCACTCATTATTATGATTTCCCTGCAGATAACATGAAACTGCAAATTTGGCTAAGTTTAATTTTGAAATTTCAACGGAAGTATGGCCATTTGAGAGTTTCTCGAACCCGAAATCTGACCTCCGTTTTTTCGGCCTGGCATCTTGCTTTCAATGGAAAAACCCAAATTTGAGCTTCATCTGAGATTAGTTATTTGGATAAAAATTTTATGCACGTACTTAATAGAGAGGGCAGATACTGCATTCCACCCAATAGTTTAATATCACACTTTAACAGAAAAGTAAAACACCTTAGGTTTGCCTAAATCATAAAGCAATTTTAGATAAAAGTCAGCTTTGGTATATTTGTTTGTGTGTGCTTGTGTGTATGTGAAAAGCAGAGCCCCTAAATAAATATAGTGCCGCCAGGCATCTTTTGCGACGGGCCGAAGACAGTTGGCAGGAAAAGAAAGAGAGAGATAACGCCAAGCCACACCCAGAGACCGGCGCACGCAGCACTAATGACGTGCCGAGGAGAAACGGGCTGGGAAGAGGAAGAGCCAGAGAAAGGTATGGACTGGGTATGGACAGTTCCCTTGCCATCGCAAGGGTCCCTGAAGCTTCGGGAAGTTTCGCCAGCCTCCGTGAAAGAGCTAATCGTGTATAAATGATGAACTAGAACTGCTAGCAGCCAGTATCGGCAGGAAGCCGCTAGAGAGTGGTCAACAGTCAGTGAGTTGCAATTGTGCAGTGCAGACGGCAGTTAGTCAGCAGACTGTTTATCGTGGGTGTGGACATCTCAACAGTATCAAGCTGCGAGCTGAGAACTGATAAACGTGTAGTGATTTGAAAGTGAACTCGTTTGTTTGTGGTCGAGTGGCAGACGACCTTGAAGGTTGTCTTTGTGTATTTTATGTAATTCATACAAAAAGCGTCTTTGTACGGAAATAAAGAGCATTTTGAATTTCTGCAAATTGGACTTTTAATTTTACGAACCTACAAAGTTACAGTACCCATAGTTAATACCAAACCTAGTATTTAAGTTTGGTGTTTACGAAACTTTAATTTTCTCAAAAATGACTAAAGATTTTCATTAAGATACTATTTACTTAATACGTTCATGACAGATAAAATATGTATATTTTCAATTTTCTGGACATATGATTTGCAACCTTAATTTACGATGACTTTCGTATAACTAGTAAACCGGATGTCTTTGAAAGCAAATAGAAAACTCATATGTATGTTTTGTGGACTTAACCATTTCGAAAGATTTTATGATACTGATTGAAATTTTCCAATTGTTATACTTTTTAAAAATGTAGGAAGTCAGCAATTTTCTCTTCCGCCATCACATACCATCCAGCTCTAAACATATTTTTGACGTTGAAGTAATTAAATTCCCTATTCCCAGTGTACGTACAAGGAAATATTCCATAAAATCATTTTACGAATGTTTCTCTCGATTAACTTTGGAGATTATAATAAACCTTTCTAAGCATAGCTTCCTGAGATATGGACGGAGAGACTAAATTAAATACAACATATCACATTTTTTATCTTCTTATAGATCTAGTGCACTAGGTACAGGAATTGGAGATCCAGGAATTCCCGAACCATACCCTCACTGTGCCCCAATAAGTTATGAGAGGTTTCATGACAACCCCCCCCCCCAAAAAAAAACAAGAAACAAATAAGAAGCACTTTGATCCATAAGATCTTTGATCCACACTTTGACCAGCCTATTAAATAACTCCCTGGACGCAGTCTGATTGATACCTTTGCTGGTACGAGGTTTGCGGAAGTGCAGTAAACGTAGTTCCCCGCATATGGACGCTGCAGACGGCGCAGTTGAGCGCACTTATATAGATAAACATCTATCTATTGTTGATGTAAACGGAGGTAGTGAACGGATACATGAACTATTGTAAACTGTGGGGATATACTTTGATCTTGAAACGGCTTATGATACGTGTGTCCTGCGCCATGGCGTAGTGGGCTAAGGCATCCTGCTTTGGTTCCTTAACTCGGAAAGCGGCCCGGATTCGATCCCAGCCCTGGGACTGCAGATTTTAAGTCCCGGCTGTAGGACCGGTGCCCACTCAGCATCGTGTGGAAAGTGAGGAGCTTACGATAGGTAAGCGACCCTGGCCAAGAAAACCAACTTTCCGGCTGTAGGTGCCGAGATGCTGACCACATCTCCTCCCCGTATCGGTTGGATGATCGTCCACCTCTAGATTGCGAATGTGGGCGTGAGGCCGGCAGTTGGGTTGGCAGGCCTTGGCCCTCTATGTGCTGTCCCGCAAACAGCTTTACTACCCACCCTGGACATTTGAAATATTCATGCACGACTACCGTATTCCTCCAAGTTAGGGTCGGATAGGTTTTCTCCCCACTCCCTTTTCACAACATATTCAGTAAACAGGAGTGCCTCACGTATGGATAATAAAGTCGTACCTTTGTCTATTGCTATAAGTCCTCTCGAAATGGAGTTGCTTGCCGCAGGGGACCCACTACGGTAGGTACGGGATTTGGGGATCCCGGGCACCCAATCCACAATCTCCTTTGCGTTCTGAAAGTGGAGTGAGGGCTTATACCAAACGCCCTATTTACTTTGGTTCACAGTTTTGTTTAACATATTGCCAATTTCTTACTGGGTACAGTCTGTCTATACCTTTGCGCAAACGTCATTTCACGCCTTTTGGCCAATTTTGGTAAATTCGTCTATATCTCTGACTTTTGCCGTAATTATTTCTTATAATCTTTATATTTGTAACATATTTTAGGATTTTTTTTCTATTCATCTTTATCTCTGGCTTCTTCCATGAGTTCTTCTTTACAAAGATTTGGTTTAAATGGATGCTACTGACCAAGAAGTTGAGGTCCCTTAAATATATAGTACAGAAATAAAGCGTTTTTTTCTTTTCATTTCTTTGACAGACGAATTTACTGATGCTTATGAAGATGCTACATGCAAAGTAAACTTCAATGTTGTGTTTAAATTGGAGGTGGTCATTATTAAAGCCTGGGGACACTGGGCCTGAAATTTCCATTTTCTATATTACTATACCTACAAACTTCAAACTTTGCACTCTAATGGGTTTTATATTAGAACATACCGTACCAATTTTAGTAATTTCTGGTAATTACTTTTGAAGGGATTAATTATCTGTTTTTATTTTAATTAATGTTCATGGCAATGTTAAAGTTAATGCATGTGCGTTAATAACCATGGTAGTGGAATAAGTCTGTCATTTTTTCATTGCTACTAACTGTATAAACAGCTGCGGTCTCTGTGTACAAGAACAAGACATTACTTTTAGGAAAATTATTTTTTTTAATTATGTAGTACATTGGATTTAATTTTTTAGTACTTTTCTGCATTTAAAATGTTGTTACAGCCAAGCCAAGTCTTAAATATTATAGCCTGAGACTGATGGTGTAGACCCATATATGGAGTATATGCTCCAGAGAGCCATAGTTCTAAAACTGAAGCAGTGGAAGCAGATAATGTATTAAAATGTTAAGTGGAGAAAAATCAATTTTTCTAAAAATATGCACCAAAATAGTAATTACACTATCCTCCACACCATCTACACTGTTCTGCACATTATTTATATTGTCATCTCTACTGTTATGTACACTGGTATTCAAAATTTGCTTATTATTTTCACTAATATAGTCTGCTATTTAAATTACTATTTGCACTACGTACTATACATAGTTTGCACATAGTACTTGACATCTTGCAAATTTCTTCTGGCTTTGACAAATATAGTTTGAATAGCATTAGCATGTAAATCTATGTCAATTTGCAAATGTGAAGCTGAAATATTAGATGTTTCTCTATGTCTAACCGTATATATGAAATGGAAATCTGCTCACAGTTTTTGCTTTTCCATCTAGCTGCACCAGGTTTTGTTACAGCTGCATTCTTTTCGCTATTTCTATTCACCGGCTTACACCAACATTATGAAACAGCGTGCATTATGCTGTTTATATAGTTAACAATACACTACACTACAGGAAAAGCAAATAACTTGCAGGTACACCTATTTCATTATTTAAAACAAACTGTAAACAAAAGCACATTTCTCTCATGAAGGTCACCATTATGCATTGGAGCATACGCAGGCAGTGAAAACAAGAATGAATCTACAAGTATTCGCTAAGTTTATTGCAAAGAACATAGAATAATCACAGATATTCTAAACTGTTTTGTACTTTCTTTGCTGCTAAAACACTCGAGGTGTGCTGACGACTTTTTATATGGCATTTATGTTTGAGTGAATGTTTCTGATTAAACACTTTGCATTGAATACATAGTAATAGTTTACCAAACTCTCTCTAGATAGTAGCATTAAGCTATGCCGCAAGATTTGAACGTAGTTTTAGAGAAAAAGCTGCCAAAAGACGATCAGAATTGGCAAAAAAACAGACCATCATGCCGGATAAGGAAGAAAAGGGGCATTTAATTGGCCACGCCCCGAACACTTAAACCTAGCGCAAGACCTTTAAAACTGGCGGAAATAAAAACTCCTACCATAATTCAATAAAGGAAGGTTTGGGATCATTTGTATGTATAAATCTAAAAATTGTAATTTTTTTAGACTTTTGGGCTATTTTGCAGTCCCAGTGTCCCTTAAATATGTAGTATTAGAAATAAAGCGCTTCTTTTCCTTTTAATTTCTCTGGCAGACGAATTTACTCATGTTTATGAAGATGCTGCATGCAACGTAAATTTCAATGTTGTGTTTAAGTTGGAGACGATGATTATTAAAGCTTGAGTACACCCCGAGCTCTAAGTAACTCGGGCGAGATTAACGATTAATCGTTAGGAGTTCTCTGCTGTGGCTGTTAACACGGATTTAGTTTCCAGCGACGAGTTGAGCAACTAGTGCAACACTGATTGCACCAGTAAATATTTAATAAGTTAGTAGGGATACTGACAAAGTAAACAAATAGCAGAGAAGCCTATGATTAACTTAATTTTACACAATCATCAAGATAAAATGCTGCAGGCAGAATAAAGTGTCAAAATGATTGAAATGTGAGTTCAAGCGTAAGAAACTATGTAAAATATTATGTAACAGATCACGGAGTTCTTAAATAGACAGAGAATTAACACATTGAATGTACGTGTAATCTAAATTTATTACAATTATTGAACTTACAAGATAACGTGTATAAAGCCCTTAGTACTCGCTCCTTGTAGCCTTTCTTCACGGGCTTACTTCTTCACTTTAAACTGAGGTTTCGCTGCCTATTTTACACTTTAAAGGACTATATTTATTTCCAAAGCACTTTTCTACTCCATTCTTTATCACAATTATTAGAAGATCCAGAAAGTTAGACTTAACTTAGTAAATTCCAGACAAAATAAGATTAAGGGTTATTTAGCTTTGAATATATTCAAACAACAAGGGATATTACGGCTTAGGTGTTCTGTTGCTTTTCAATATATATGTCATTAGTTACCTTTGAAGATTAGTGACGCTTTCTTAAAACTTTTCAGGTGACATTTATAAATGGATGTTATATTTATTTCCTGTATAGTTCCTTATATACGATGTATAATGCCACCGAGGCATTGTTGGTTGGTGCCCGCCTCGGTAGCGTAGATAGTAGCACGTCTGCTTCACGTTCAAGAGGTCCCGAGTTCGAATCTCGGTCAGTGTGTGTTACCTGGATAAGGTTTTTCCGGGGTTTTCCCTTATCCTGAAAGACGAATGTCGGGTAACTCTAAGCTCTATGGACTCTGGACTCATTTGAGCACCATTTCCCCCATTCATTCATCGTCCGATATGACTTAACTTTGGAGGACTTGAATTAAAAAGAATTTGGTTGGTGCCGCGGAGCACTGGGCGCTTGCCGAGAAAGAGACAGGTAGTGCAGTGCAGAGCTAGACGCTTGCCGAAAGAGAGAAAGAGACAGCAAAACTAAAAGCAGCCCCCTAACTAGAATCCGGGTTCGCATGCAGCAGTACAATGTTGGAGCGCCTTTCGAACGCATCGCTGTCGACACAGCTGGTTTACTCCTAGTGTCCGACCGGGGCAAAAAGTACCTGATGGTGGCCGTGGACTACTTCACCAAGTGGCCGGAGGTGTATGCTATCCCGAACCAGGATGCGAAGACAATCGCAAACTGCCTCGTGGAGCAACTGTTCTGCCGTTTCGGGGTCCCGTTAGAGCTCCACAGCGACCAGGGCACCAATTTTGAGTCAAACCTGATGAAGGAGGCACTGGAAAGCCTTGGGGTGAACAAGATCCACACAACACCTTTACAGTCGGACGGCACATTCGAGAGGTACATCAAGACCTCAGCAGAACATCTGAGGAAGGTCGGGGCCAGCCATCAGCGAGGCTGGAACGTCAAAGTAACACTGTTCTTGGTGGCCTACCGCTCATCAACACACGCCAGCAAGCTTAATTTTGCGGCCGAGAGCTATGCCTCCCCTGTGATCTGGCTTTTGGAAATCCCCGGACGCAAAACAGCCAACAACCGAGTATGTGGAGAATCTGGTGGACCATCTCCACGACATGCATGAGATGGCTCGTCAGATCATCCAGATGGCAAACGACCGCATGAAGACCCGGTACGACAGGCAAGCCAACAGCCAAGGATTCCAGCAAGGTGGCCTGGCCTGGCTGTACGGCTCTACTCGGACCAAGGGACGCTGCCCAAAACTTCAACAATGGTGGCAAGAACCGTACCGGTTGGTAAAGAGAATTAACTACGTGGTCTACCGCATCCAGCAGGTGCCCCGAAATGAAATGTGTAGTGTTTAGCGCCCGCTTTTACTACATACGGCACCGCAGGCGATGACACTGATGATACATGAGATGAAGATGGAGCACCGGTGGAATGAGATGGCGGGGTAAACCGGAGATCCCGGAGAAAACCTGCCGCAGTGCCGTGTTGTCCATCAGAAATCTCACTTTGCGGTCTCCTGGGATCGAACCCGGGCCGCCTTGGTGAGAGCCAAGCGGTCTAACCACTGAGCCACGGCGTGACCTAGGTGCCCCGAGGAAAGATGTTGGTGGTACACTTGGATCGTCAGACCCGCGACGATGGTGCTGTTCGGGACGACCGGCAATGAGGAGGGAACTGTGTCGCCGAGGCATTGTTGGTTGGTGCCGCGGAGCACTGGGCGCTTGCTGAGAAAGATACAGATAGTGCGGCGCAGAGCTAGACGCTTGCTGAAAGAGAGAAATAGACAGATAGATGTCTGAAAGTTTCCTCTTTTCTGATGCCGTCTCGATTGTTATCGAGAAATCCACCGCATTCTAGAACAATGATTGGAAGTTATAAATAGCAGCACAGACGGATGAGTGGGAAAGCTGCAATTGTGTGCACATTTGAACTGTACCGCAGTTGTTAAGTGAGAGTGCAGCTGTGTAGACATTTGTGAAGTGTATCGCAAGTGAATTCTTCTGTTTGTTTACGTGTGGTGAAGCAACGAGAGAACTTTGAGATTGCGTTTGTGTATGACACGTCATTTTTAGACCCTGTAAGTGGTGTACAAAGTGTCTTTCTACTGAAATAAAGAGATTTTTAAGTTTCTGCAAACAAGAGTTTTTTAATTTGACGACTGCAAAGTAACAATAGTATAATCATGTATTCAACAGGCGCAGTTAGAATTTATAAAGGAGGCAACACTGAGAGAATTCTATAAAAGCGCTGATGACTGCAAGTTTTGACATCTTTGTTTCCGTGAGGTCAAAACAGCTTTGCATTGAAACTTCAGATGTTAAATTTACCAGACGTTTCTCAAATATAATGTTCTGCTCTTTTTCTTCTAAAAAGTGTCCATACAAATACGTGATGTACTTCATTATAACTTAATTACAAGGTTCCACTTTTTTTAACAATGAGTTTATTCTTATTTTCTTCCTTCGGTCTCTGTGTTAGGGTCATTTAACAACGATGAGCACTGCTACCCTTGGACGGTAGACAGATGACGGTAGACAGTAGGCAGGTAAAAAACAGCGGGATGGATCCCGCAGTGGGAATAGACATCCTGAGTTAGAAATTCGAAGAACTATTTTCTCTACACATTCAAGAATATAGTAGATTTCGACCACCTACGCTGTTTGCATCGTAAGATTTTCTCCATCTTTTACGGATTACCAGTTATGCAAAAGTCATCGAGAATGAAGTAAGTCTTCTTGAGGTACTGCAAGAAGAAACAAGTATATACAGGACTTTTTCAGCCGGAACGCAGGGGGAGGCGTTCCGGTAAACTTTTAAAAACTCCAGTGAAATTTAAATTTGAAATTACGGTCCTTGTTGAGTGCAAGATTTTTCATTGTCATCATTGTGGATGGAGAAGTAATTTTTTGATACACTGCATTTAGTGCTGTCATCTTCGATTCGTTAACCTAAAACTGCCTTACAGCCACCTATGAGACTATTTTCTTTCCTTAAAATTAGTAGGAGCAGAGAGCGCAGGCTATACACAAGAAAATGGCAGTGCAAGGGCAAAACAAGCAGTCTGGTAAGATGCAGTCTGCTTATCCGCATTTGCTTGATTATATTGCAATATTGTTGTTACTTTCCGAGAGTAGGGTCTGATAGGTTTTAGCTTTCCACATTTGTTGTACAATATGTTCGAGTGAGAGAGCTGGAGCAGCTTTTTGGAGAGTGTTGCATCTGTGAAATAAGCTTAGTTTATATATCAGTTTGCACTTAACCACGAACACACACACACACACACACACACACACACACACACACACACACACACACAAACACACACACAATCTGTTCAGGAAGTCTCAAAACGCATAATTTTCGGTTAATTGCTACCTAGAATTCAATACCTCCTTTACCTACTGTGTTCTACATTGTACAGCATATAGAAATAATAAATCTCATCCTATTTATTTGACTACTATAGCATTTTAAGGTGGAGAAACAGTATCATTTCCAGAAGGCAAAATTAGGCTCCTCTCGTCTATAATTAATCTTTTTCTTATTAATATGCTTCTATATTCAGCAACATTGTTAGAGAATTTCCCCTTCACATTTTGCGTAATTCTCATTCAGTTCAAAAGAAATCAGATGGCTCTGATGTTGCCTTTGAATGCAAATATGAATTTCCGGTGAGTGACACCGCAAATTGCATCTAGTTACGTAGTTCTAAGCATTACATTAAACAAATCGCAGCGCCTGTGGTTGGTTACTGATTTCTACAGCCACAATAATCAAGTCTGCAGCTATTGGTATTGAGAGAGGCCTGTGGTTCTGCAATTTCCAATCCCATTTCCTGCTGTGCATTCACACGTAGAGAGGAGTTTAATAAAATGAGGCAGGGTGAG
Source organism: Mantis religiosa (assembly GCA_030765055.1). Taxonomy (NCBI): domain Eukaryota; kingdom Metazoa; phylum Arthropoda; class Insecta; order Mantodea; family Mantidae; genus Mantis; species Mantis religiosa. Next base: position 199,941,634 of record CM060948.1, on the reverse strand, counting down.
AACTAAAAGCGAAGTGCGAGATTGGAAGTCTCTGCTGAAGAGAAGTGTGTGTAACCCAATTTATAAGTAGTTCAGACCGCTAGAAGTTTATTAATCTTCCAATAAGCTGCTCAGGATTGAAAAGCAGTGACGCGTTCTAATATCTTAATTAATGTATATGAACTGGTCATCCCTTAGAGAAGAGCTTATTAGAGCATACACTGAGAAATATGTTTGGATTAAGACGTCGATGTACGGAGCAATTGGCTGTTCTGTATCATATTAGACTCCTATTTGGGAGATTCCAGATTAGATTCCCGTTATGCGCTCTCCTATTCCCTGGGATTTTTTTGTGGATTTTCCTGTTTAGATTGTAATTATTTGGGTAGTATTGCATCTACCACTATTGATTTCCTTCATGTTCCTTGCATTCCGTTCACTTCTCAGGTTTTGTGGCGTGATGGGGAGCCGCGCAGATAGCGTGATTGCTTCCTCTACATAATCGCTGTGAAACTTAGAGCACCGCCTGGTTCGATGAGTCGTTTATCTTCCTCTCTGACATAGCTCCAGTGATGGAAAGGGCCTTCTATTCAGAAACGCTTAGGAATGTCCAGACGCCTCTGGGATCTGGCAGCCTACGACCTCTAGCCTCCTGTAGTTTACTTTATCTCATCCCTCCCATCTGGTGAGGTAGCCGTGCTCAAATACTTGATCATCAGAGTCCTTATAAAACGAATTCCTATAAAGAACCAATAATAGCAAAAGCCCGAGATAAAGATGAATATAACTTAAACATCTTAAGAAACACCACAAATATACATTAACAAATAATGATTGAATTTTAAGCTTTCTATGGTTATGATAATTTTCCTTGAGCACTTTCCGTACTCACACCTCTCTTTTCCGGGTATATCAGGATGTAGTGAAGAGTAATGTTTGCTTTAATTCGCACAGAATTTTTCAAACATTTATTCCAGGATTTTAAAATTTATTTTTAACCAAATAGTTAAAAGATGAAATGAAGGGAGAAGACATTCAGAAGATGTAAGTAACCTACCCAGCATTCACTTGGTGACCGGGAAAACCCAGAAAAACCCATTGGTCAGGTAGGTCGGCTACGGGAATCGAACGCCAGCCTCCCGAATGCGGGCCACACGCGAAACCGTCTGAGCCATCCCGCTAGGTTACCACCTCTTAATAGACTTTCCTGTCTCTCATGCAACAGCAATACCTTGGACCTTGGATTGACATTCACGAAAATACCTACCTAAAATATATATCGAGAAATTAATTTGTTCTTTCCTATGCCTCTAATTACACTAGTTGACAAAAACGAACCCTTTTTCTTTCACAAGAATTAAAATAATATTTTCTAGAAGTATTTTTTGTGCTGAATTCAAATATAATTTTAGTTTTCCCCATCAGGCAGGAGTTTTGTGTGATATTGATTTGGATTTTTATAATATTCTAAAAAAGATCTGGAACTAGCTATCTAACTCAAAATTATATCTACTCATTCTGACTTACGTAGAAAGTGGTAGGTAGTGATTTTTGGGCACATTTTGTATCTGGAACGTCTCTCTTCTTGGTCCAACAGTAGTCAGCCAGCATATTGGAACTCCACTTGCCTTAGTAACTCTTTTCCATAGTGGAAATTTGCTGATGAAAACGCTCACCTTGCTCATCGCTGACAGCTCCAAGATTTTCGGGGAAGAAGTCCAAGTGAGAGTCCAAGAAGTGAATTCTTAAAGACGTGTTGCATCCCATAGCTTTATGCCATTTTCTTCAGAGAAGCAGACCTTGAAATCACTAATGGCGGCCACGATAACTACACATTCTTACTTCTTTTTGGAGTAGATTCCACCCTTTGAGTCTGGAAGTTAAACCTCCAGCTTGCTGTTTAGACAGATTTAAATCCCGAATCAGGTCATTAAGGTCTTTCTGATTGGGAAAGTATGTTCTGATGATCTGGTATGGGCTTCATATGTAGGATCATTTTTATTTTCATCTGAAGCATTTTCAGTTTCAGTTAGGTCATAATCAGTTGTCACCTAAGGTCGTATCTGCATATACTGGTACAGGGAACTGTTCATTGTGTAACACAGGTCTTATTGAAGATTGCAAATTGGGATACTTAATTGTATGTTTTGTTATAGATGTGATTCCTTTTATATTTGTTAAACAAAAATAACAATCACTTAAATGATGCTTCGATTCCCTCCAAATCATAGGAATTGCAAATGGCATACGATGTGTACCATTTTTCCACCCAGCCAGCAATCCAACACACAAAACACAGCATGTATTTGGTGCCCAGCTCTTATCAAAATCACCAGCCTGACAGCCACGTAAAGTTGACAACACTTCCTTTCTTGGAAGTGTTGAAAACAGTGTTGTTACAATAAACTAAATTTAAAGGGAGTCGATTAATGACACTAAACAACACTTACTTTTAAATTTTTCCGGAACATGTTTCAAAGACTTTGCCTCCATCCTCAACCGGCCTTCGACTGGTTATCATTGGTGTAGTTGACAGAGGAGACCTATGATAAAATATTGTCAACTACACCAATGAGAAGCAGTCGATGGCCGGTCGAGGATGGAGGCAAAGTCTCAAACATGTTCCGGGAAAATTTAAAAGTAAGTGTTGTTTACTGTCATTAATCGACTCCCTTTATATTTAATTTTGGGGTCAAATTTTGCCTCTGAGACTTGAAGGTCAGCTCATCACAAATATAGCAGAAACTTTCTACATGATTTACACACTTTCTTGGCATGATGAAAAAACAAAGCACTAAAACACTGCATACACAATACACTTTCGAAAAGAAAGGAAGGAAATATTTCACTACTGAACAAACTCACAGTCAGCTCAATATTGACACATCACACAGCCAGATGAACAGGTAGGTACATATCCAAACATGAATGAACCTGCACAGCCTTATTTTATGGTTCTTCAGCATATTAGAAATCATTCCCTTATATAAAGTTTAAATAAAATCACTAAATATGAGGAAAAGTTTCCTATAACAGGTCAAAGAAAACGCTAAAATCCTATTTCAAAAAGTAGCGGTCACAAAAAAACTGTGTCTGATGGAAAAATTCTGACTACATATCTGAATCCAGTATGAAAAGATACACTAGATTCACTAATCAGATTTCTTGTGAAGAACACCTTGTCGACTAGTGTTATATGACCCATATCTAGATATCTTATGAAAAGCATAGTATGCAATTTTCGCGTCAGACTTATCGCACACGCTCATGAAATTTTGGAAGCTTGCTCGTTGGCGTCGAAATTTAATCGTTACCCGCGCCTTAGTAACTCCCATAAAAGTGTTTTATAGTAAAATTCTAGATAAAAATATTTTTTAAATGTAGGGCGGATATTCTACATATTCATCAAAATGCGTGTACTCTCCGGAAAGCATCCTCAGATGATGATATTATCGCGTACGCTATATGTCGCAACCCTGGTGTGTGATGACGACTGGGGAAACGTAACTGGATATCAGATGTTAGGCACGGCTGGAGCAGGCATTTAGTGAAACAATATTTTAATTCATCCTGACTATAATTTGGAAAACGTTCAGTCCTAATTTAGTGTTCAGCTACAAGTGGTGCATTACGTTAACATTAGTGCCCCTACTGGTGAAAGTACATAATTTGAAATACATGTTGTCTTGCCTTGGGACACTCGGCACGTGGTGAGATGTTAGAGACGTTCGACGTAGCTTCGTGCGGCAGGGATTCAATCAGACAAGCAGGCGCCCAACCGACCGACCGACCGACCGACCGACCGACCGAAGTGCTGGCTGGCTGTATAAAGGCAGAAGGTTTTTGCAGCGTTCCCACCCGTTAAGGGTTTTACCGCAGGTAAGGTTATACACTTGGGATTTTGTAGGATGTGTTGTAGATTTTCAGGTTGGAGTTAATTTTGAGGTTACAAGTTTATGTACCTTCGGGTCGAAGGGCAGGATGCAGTACTTTGCACCCTGGTGTTTTTATTTTTAAGTTTATTTGTTGGGAAAAATTTTGAATCCAAACAGCTTAGAAGAATTATGTGGAGCTCAGCTTTAGCTGCTGTAAGAATTAGCTCCTGGGTTATCTCGGGTGCCCGCCAGCCATGCGGGGTACCCGATACAGTCTAGAACGTCGTATAGTGGGGTCATAATCTCCCAATGATCTAACAAGGGCGCTTCTATGTGTTGGTAAAGTAGCATATAATTTTGGTGCCCGACACCTAATTTCATCCTCCACGTATGGAAGACCCGAGGCTTCGTGAAGCAACCTGGTAGGGAAAATAACGTCCCACAGAATATATAGACCGCAGGCGTCCGCCGAAAACCACGACTATATATACTAAAATATAACCTCGAAAGAGGGGAGGAAAATTCACTGAACCTGGGGACTTTCCACATTAGATCGGCAGAAAAGCTGCTAGAACATTTCATCCGCCATATTTGTTTAAACCTAAGACCTGCTGATCGCCAATTCCTTGATACTGGGTTCAACGTCTATAGTTGCTGCGTTTTGCATTCTTGCGTGATTAACGTTCCGAGAAAATTAACAGCTACGGGCTTGTCGTCCAGTGTCCCGTATGAGGTTCAACATCTTTACTTCCAGAAATGAAAATTCAATTTTATAAGGAACCTCATGCTGTTAATATTTCAAATAAAACCTTAAAATAAATTAAGTTCCTTCATCTCACCAAAGTGTACGCGACAATATTCTTTCACTACATGGAGAAAGAAACCGTTGCTAACGACGACTGGAGCTTTGCAGTTAAACTGTGCAATCAGCACTGTGAGAAGGCGCATACATGAAGGAGAAATGTGGATAGAAAACAGTTAAGAAAGTAAACCTGAAAGAATTTCTTCGCAAGGCCACCTAGGATTCGCATTTTTTTTTATTTTTTTTTTAACCTGATATGTATATAATCATATTGTATTCCCACGATCAGCAGTAGTTTGGTAAAGGCAAATTAACCACTTACAGTTTGAATTTGAAGGAGAAAATGGTACTCCATTACATTCACATTCATTATTTATTTATTTTTGCTTCTATGCAGAATCAAACATCGTTATCAATGTGAGAATAGATTATTTTCTGTTTACTAATTTCGTATAATGTGCTAACTAGCTATGTATTTAATAAATAGCATTTAAGCTTTTAATTTGCAAATCCTGAAGTTTTTCTCTTGGCTAAAAAAAAGAAAGAATAACTTCCCAGGTGATAGGGAAATTTAAACAAATGTCAACGAATATCTCCGAAATGGTTCGTAAAACACACAGAAAAAAGTATTTGATATCAATGCTATCTTTAAATGAGCTGAAAATTATTGTATTATAGGACGTTGTCCAGCTCTTACAGTTCAGCAGTTATGCAGAAACCATTCAGAAAGAAGAGGACTTTTCATAACATTCGCAAAAAATTCAAGATATACAAGTTCATTTGTTATTAAAATATATTTAACATATGGCATTTTAATCAAAATCTATTTTTGAGAGAATCAAAATTTTAAAAGGAGTTACATATAAATAATGATGTAGAACAATTATTTGAACATTTTTTGTCACTCATGAGTGTTAGAATTACATGAAAATTAGATTAAGAAAAATATATGTTTAAAAATATTAGTTGCAGTTTCACCCACTTGGGCACGTCTATCTAACTTTCGCATATGGATATTAAATTTCCAGAGAAGCACTGGACTGAGATACTTTTCAAAACACACCTTCATTTGACATAGAGCATTGGAAAACTAAGTGCTTTTATTATATTGCATGCACCAACTTGGCGTTATTTATTCCAACAATGTTCATGTTTCTTTCTGTAACCACCCATTTGCAGTGAAAACGGGACGGTTCACCCTGTCAGGGAAGAATGACGGACGCTCGCGAGCTGCAAGTGACATCTGTATGTGTATACGAACCCGCAATGTTTCATGTCAAAGGATTGCGCCTTGCCCAACTTAAATTGAAACTAAAGCCAGAGCTGCCGCATTGGTTATAAGGTCCAAACAACTGCGGCGGGCAAACACGACCAAGAACAGAGTTATTATGAAAGCCGCGATATATACGTTAGATTCAGTTATGAGCTCAAAGCATTTCTCAAACTACAAGTTATCTTTGAGATAGCATACATTCAATATGATACTCATAGGGGATTTCTGTTTAAATTTATACTGAAATGTTAGAGTTAGACTCAAAAATTCAATACCATAGCCGGGATTTGAACTTCTGGTCTCCATCCAGCCGCTCTTAACCGATGAGCTGCTATGGCCAACGCACCAAAATGACATTAAATTCTACAACTGACTCGTGTTTCTTTCCCGGTAAACCACTAGGAGTTCACATAAACACATAAAACAACTGCTTTAGTGGCGACTTACTATGTAGTAAGTACTTAAAGGAGTCAATTGCAGAATTTAATGTCATTCTAGAACGTTAGCCATAGTAGCTCAGTGGTTAAGAGCGGCGCAGCTATGACGTAATTCCTTTAGAGATAGCAGCCACAGACCTTGCTAACATTGCTCTTAACAGTGGCGGCAACTTCAGTTACTTCTACTGTTGTTTTTGGTGTAAATAATATGAACAACTCCGGAAAGCCAATTTTGTTACTGACTCTGTTGGTGCAGTTTATTTTTAACCAGCTCATCAATGTTTGCCTCCAAGGATGAACAACAGAGTCTTAAAAGATGGATCAAATGATCGTAATATTTTTTACTACGATACTGACTTTTTATGTGATTCATTTTCGAGAACATCTGTTCACAAATATATGTAGAACCAAATGTTGGCATTAACTTAGCAGCAAACGTTCACAACCTGGGAAATGTTTCATTGGGAAGATATTTAAATAAGTTGCAACATTTTACCTGACAATATTTTAATGCTGCTGAATTATGCAAGCAACTAATTCCATTTGCAGTGTGTTAGGAGCGTCTTTGAAGGCAAAATTAAATGAATTAGGAAAAAGACAGATTTCCTCTTGCATAGTATTCAGGTCTCGAAATTTGGACTCAAAAGTGGCATACAATTCCTTCAGGGTTGTTACATATTTTGCAAAGAGATTTACATTTATGGCAAAAATTGATTCCAAGGCTTGAAAATGATATCTCACTAATTTCCATTTGAGCTTGCCATGACGTAAATTGAGTCATAAATGCATTCTCTGCGTCAACTAACGTAATTATACTTCTATCTTTCCCCTGTTAGCTCATGTTAAGGATATCATGATGGTGAAATAGATCGGTCGTAAAAGCAAGATCACACAGCCATTCTTCTTCAGTTCCGGAACTTGATGGCCCTACAACAATAATAAATTGTGTCAATTAGAAAAACAACTTATTTGTACAATCCTGATAATGGATACATAAATATGTTACTTTGCATACTTACTTCTTTGTTCAGGAAACTATTTATATCATTTCTTAGCTAGAAGAAACGCCTCATCAGGGTAACTCCACTGAGCCACCTGACATGACAATAATATGGCAGATTGTCATAATCAGATCCTAGCTCTTCTAGCAACTCCATCAATTGCCTGTGACGAAGGGGAACTTTATTTAATTGAGTTCACGCAGTTCACTACAACAGATATGACATTATTTAAGGCAATTGAATGTGCACATAAAGCCTCCCTATGAATTATGCAGTGTACGAACAAAAATCCGTGGGCTCTTCCATATTCCTTAAAAATGTCCTTAGTCTGCCGATGAAACCATTTTCTCCCCCTCTCATTGATGGGGCCCAATCGGTCGCAATACTAACTAGTTTGACCCAAGGGAGTTTCAGTCTACAACGAATATCTCAGACAGTATTGAAAATATGTTCACCGCAAGTATGTGTTTTAGGGAAAATTACATTTAGAAGCTCTTCAGTAAAATTAAATTCGGCATCAATTCCCCACAAAAACAAAGCCAGTTGGGCTTCATCAGTTCTGTCCGTGCTTTCATCCAATGCTAATGAAAAGAAAGTTAATTATTTTATTTTTTCCTGTAATTGTCGCTAAATATCACTCCCCAGTTGTTCCACGCATCTGGTCACACTTCTTCGGCTGCAATAATTAAACAATCCTTTATGAACTCCCCTTTATTTAAAGCCTTAATATTATTTGCAATATGTTCAGCAATTCTGTAAGAAACTTTAACACTACTTTAAGAATGAGGGCCTTCAGGAATCGACGCTTTCATATTTTGTAGCTTTTGCAGTCCTGCAGCATCTGTAAATGAAATGTATTAATTACGCAGTCAATGCACAATTTAGCTAATATGAATTGAAATCATAACATGAAATTATGCATCAAAGATTGTTTCCCTGATGGAATGTGTTTAGCATCATCATTATGATGATATTTATCAAAGTGTCGTTTTATGTTAAAGCGGCTACCCCACGATAAGTGATATTTACAAATCAGACATTTCACCGTGTTTTCCTCTTAAAACATCCTTCTCCCATTCGTTGTGGAATGCTGGACGTTTGGCTGTCATTGCGAGAACCGTCATTGACTAAGTGAGTGGAGGGCAAAAGGGTCTTGTACGGCAAAAACACAAAATTTAGGGGTTCGGATGAAACGACAGCGTGACGTCATTAGCTCATATGAACGCCGTATGGGCACCTCAGGCATTGCATTATTCAGTCTGACACTACCGTTTCATAATGCGTCCTGCACCCGGCTAGTGTGAAAGAACAATTAATTTCCATTATACTGAAATTTTAGAAAATAATGTATAATGTATGCTCAAGGTATTATCGGGAAGCAAGCCAGGTGAAAAGACGATTAGAAATCGACGTTTCGGGAGTGTGCATCTCTCCCATCATCAGGATATTTATTACATGTTATAACCACAAATGAATCACTGGATATAACCCAAATATAAAGAAAGAGAAAAAAAACTATCAAAATTTGCATTACTTAACAAAAGACTGTTTCCAGTAAATTAAACGCCAAGTCAGGAGATGGCGTGAGTATAGGAAATTGAGACAAAGAAACGTGACACTTAACTTGATTATCAAGCTGTGCTTCTTAAGTCGACATATTTCAATTTTTAAGGCTGGTTCCCAAGAGGAGCTGAACTGACGTCTCTTGACCTGGCATTTAATTGACTGAAAACAGTCTATTTTCAGTAATGCGAATTTTGATAGTGTTTTGTCTTTGTTTATATTTGTGTTACATCCAGTGATTCATTTATGGTTATAACATTTAATAAATGTCCTGATGCTGGGAAAGATACACACTCCCGAAACGTCGATTTCTAATCGTCTTTTCACCTGGCTTGCTTCCCGAGAACAACTTGAGTATATTCGTCGCCGGGAAAGCGTATAACGTATAATGTAGATTGCCGTAAATAAATCAGGCAGTGAATTACTTCCTCTCATGAATTTTTTCAAGTAGAGATGGTTTTAGCTCGGTTACGTACTGCAGTTATATACACAGTTTCCATATCAAGAAGGACGGTGGGCCAGTTTATCCGCAGTGTAAGCAATGCCCTCTCGGTCCGTAAAATATTGCCAGGGTGTGTTTCCTGGAGTCTTTGCAACTGCCAGTCAATTTTGTGGAGAACCTGGTGGTCGATAACAAAGAGGTCAAAACGGTGTTTTAAATTGTCATCCAGTGTAGACTTTAGGATTAAATGAATTATACATAAAGTTTATGTAGCTTTTGGCATTATTATTTTTATGATTGTTTAAATTTACCTTTGGTTTTGTCATGCTTTATTGTGCATATTTAAGTTATTGATGCCATTTTTGGCATTAATATATGTTATAGTGGGTGTGTGTATGTGTGTGTGTGTAGTGTTTAACGCCCGCTTTTACTACATACGGCACCGGAGGCGATGATACTCATGATACATGAGATGAAGATGGAGCATCGGTGGATTGAGATGGCGGGGGAAACCGGAGATCCCGGATAAAACCCCCCCGAGCGCCGTGTTGTCCACCACAAATCTCACTTTGCGGTCGCCTGGTATCGAATCCGGGCCGCCTTGGAGAGAGCCAAGCGGTCTAACCACTGAGCCACGGCGCGGCCTTTTATAGTGGGCCTTATATCTGGCATTTGCATTGATTTGCATTAAGTGACGCTGATGACCATGAAACTGAAGGTTTCATTGTTTTTTACATGGTGGATAAAGCACTTTCTCACAATGAAGGTATCTTTGGAATTATTCGCCTTAGTAGAATTAGGAAAGACAAGAACAAATGGAATAATGGAAAGAATGATAAAACTTTGGTATAGGTGTTTGGCCAAAGAAGAAGGGGAAATTATGAAATTATACATGAGACAGCAAAAGATTAGCGAACTCAAATAGTTGGTGGGCTGAGATAGAAGGAATTGTGCAAAAAATAGGAATGGGAGATATATGGAGATTAGAGGAAAGGAATACATGCGATGTGGGTAAATTGGTAAAATGCAGAATAGAAGATATAGAAAGACAGGAAATATGTGGAAGTGTATAAAATATGAAATCATTACAATTTTACAAGCAAATAAAAAGCAATTGGGTACGAGAAGCATATGTAGGTCACTGCAATAGGCAATAGAGAGAGAAGGGTTAGCATGGATGAGAACAGGAACAATATTTCTAAGAGGGATAAGAGGGAGGGAAAAAGGAATTTGTGAATTGCGTGGGGGGAAAGAAAGCATAGAACACTATGTAACAGAATGCGAGGAGGTTGCGGTATGGGGAAAAAAGGTTTGGGAAGAAAACTGGGAGAATGTTGAGAAGAGGATAACAGCTATAAAAATGTTAACGGGCAGGGAGGAAAAGAAGGCAAGAAGTATTGGTGAGTTCTTGCAGAAAGTAAAAGAAAAATGACCGGAAATGTAAGGAATATAAGAAAGAAAGATGAAGGGGAAGAATGGGACTAATTAAGTAGTCAAGGAGGTATAGAGGTTAAGAGCTACCTGGCAGAGCAGAAGACCAGGATGTCATGTAAGCCAAGGTAGCAACAAGGTAAAGACAAATAAATGTAGCCTAAAGTTGTACATTGTAAAATTTTGGAATATGCAGATTAAAGATACCATACCATATCATATCATTGGAATTATTCAAATCTCCTTGTATTTCATGTTAGCCCTTACTTAAATGTGAAGTGGAATGTGCCCCAAAAGTCATGCAAGTAATGTTTAGTCGGCAATATTTGCTCTTGGCTTTTAATTATTCCTTGGTATATTAAAAACATAATACAGTGAAAACTCTCTAAAGCAGAACGCGATCGTTCCGGTATTTATTTTCCATTTACACAGGTATCCTCCTACAGAGGGTTGTGTTTGAGGACAAAGAAATTACAGAAATTGTAGTGGCACAGGCTTACTGTGAAGGAATAATAGAGTAATAAGTATTATGTACTATATTTTCAACTTGCGTACAATAATTGTAATTTATGGCCTAGTTTCTCTGTATGTTTTCAAATTTCCCTTTCCGATCTGAAACTATCTGCAAATCAACATCATTTGCTTCAACACACAAAGCAATGACGATGTTTGAAACTCTCGAGGCATTCATTAGAAGCTCTGAAATTGACTTTACCTAATTCCTAATTTTCTTGCTGTCTCTAAAACTTGAGTCTGAAGCAGTGGTCCAGAAATGGGAAGTCTTTAGCGCGTGCATTAACATTACCACTCGAACACAGCACGATTTAGCTCGTCTTACTCTGTATATTTTGTGATGTGTCTCACATGCCCTCCTGTTCCTTTTAGCCACTCGTCTTTAATGTTTATTTGGTTTTTCAAAATCTCATTAATGTGTTTTTCCCACTTAAAACAACACAGTTCTATAGTTGACGTTTGTTCTCTTCACGTTTAGAACTCATTTTGCAGAATATATGTACGTAAAAGTATGCTTTTAAAAACAAGCAAAGTTCAAGCTTTCTTCCCCTCGTACTTGATCACATGTAAGAATAAAACTTAGAATGAATGCAGTTCGAAACACTTGTACCCTTACCTTGTGTGTTGGAAGAGTGTTGAGAGATCTAATAATTTGTTTCCCCTTTTCCTTGAACGATAACACTTTATGACTTTATGCTTCATAGAACTTCGCTGCTAGCACAGTCGCCCTCAAAATTATTGCACTTTTTAAAACACATACATTGTAACACATTAAATGTGAACTAATCCGTTTTAATCAGGCTATTTGCTCAAACGTTTCGCGAAGAATATTTCCGTTTCAGCGTTAGGCAATTTCCCGTCTTAGAGTACAACTTTACATGAGAAATAGCCCAGTCCTGAAATTTATTTTCCGTTTTCCAGGTTTTCGGCTTATAAGGATCCGTGTTAGGCAGGTTTTACGGTACAATTTATTTAAGACTACTATATGCGCGCGATAAGTTGAGCGCTTGGGTTCCAAGTCCTCATTCGGTAAGTTTCGTCTAACTCCGTAAACACAGATGGCAACTTTGAAGCTTGAAATGCGCTATAACTGACAAATAGTGGCTAATACGCTAAGATAGTGTGAAAGAACAATTAATTTCCATTAAATGTACCTAATAATGGTCCGAACTATAAAGCCCGGGCCTTAAAGTACTTACAGCATGGTAAGTCGCCATTAAGGTAGCTGTCTCATGTGTTTATGACAACTCCTAGTGGTTTACCGGGAAAAACTCGAGTCAGTTGGAGGATTTAATGTCTTGTTGGTACGTTGGCCATAGTAGCTTAAATGGTTAGAGCGGCTCCACGGTAACCAGAAGATCCATGGTTCAAATCATGGCTATGGCATTGAATTTTCCAGTCTGGCTCTACCCTATCATAGTGCGTCCTACACAGGGCTAGTGTGAGAGAACAATTTTCCATTAATTGTACCTCATAGTGGTCCGAACTATAAAGCCCGGTCCTTAAAGTACTTACAGCATATTAAGTCGTCATTAAGGTAGTTGTCTCATGTGTTTTGGAGAACTCCTGGTGGTTTACTGGGAGAAACACGAGTCAGTTGGAGAATATTGATTAATATTGATTATTTTTGTAACGTTACTGGTGATATGTCGGCTCCAAATCTGTGGAAATTTGCTATAGAAGCATTATCTTCCGGCATCGCAACGCGTTGCAAAAGGTCCAAGACTTGGAAGTGAAATATTGCAGAAACGATGGTGTAATAGACAATGCAATTGATGAAATCACCGTCAACACATCAGAGGATACTAGCGATGAAAGTGATGCACCGGACTCGAAGAATCACAAATTGAATCAGTATTTATAACTTTCATGATATTTATTTTCTATTTTTATGTTATATAAATAGTAAGTATATAAACATACAGCTTATCGGATCGAGTTCAATTTACTATTTGTCCACATATGTCACACCTGCGGCGCATATCTTCGCTTATCTTACACACTAATCTGCTGAACTGTGTTTTTCTACGTGGACCATATAGCTCTCGCTTCTTCCCTTCTGCCCGCATCCCACCGTACATCTAGCGTTCAACTTATCGTGCGCATATAGTACACACCACATCAATCAAGCCGAATAGTGCATTACCAGTGGCTTTTCTTGGATGTGTTTGTTTACAAGTTGCACGTAGAAATATTTTCAACCATAAAAATATTAACGTACAAGTATAAAGTACAAGTGAGAGCTCAAATGCGAAACAGTTTTTTTGAACTTCTAGCCTTATAAACAGGTTGCTACCATGTGGACATAGCGGTCTATCGTGTATAATTGGTTCATTATAGCACGCCTGCCAACAATAGCAATTCCACGTTTTCTATAACAATGACGCAATACCTGTATTCCATATTGCTTTATGTACAGAGAGAAGTTGGACGCGTTTTGAGATATTTCCTATGCGTAACGGGGATGCAAAGTATTTTCTGTGCAATAAAATATAAAATAACTAAGATATACATTTATAATTAAAATATCGCACTAAGCTATTAATAGGCTAAATCACAGTCGTAAAACCTGCTCACTGCTCTCCAGGGAAAGTAATGGACAATCTGTTTTTGCTACAATACATCAGGTAATGCAAGAAGAGAATCTACGTTACGTTTACGAGCATATGAATGTGCATTCAACTACGTCGTCTGTGGATGCCGAATTACTTATTTGCTTCATTACTTGTTGATTATAATTTTAAAATTGCTTAAAATGTGTTCGATTCTTGGATAATATTAAGTTATAACTCGTGAAACTGTGACACGAGCGTCAGTGAATGCCACAAATATTTGGTTGTACCATGACCATTAAGAATATCCATTTGCTGCTCAAATTACTACTACTGGAAATATCACTTCCGTAAATGAGTAAAATACAAGTTGTTGCGGTATGAGGGTGCTTTACTCTGTCTGAAACTGTTTGTTTTTCCTCCAGTAATTGCCCCTCTACATAACGTTAAAGGCACAGCTTTTGTATAGAGCCAACAAGCACCCTTCTTTTTTCCTGTTTGTTTTCCTATGCCACAGCTCTGTCAGGAATATGCAAATGTTGTTGACATTCTGGCCAAAACACTGCACAATATTACATCGAGTTTGGACAGAGAATAAAAATCCGTGGAATGATTTACAGTGCAGTAATTATAATTTCATATCCTGCGGAAGAGTGTTTTAATTAATGATTATGTTTATATGGTGCTCACTGGAAACCATGCTTTTAAATTCAGGTAGCGTATAGAGACATTATGAGCTAAGTTTACTCTACTGAGTTCTAGCTACTTTTGTTTGCTGCTGTACATTCAGTTTTAATTAATGGAAAACAGTCTGTCTCAACGAAATCTGTTATAATTTAGTGCAAGGCCGACTTCCACATATTTATATTATTATTTAATCTACTGCTTAGGGGACTAAATTACAGCACATCGTATTTTCCACGCAGCTTTGATATTGTGACAAAACACAGAAGTTCACATTAGGCTTCTTTATTTGTTACCAAATCGTTAGCACATTGCTAACATACAATCACAGTCTCTGTGACACGCATACCTACGCCGTCTCTTTAATGTTTCTTTGTTTTCGCTGTACGTACAACTTGGGCTGCTAGTGGTCTCAGACGTACCACAAGCTTACCTCTCACACGGAGCTACACGCTGACTCTGAACACGTCTTCGATATTGGTACACAAACTGTTTCACCGTCGATTCCACTGTCCACCGATTCCTCACGGAGGAATGGAGCACATACTGCACGGAGCCGCACATACTGATTCGTGAACTCTTTCCTGCACCATTCCACGGCCTGCCGCTCCTCACCACGGCGTTTGGAACGTACCGTACTTCTCTGCACTACTCGGTCGACTCACAGAACTCGATTGACAAATTCATTCGTGAACTGTTCCACTGCATCGACTCCTCATCACGGAGCCACACTTGCAGCTCGAAATACACATAAACTCTAAACAGCAAACACTACTGCGCTCTTCCATACTTCATATTGACTTTTATATATTTCTGTCGGTCGCGTGAGATCATTCCGGTAGTCAACTGTTCTCGAATAACATTCCAGAACAGAATCTGCGCAGTTATACGACTTGCTATGTGACATCAGCTAGTGGCTGAAGCCGAGTTAATTTCTCACAGCAAACATGCTTGAGCCTTTGTGACGTTTGCTAAAAGTTATGTTTGGAAGCCGTATTAACTCCAACGGCCAGCTTGTGCCTTCTTCCCTGTGACAATATTTCAGTTCTTTTGAAAATACACATTAAGACTCCCTAAAATTAGATTTCTACACACGATTATGTTATGTGTATGTGCAACATGACTTTAAAAACCAGGATAAATAGGACATTTTGTAATTCAGTCTGAAATTGGCAATCACTTTCAAGTCAATTCTTAAACAATTTTTTAATTATTGTTCTTACTCCTTTTTTTTTTCAAAAATGGATATCTGGTGCGCTATAAGCTATTGAAATGTTATAAGATATTCTTTCTTATTAAGTTTTATATAACAGACAGCTCTTTAAATTATGTCCAAAGATAAGTTCAAATTAAACAATATGGACTTAATTACACTCATTGTCCAAGAAAAACTATAAATGTTTGCATGTCATGTCATTTTTTCTAACTGAAGAACCCATTTAGGAAGAATCCCGTAACATGCATTATATTTAATATTTCGCAAGACGTTTAACTTGGAGAAAGTAAAAATCTAACCTCAATTATTTCCAGAATTATATTCGTCATAAAGTTTATGTATTTCTGCTATATCTACATTCTTTACGAACCAGAACCTATCGTCTCTGTTTATTTTGTGTTAAATTCCACACATTAAAGCCACATAAACGAAACACAAAATGTATAATATGTAGAACTTATGCGCAATAGTTGGGAAGTCCGCATTAACCGGAAAGCATTTTGTGCAATTTCGATAAATTTCAAAAGTTAAGCCCATAGACAATAATACTACGCTAACCATGTAAATTTCTTTATAATACACCGTGGTTTTCAGATACTTTGTTTATGGCATTAGTAGAAGTAGTAATAATAGATTAGTCAGCTAATATAGGTTTCCACCTCCAATTTACCAGCTATGAAGACCGATGAATATCGGATAAAAAAAAAAAAACACGCTGGATGATTGTCCTAACAGGATGTATTCTTTGGGTTAATCGTTATAGTTATGAAAATATTATCGTTTATATTTCCACCAAATTTTATAAACTTAAATTCAAATATGGTTTCAAGAACAGTCGCACCTAATCTGTGGCTACTATGAAAACCTATTTCTCCGCAGTAGCATTCTCTCTTTCCTGAAACAGCTTGTAGGATATTTTCTGAAGCCCCGAGTATGCTGCTTCATTATCGAGGAAATCAGTTTCAGGAAACCTTTCCTTTACTTTTGGAAATGTCAAGCGAACGTTGTTCCTTCAAAACCTAAGTTGCTTTTGATACGTGTGAAGGAAATGACGTGATATCAAACCCATATAGAGTCACCTCTAATGATGAAGCTACGCGGAACTTTTGCCATCATCTTTTTTTTTCAAGCGGTTATTGGCATCGATTCTTACACACTATCAACAATAAGATAAATGACTACATTTATCCTAAAATGTTCAGATTCCATATTCCGTAAAGATAGTACGTGTGTTCTCCTCTTTTATCCCCTCCCACAAGAATGACCATGATCCTTCTTGGCATAAGTAAAGCTGAAAGTAATGTTTACAAAGTGGTAGTAAATTAAGCATTTTGTAGATTAGGAGTTTAGGGTCAAGGGGCAGGAAATAGTAGAAACACTGCAGGAATATAAATAAAATTTTATTTTGTGAATCAGTTTCATTTGCCAGTCAGAACGAAATGTACCTCACAAAAATATGCACACATCAAGTACTGTCTCAACTAACTAGAAGTGCTGTGGCGTGTGGCGATTGGCCAGGCATCCAAAGCACTTCACATAATGTCTTTAAGTAAACGTTCTATATGCAATCTGTGGCTCCTCTTCATAAAATGACAAACGGAATTTGTTATGAATGAAATAAATTACTCTTAAGAAAACGTAATAAATTATAAGCATACCAAACCTTCTTTGAATTACAAACTTATAAATTTGACTCACCTATGGCAAAGTTGCAGAAATATCCATTCTTCCGTCCTGAGTTGAACATTTAGTGTCTACCTCCTCAAAGAACTGCTCTTTTTTCTGAAATCTTCTAACAGGTACACTTCAGTTGAAATAATTCCAAGATTTGATAACCTCTCTCTTCCAAAATGATTTCGAGAGTAACTCTAAGGAAGAGCTACTCAAAGGAACTATACACAGATTGACAGAAACAAATTAATCTGTTCAAAACATTTTAGAGTTAAATTAATGCTTAACACTTATGTTCACTCACGCCCTTTTTCTCAAAGTCTAAACGTCCGTTCAACTGCCTTACATTAGAAAATTTTCTCCAAGTAGCTAAGGGGTGTC
>CM060948.1:199883429-199910929 GCA_030765055.1 Mantis religiosa | reverse complement strand
ATAATAATAATCATAATAATAATAATCATAATAATAATAATCATAATAATAATAATCATAATAATAATAATCATAATAATAATAATCATAATAATAATAATCATAATAATAATAATCATAATAATAATAATCATAATAATAATAATCATAATAATAATAATCATAATAATAATAATCATAATAATAATAATCATAATAATAATAATCATAATAATAATAATAATAATAATAATAATAATAATAATAATAATAATAATAATAATAATAATAATAATAATAATAATAATAATAATAATAATAATAATAATAATAATAATAATAATAATAATAATAATAATAATAATAATAATAATAATAATAATAATAATAATAATAATAATAATAATAATAATAATAATAATAATAATAATAATAATAATAATAATAATAATAATAATAATAATAATAATAATAATAATAATAATAATAATAATAATAATAATAATAATAATAATAATAATAATAATAATAATAATAATAATAATAATAATAATAATAATAATAATAATAATAATAATAATAATAATAATAATAATAATAATAATAATAATAATAATAATAATAATAATAATAATAATAATAATAATAATAATAATAATAATAATAATAATAATAATAATAATAATAATAATAATAATAATAATAATAATAATAATAATAATAATAATAATAATAATAATAATAATAATAATAATAATAATAATAATAATAATAATAATAATAATAATAATAATAATAATAATAATAATAATAATAATAATAATAATAATAATAATAATAATAATAATAATAATAATAATAATAATAATAATAATAATAATAATAATAATAATAATAATAATAATAATAATAATAATAATAATAATAATAATAATAATAATAATAATAATAATAATAATAATAATAATAATAATAATAATAATAATAATAATAATAATAATAATAGTAATAATAGTAATAGTAATAATAGTAATAGTAATAATAGTAATAGTAATAATAGTAATAGTAATAATAGTAATAGTAATAATAGTAATAGTAATAATAGTAATAGTAATAATAGTAGTAATAATTAATAATGATAATAATAATAATGATAATAATAATAATGATAATAATAATAATGATAATAATAATGATGATAATAGTAATGATAATAATGATAATAATAATGATGATAATAATGATGATGATAATAATGATGATGATAATAATGATGATGATAATAATGATGATAATAATAATGATGATAATAATAATGATAATAATAATGATGATAATGATAATAATGATGATGATGATAATAATGATGATGATAATAATGATGATAATGATAATAATGATGATAATGATAATAATGATGATAATGATAATAATGATGATAATGATAATAATGATGATAATGATAATAATGATGATAATGATAATAATGATGATAATGATAATAATGATGATAATGATAATAATGATGATAATGATAATAATGATGATAATGATAATAATGATGATAATGATAATAATGATGATAATGATAATAATGATGATAATGATAATAATGATGATAATGATAATAATGATGATAATGATAATAATGATGATAATGATAATAATGATGATAATGATAATAATGATGATAATGATAATAATGATGATAATGATAATAATGATGATAATGATAATAATGATGATAATGATAATAATGATGATAATGATAATAATGATGATAATGATAATAATGATGATAATGATAATAATGATGATAATGATAATAATGATGATAATGATAATAATGATGATAATGATAATAATGATGATAATGATAATAATGATGATAATGATAATAATGATGATAATGATAATAATGATGATAATGATAATAATGATGATAATGATAATAATGATGATAATGATAATAATGATAATAATGATAATAATGATAATAATAATAATAATAATAATAATAATAATAATAATAATAATAATAATAATAATAATAATAATAATAATAATAATAATAATAATAATAATAATAATAATAATAATAATAATAAATAATAATAATAATAATAATAATAATAATAATAATAATAATAATAATAATAATAATAATAATAATAATAATAATAATAATAATAATAATAATAATAATAATAATAATGATAATGATGATAATGATAATGATGATAATGATAATGATGATAATGATAATGATGATAATGATAATGATGATAATGATAATGATGATAATGATAATGATGATAATGATAATGATGATAATGATGATAATGATGATAATGATGATAATGATGATAATGATAATGATGATAATGATAATGATGATAATGATAATGATGATAATGATAATGATGATAATGATGATGATGATAATGATGATGATGATCATGATGATGATGATCATGATAATGATGATAATGATAATGATGATAATGATAATGATGATAATGATAATGATGATAATGATGATGATGATAATGATGATGATGATGATGATGATGATGATGATGATGATGATGATGATGATGATAATGATGATGATAATGATGATGATGATAATGATGATGATGATAATGATGATGATGATAATGATGATGATGATAATGATGATGATAATGATGATGATAATGATGATGATGATAATGATGATGATGATAATGATGATGATGATAATGATGATGATGATAATGATGATGATGATAATGATGATGATGATAATGATAATAATGATAATAATAATGATAATAATAATAATGATAATAATAATAATAATAATAATAATAATAATAATAATAATAATAATAATAATAATAATAATAATAATAATAATAATAATAATAATAATAATAATAATAATAATAATAATAATAATAATAATAATAATAATAATAATAATAATAATAATAATAATAATAATAATAATAATAATAATAATAATAATAATAATAATAATAATAATAATAATAATAATAATAATAATAATAATAATAATAATAATAATAATAATAATAATAATAATAATAATAATAATAATAATAATAATAATAATAATAATAATAATAATAATAATAATAATAATAATAATAATAATAATAATAATAATAATAATAATAATAATAATAATAATAATAATAATAATAATAATAATAATAATAATAATAATAATAATAATAATAATAATAATAATAATAATAATAATAATAATAATAATAATAATAATAATAATAATAATAATAATAATAATAGTTGTAGCGATAAGTTAAATGTTCTTTTTGTAGTTGGCTCTTTTTCTTAATTATTTTATGTTGCGCTTATTTTTGCATATCTGATGTACAGTTCCTTGTAGCTGCTTTAAATAATGTTGTGAATGGAATATAGAATGGACATATCATAGGCAAGGACTTGTATTCAGCGATGTATTCAACAAATTTCAGTTACATGTCACAAAATGTTCATGCAGTGAAACGGTAGCTGTACTCAAAATTTACTGTTGTTCCTAGCAATGTACGCTCGGTTCCATATATACTTATACAAGAACTGTAGACTTCGTTAAATCTTATAGTGAATGCAAAAGTGCAATTTTTGTGTTGCTAACCATTTCCGAGTTATCCTCTTTTAATTTAAATTTTCAAACGCATAAAGGTTTCTCTAGAGAAAAATATCTATTTGCTTCTTCTGTTTTCCTCTCTCGTCTATGCAGGGAGCACCAGTATTTTCAAACATCAGGTAGCGCTTAAAAGATCTGATTGCTCCATAACTATTCTACTTAGGACTGATTATTGTAGGTGTGCTCACTATTGTTCGTGCTGGCTGTGATCTTGTAGTTGTTCTTTCCGCAATGAATACCTTTCAATTTGCTAGTTTGTGTTGTGATACCGGCGTAGCTGCAACTGTACTACGTATAAGCACCCGATATAGGGACACAAGACTGACGAATACGCAAGAGCTTTCGGGCTTCCATGAAAGACACCTTCTCTCTTACCCGGATCTCTTATTCGTCTTTTCCTGCATAAAACATTCATGGAACTTCAGAGAATGTTGCCGTTTTATGGAGATGAAGGCGATCCAAGAGAGAAGGTCTCCTTGGAAGCACGCAATTCTTGCGTGTTCGTCAGCCTGCTGTCCCTAGGACCGTTACTTATATTGCAGTTGCAGCTATGCCGGTACCTAGGCGTGAAATTAAACAAAGTAGCGACTTAAACGGGTAGTAATTGTGGAAATAGCAATAACACCAAGATCACAGCAGGAACAAGAGTGAGCACGCCTACCATGACCAGTCCCAAGAAGAACGTTTCAGACAACTCAACGCCGAAAGCATCTACATCAATTTTGATATGTGAACCCTTAATATATAGTGCATCGCCAAGGATATTCACGACCTCATATAAAAGAACTGACTTCCTTAGGGCAAATAGGCCAGTAAAAAGACAGCTAACCAGCGTAAAAGTGAACGACCACCTCCTTCGAGAACATTTTCTGAGGAATCATCTAGAGGGAACTCAGATCGGGGACTATTTATCATCTTCGTCGTTCGCAGTTTCCGATCGGTTCGAGGATGTCGAACCGACATTTTTAGTTGGAAATTGGTACTCCTCCATAGAAGATATGGAGCGGCAAAATCCTGCCGTCACTGCCAGAATGTCAGTGAAAAAAAAAAGCGAGGATAAACCTGCTGAAAGGTGTGTTGTCCCATTGCACCCCCCCGCCAAAAAAACATTGATTTGACCAACTCTGGGCAAATCGTTTTAAATTTTTTTTGCGCTTTTATGGAATTTAATAAGGAAACTGTTTTTAATGCATTTTGGGGTTTTGTTATTTGTTGTTTATAGTTTTTCATTGTTTTTTCCTAATTGTGCATGTTTATTTTATTTTCCATTTTATTATGATATTTTATTAGTTATAGTTACATTTATCGCTGGGTTTTACCATGATTTAATTTTTAAAGAGCGCTGGTGACCGTGTAGTTGGGTGCCCTTTTATACACATCATCATGATCATTAGCTTGATTCCATCATTTCATTCTTGTGTTTCTTCATAATATTTCCTGGTCAGTAGACAAATACGTCGGTGCTGTCTTGTGTACCTACTTTGATATCTCTTCCCTCATTTGCTCTTCGCTCCGCTTTGTGCCTTTCTAAGTTTCGTGTGATATAACTTCCTGAGAGATAGCGCGAGTGCTTGCTCTAAGGGAAAGAACATTCCCCGCGGACACTGACAGACTGGTTAGTTAGACAGGTTTTTCATCTCTCTCTCTCTGTCTCTATCTCTCTGTAGCTCCAGTAATAGCATGGCTGTTGAAGTTGGAACTATATGGAACTTTGCACGTCCCTGTGACTTATCTGCTTGCGGCTTGTAGCCTTCTGTATTCCATTAATTGCATCTATGCCTCCTGCCCGCCTTGGTAGCGTGGTGGTAGCATGTCTGCCTCACGTTCAAGAGGTCCCGAGTTCGAATCTCGGTCAGGGTGAGTTACCTAGATAAGGCTTTTCCGGGGGTTTCCCTTATCCTGAAAGACGAATGTTGGGTAACTCTAAGCTGTATGGACCCCGGGCTCATTTGAGCATCACTTCACCCATTTCATTCATCGTCCGATATGACTTAACGTTGGAGGACTTAAATAGCAACAACAAAAAAGGTTGATTTTGGAGTTATATTTGATATACGATATTTATTTGTACAGTTTCCAATGTCTTTAACATCGTACAAGCGCTTGTTACGCTTCCTGTACAAATACATTAAATTGCTGACCCAAGATTTACTCGCTGACTCAGGTCCCCTAGCCATAAGCCTTTGGTTTTCCTGAGCAATTTGATGTCATTTCTACTTGACCTTCGCTTCTGTTACCCTAATCCACTTTTCTCTTAACTTAAATAAGAATTCTCCTATACATCTATTTTTCTTTTCACCCATCCCCATTAACATGCATAACGCCACTACCTATTTGCTCACACAGTCCCATTTCTTATCCCATATTTTTCTCCTGCAATTCGTTAACTCCTTACATTCTACCAGGTGATGAACAGTGCTCTCTTCATCTCCACAAAATTCACATATCCCTACCTCACTACTTCTCAATCCCTTTAGATATATTATTCCTACCCTCATCCATGCTATGCCTTCTCTTACAGTTTTGTCACAATGATTTATATATGTATGTTTCATTACCCCATTCTGTCTTTAATTGCTTATAAAATTTCAAAGATTTCTTTTCTTCTATACTTTTCCATATCTCCTGCCTATCTATGTCTTGTACTCTGTTTCTCAGAGTTATACCAGGTAAGAGCAATGCCTTTATTCCACCTAGTGGCAGCTGTAGTTATTAAGCGCAAGATTAATAGCCATATTTCTTAATTTTCGGTGTGAGATTTCAATGAGGTGAATGTCCAGCATAATTTCAGCTTCATCGATAACGTCAAATTTGCGTAAGGTTACCGCAGAGGGGATGCACACTGCTTGGCAAAACTTTGTTGCTTGTTAGAGGGCCTGGTATTGTAATTTACCAGGCGGTTTTCAGCCGATAATCAATGTCGTGCGTGTAAAGGAAGTGGTCAGACACAAGCAGAATGACTGATGATAGACGAAGTAAAGAGAGAACGGCAATTAAACCTTTTGGGTCATTAATCACGACGCCGCAAGCTCTCATACACTCTGGGGGAAGTTTCACTCATGCTATTACAAAATGAGTGGGTGCATCTAACACGATCTTCACTCACACTTATTACGTTATTGAGTCGCTTTTATGGACTTCATTATTCTTTCATCCCTGCTCGTTATACAGGACGTTTATACAAAATAAGGAACTTTTAAATTTAAGCGGTACTTATAAATGATACTTCCAAACGTTATACAAAGACATACACGGTACAGCTTCCGGCAAATCCAAACCCAGCTCCGGGCCATTGGCGAATGGAGCGCAAAATGGCGAATGGCAATTAACCCGGAGAAGAGCTCTGCTATTCTCCTGGCGAAAACCATAGCCAACCGGTTGCAGCAGAACTTCGTTTTACGGCGCCGTCGAATCCCAAGGGTGCAAACGGCGAAGTATCTCGGGGTGACGCTGGACCGTAAGCTAACTTACGTTCCGCACGTCAAGGGCAAGGTCCAGCTGGGGCACGTCGCACTCCGGAGCCTATACCCTATTTTCAGATCAACCATGCCGATCCGACTCAAACTCCAACTGTATCGGGCGATCATTCCACCTATGATTCTATACGGCTGTGAGATCTGGGGAACAGTGGCTAATACCACTTTCGTCAGGCTCCAGATGCTGCAGAACAAGGCACTCCGCATCATCTACGATACAGACTGGAGATTCCCGGCTCATATCCTACATTAGCACTCCCAGATCCCGTACATTGTCGATGTCATTCGCGAGAGGGCACGATCAATGTACGACAAAATCCAAATTCACCCCAACCCTTTAGTGAACTCCCTGGGAAGGTATGACCCGAGAGATCAAAGACGCTTGCCGTCCTTCAGACTACCGAGAGACGTCTTGGGACCCCTTGAGTAATCCAAGGAAAGCCCCAGATGTCTCTTGGACCAATTTTTACGCCGAAGGACCAAGCGCTACACAACCCGTAGCCAAAACGGAGCAAAAAATTAAATCGTGTCTCCCAAAAAGGGAGAACGATTAAGTGCAGCTGCCCACGACAAAAGGGGCAACCCATTCCAAACATTCAATAATTTCAAACACCCCAGCAGAACATGGAACTACTAGCTCATTTCGCAGGTTAAGCCGCAAAGCGGCTAGGTACTGCGGCATAAGACACCAGGGCGGGGATAGCCCCGCCCGACTAGGACTACCTCTGGACCTCTCTGGTTATACAAAGACTAGAGAAAACAACACGCACAGTCAATTAAAAATGTTAGGGCGTTTTCTAAACTAAATGACACTGTTTCATTTTCAAATGTGCTTTACACTTTTACAATGATATTCCACTAGTCTTGTGCCGGGTTTATATCGAATGACGGGGCTACTGACCTTCGGGTCTCATTCGTAACAGCTATAAGTTAAATGACCTCGCTCTGCGGTAGTCTAGCACAAACCTTACGAAGCGTACTCCTATTTGAAGTTAGTCTGACTGTTTGGCGTGGTTTATAGTGGGAATAATGTAAAGTTTAAGCGATTAATAGCTTTACAGAACCGTTGTCCGCTGTCTACGTTTAGGTGATACTCTGGAAACCAAAATAATTGGCATTCCAAGTCAAACTTTAGTAATATGTCTCTTAAATAAGCGATTACAATAAATCGATTATGTTTATTGTGCGTATACATACTGCAGAATAATGTATGTTAAAAGTTTGCCGAATGGAATGATATGTAGACTGTCAGTTTGAATGTATACAATTCTCTGTCTTCATCGTTTGTAACTGGAGCTAGGACTTTTATGTAAATGCATAATCTTTCGCTTTGTTTATACACAACTAAAATTGATAAATGTCGATGAATTAGAACGTTGGCTATCAGATTATGACACGTTGCTCTTACATGTTTTACATATTTGAGCATTGTAACATGTTTTTACATATTTGTATCTCTTTATGTAAATTTACTATTCTGCCTCTTACTGCCTTTTTAACTTTTATGGAATTGAAATAGAATAAGCTCCCGATTATTTGAATGAAATGCATGTTTATACAGAACAAAACAATGAAGAAAAAAAAAGAACAGAAAATAAAAGTCCACTTTAACTAAGCTTTCTGCGTTTGAGACCCAGAGAGGCAGCAATAAAGGATTGCACCGTGAACGATAGATTACCGCTTTAATTGTTTTCGGCTTGTCTGTTTCTTGGCAATGAACAACACACTCAGTTTTCTGTGTGAGGTCAACAAAGCAGGTTGGTTACTCTTGAGTTTGTGCGTTTAACCTTTTGCAACCACCGTGTTTAATTGAATTCCACTGCAATGCCACCTGTAGCATCAAAATTATCAAAGTTAGAGTCATGGGCTACAATAGATGATTCATTATCTACTCATGAAGATCTTATTATCTGGGAGGTTTGTAATAAGAAGATTAAATATCCAATGAAATCGAAACTCAAACAGCATATTATTCATCAGACTTAGCGGATCTGTTCTTTTATTTGATATATACAGGGTGTTTCAAAACGACAGCGAACGAACATATAGTAGTAGTTCCTTAGCTTCTATGTGACACATATAGATAGTTTTACCGTCAAAAGAGCCATACAAAATGCCCCAGAAAGAGTGTGCATTAGGCAATGACAGGAACAACGACGCGTGCCTCACGCTGTCGGAGTTCGCAGGTATAGGTCACACTCCATGCCGCGTGCTGTAATTGTTTCTAAACATACCGGCATACTCCCCAGTAGCTTGATACTATTAAGAATTTCTTTAGGTTATGAAACCGAAATAAAACAGCTATTGCTTAATTATTGCTTATGAGTGTTTAACGTGTTCCAACATTCCGTTATAGCAGTCCATGATGACAAATAAGCTGGTGGACATATGCAACTTATATCTTTTAGAGGTAAGTTAATGTTACTGAGGTTGAGGATTGAAGCATTAAAAGATAAACAGAACAGAAAAGGACATCAGAGAATTGTAGATAAATTAACCAAAACTAAATGGCTTATACAGTAAGACGAGCATTTTATTTGACGTGTTAGATAATACTGAATAAAGCATTTTTAACTGAAAAGGAAGCTGTTGTTATTTACAGTAAGTGGTTGAAAGTATTGTACAATTAACGTCATAATAAGATGCTCTGAAGTTAAACAAATCAACTGATGTAACAAATTTTACAATTCGTATTTTAATGAAACTAAGTTAATCGTGCGTTCGTTCAACTTCCTTCAGCTCTTCAATCCATCTAAGCCATATCAGCAATTTTGGAATTCATATAGCGCTCCATATTGCTTGGATTTGCTATCTAAGAAGGCGCAAAATCCTCCCTGTTAGGACGGAATGTGTAGTTTTATAATGAAGAGCAAACTTACAACTGTCCGAGTGATTAGTCGACTTTTGCACAAGTAACTGCCCTTTGCCCCATTACCTGAAATGTAGGCTAGGGTAACTGATAAAGAGTTTTTTTTATAATTTTATTCAATGATCGATCAGCAGTACATGCTTTACAGATCCTTGTTGGCTAATTGGATCTCTATGAACTATATAATAACATGTAAGGAAAACCAAGTTGGCTCCTATTATCTTCTTAACACTGTGAAACAAGAGAAAATAAGTTAATTAAAACAAACAAGTAATCAAAGAGATAAGAACAAAAGTCATTGTGAATCAATATTCATAGTTTTTTTTCAATCAGAGTCACTAAGGAGGAGATCCTGTGGGAGTCGTCTCTTCAGGCCCGTGGGCTGGCGGGTTCGTACGCCGATGTCGTACATCACAGCTCCTGGAACATCTGGCAGGTTTGAAAAGAAGCGGGAGGCGATCTGACGTATGTACTGGTGAAGAGGAAGGAGACCAAGTTCTTTAGGCAGTTGTTGATTTCTTACGTACCAAGGGGCATCCGTGGCGATGCGCAGAACTGATAAAGAGTAAGGAGTAATGTTTTTGTTTTCGTGGCCGGTGCTTCCCAATAACAACGTTTGAAGTTCACACACCAGTGGCTCCTACGCTGCCAAATTACAAAATCATGTAATATTTAATGCTACATAAAATTTTACCTAACAGAATTTCGAAGTTGCGACTAATGAAGTTATAAACCATGAAACGGCTGTAATCGTTTGGTGTATTTTGCAACAACCTGTACATCTATATGTCTTTGCAGTTACATGATACGAACATCGATGTCACTCGACGTGCAAAGTGCTTCAAATGAGGAAGCTTGGAATTTAATAGATAATTGTAAAAATCAACCAAATTAATTTTCTTGCACTGATGGTCAGCAGCTCCAACATATTGATGCATCAGTTAAAAACCTGCGGTCTTAATTTTATTTAATCGTTGAAATTTGTGGAGCAATCAGTTTAATACAAGCACGACATTTCATTTTATTTATACTTAAGTTAGTAGCGGGGCCGTAGAAGTTCAACTCCCATGCTGTAGTTTGGCAATCCTTGGAATATGCCATGCAAAATACTCTTCACATTTGGATTTCAAGTATTTAAGCTTTTTACTTTTTGTTTCGTTTTCTTTTTCCTTATGAGTACTCCATATAAAAGCTCTTTACAAAGAGGATAACACTTTGTTACTGAACTATTTTTCAGCTAACGATATACCTACGCAGAATAAGGGATTGCTTGTAACCCTGACTCACCCGAGTGGTCTTTTGATGTATTAAGATGCTAAAATCCTCCATTAAACATGAGAGAGGACTTTCTCTTTGATGGGGAAGCCGTTGATATTTCCATATCATGGATACCGAAACTCACAAGATACGGTACAGAGACAGTCGATTCGTAAAGGACACAGTGTGGTACTAACAATAAATATTATTCGCTGTTCTTAAGCACAAGACACTAATTACCTTCATAACGTGCTCCGCCATAAACATTGTATATCAGTCCGTGATGAATCTCAGCTGAACCGTGCTGAACCGATCAATGAATGCGTATGGAAATGCAATGAAGATAGCGTAAGTTAACATAACCAAAATTAAATCGAAAGTTACCATTAGGACTGTAAATGTTTTGCGCTGGTGATGATTGGCTCCAAGTGTTAATACTTTCGAGTTCATTTGTCACATGTCTATTGAAATATATTTGTACTACACGGCAAAGCGTGGAACCATGTAGGTCAATATGTGAAACATTAGAATAGTTTACGCCAGCCTATAACATAAAGTGTGAAATTTGAAGTGTTTAACGCCCGCTTTTACTACATACGGTACCGCAGGCGGTGACACTAATGATACATGAGGTGAAGATGGAACACCGGAGGAATGAGATGGCGGTGGAAACCGGAGATCCAGGAGAAAACCCGCCCCAGCGCCGTGCTGTCCACCAGAAATCTCAGATTGCGGTCACCTGGAATCGATCCCGGGTCAAGCGGTCTAACCACTTAGCCACGGTACGGCCAGCCTATTTGCATATGCATAGCGAGTCAGTATATGTAAAATCTCCTCAGATGGAATTATGTCTTCTGGATAGCACCGTGTTATACAAAGAGGGCGTGCAAAATCATATACAGGTTGTTTCAAAACGACAGCGAACGATCTTAGCCGTTTCGTAGTTTATAACTTAACCAGTCCGAAATTTGGTGTCGCACCTTCGAAGTTGTATTAGATATAATTTTATGCAGCATTAAATATTACATGATTTTGTGATTAGGCAGTGCAGGAACCACTGCGGTGCGAACCTCAAAAGTTGTTATTGGGACGCACAGGCCACGAAAACAAAAACATTACTCCTTGCTCTTTATCAGTTACTCTAGCCTACCTTTCAGGTAATGGGGAAAAGGGCACTTACTTGTGCAAAAGTCGAACAATAACTCGGACAGTCGCAAGGATGCTCTTCAGTGTAAAACTACACATTCCGTCCTAACACGGAGGATTTTGTGCGTATTTAGATAGCAAATCCAAGCAATATGGAGCACTGTATGAATGCAGAAATGACGGATATGGTTTTGATGAATGGAAGAGCTGAAGGAAGTCCAACGAACGCATGATTAATTTAGTTTCATTAAAATACGAATTGTAAAAATTGTTACATCAGTTGATTTGTTTAAATTCAGAGCATTTTGTTGTTATTTTAATTGTACAATACTTTCAACAATTCGCTGTAAATATCAACAGCTTCCTTTACAGTTACAAGTGCTTTATTTAGTATTACCAAACATGTGAAATAAAATGCTCGTCTAATTGTATAAGCCATTTAGTTTTGGTTAGTTTATCTACAATTCTTAGATGTTGATTACTGTTCTGTTTATTGTTTTATGCTTCCATCCTCAACCTCACTAACATTAACTTACCTCTAAAAGGTAAAGTTACATATGTCCACCAGCTTATTTGCCATCATGGACTGCTATAACGAAATTTTGGAACACGTTAAACACTCCTAAGCAATAATTAAGCAATAACTCCTTTATTGCGGTTTCATAAGCCACATAAATTCTGAGTATTAGCAAGTTACTGCGGAGAATGTTTATGTTTACAAACAGTTACAGCATGGGGCACCCATTGTCGGTAAAAGCTATCTATGTGTGTCACTTAGAAGCTGAGCAACTACTCCTATATGTTCGATCGGTGTCGTTTTGAAATACCTGTATAACGCGATTCAATATTGGACAAGGAGATATAAGAGGAAATTAAAATACCTTTGTGTCAAGCGACAAAAAGATCGGTTCCAGTTGAAATTTATATTTGCATATAATAAATAATTGGCTAACCTCTCATAGTAGACATACAGCTTCCAAGAGCTCTACTCGTATTTCTTCTTTTATTGTAGACCAGGTTAGTGATATTTCGCTCTGGTAATAAAGAAGATAACAAGCGAATGCAGCGCTAGCTAGTGAAGGTGATTATGCCTCAACGCTTTGCCATGTAGCTACTTTCTCCATAGGCCACGCCGTGGCTCAGTGGTTAAACCGCTTGGCTCTCACCAAGGCGGCCCGGATTCGATCCCAGGCGACCGCTAAGTGAGATTTGTGGTGGACAACACGGCGCTGGGGTGGGTTTTCTCCGGGATCTCCGGTTTCCCCCGCCATCTCATTCCACCGGTGCTCCATCTTCATTTAATGTATCAACAGTGTCATCACCTGCGGTGCCGTATGTAGTAAAAGCGGGCGTTAAACACTACACATTTCATTATACTTTCTCCATTACTTGGAGTATATCTTTTTGGACTTGTATATCCGTGCCCACAGGAGGACAGTTTTATCATAAGTAGTGGGTACAGATAGTGTATTAACTTGTTAGTCCGGTTGATACTTGGGATGTGACGGATGAATTCAATAGAATATGATGTCCAGTCACGAAGCGGGTGTCCGAAACAACTCATGACATGAAAACTCAAAAAAAAAAGGGTCACCGCGGAGAGTTATAAACTCTCAAAGTAGTAAGATATGTCATAACGTTTTGAGCTTTTACACGATGAAAAACCAAATTGTTCAAGTTTTCATTTTTAAAGGGGTGCTTCCAGAAGAGCTACAGTTGTAAGAAGTAGGGAAGAAATACTGAATATGGTTGTCAACGAATATAAAAGTAATTTCAAGGGAAACATCGGAATCGGAAAAAGCACTTTGAAATAGGTGATTTTGTTGAAAGCATCGTTCGTAATACATTTTTCGAAAGGTTTACTATAAGAAACCTACCACCCAATCGCATTGTTGTGCTCGACAGTACAGCGTATCTCACCGTCCAGGAGAACAAAGCCGCATTGTTGGTACCTCCATCCTTAGTCATTCCATGCCTAAGAGATACGCGAATACAATCTTCACTTCTAAATTATGTAATCAAATTTTGTCCCACTCCTTGCTTAGTACTTTTTATTCCCAACAATGGTATTCGAAGTTTTGTGACGTGTTCCTTCCTCCACCGTTCTCCTAGCCAGCCGATGCACTCACACCCTATAACGGCACTCTATCACTAAGTGTGTTGCTAAATGTCCTGGGCAATGCTCAGTATTAATGGTAGCGAAGGTTATAATGTGAGTGTCCTCTTGCAGTGGCTGCAGTTCAATAAAACAAGCTAGAAATGTGTCATACTGTCAATGCGAAATAACGATCTGATAATTCGCAACGAGGCATGCAACGACACGCACAAGCGAACCAACAAATAGCACGTCTCAAACATGAGCAGAAGAATTCAATGTTTTCACTGTAGGTGTCGATGAATTGAGAAGATATCACAGATCTGTGTCAATTATTATTCTATCACTTTTTCATTAGGCAGAATGTGAAAGTAGATATACAAAGGTATTGATGCAATTCAAAGGAAGGTATATCCCGATATTTTGAATTCCACAAAATCGTGTGTTATTTCATGTTTTGAAAAAAAACGTCTGTCTATAATCATATTTAAAATTAGCAAGAAAAGTACTTTCCAATAATGTTGTTTATACAAATATCAGAAATTTCCAATGGTGGAAAGGCTGTAAATAAGAAAATTCAAATGCCCAATCTTTACTATTTGTGTAAAGCTTCATAAAAGCAAATTGTTATATTGGAAAAAGCAGCTATGTGCTATATTTTATGGTAAACCTGAACCATTTCAACAGGCCATAATTTTTTAATCAATAATAGGACACACGTGCAACTTTGGGAGAGATTAACACACTATTGGGAGGGTACATTACACTATTTACATCTCAGAGAAAATGTTGGAAGTGTCCTTTACCAGCATCTATGGATCGTTGGACCCATCTTCTTTGATACGACTGTAGACACTGAAGTTTATATGGGTATATTCAATACAGTTGTGGAGCAGCTGGATGTTATCGAATTGAGAGAAGGTTATTTCCAGCAAGATGGAGCAACGTGACATACATCTAATGACA
This sequence comes from Mantis religiosa, assembly GCA_030765055.1. Lineage (NCBI taxonomy): Eukaryota > Metazoa > Arthropoda > Insecta > Mantodea > Mantidae > Mantis > Mantis religiosa. The sequence continues at coordinate 199,895,462 of CM060948.1, read as the reverse complement.
CCATGGAACTTGTAACCAGTTTCTTTGTTTGAATAATCTCAAAAGGTCTGTGGTCCTCCAGATCCTAAGACCTAACCTCACTGGATGTTTTCTTGTGGGGGTATTTAAAAATAGAGTTTACAAGAATAGAGCACGGACAATGGATGTTCTCAGGGAATCAATTCGAACCGAAATAAGTAATATTGGCGACGGGAGACGAGTGCAAACATGTATAGATGCTGGTGGAGGACACTTCCAGCATTGTCTCTGAGGAGTAAATAGTGTAATGTAATCTACCAAAGTTGTACGTGTGTCCTATTATTGGCTCAAAAGTTATGGCCTATTGAAATGGTTCAGACAGCTAGAGGTTGCATTATGCGAACAGATCAATAACCCTAATAAAGGTCCTGTTTAATTTTCGGTAGGTGAAACATTGTTGGTACACATCATACCGATAGTTCATGTTTGGATCGCCATTGTGTAGTACGATCTGCGCCTAAATTCTGCAGAGACTGAGATAAATTTTAATTTAATTCAGAGAGGATTATCTTGCAATGCCTGGTATTTTTAATGACAGATCCTCTTCGCAACCAAATTCTAGAGTCAATGAATGAAGTGTTTATTTGTGTGTGTGTGTGTGTGTGTGTGTGTGTGTGTGTGTGTGTGTGTGTGTGTGTGTGTGTGTGTGTGTGTAATTTACGTCCTCCAACGTTAAGTCATATCGGACGATGAATGAAATGATACTCGAATGTGCCCAGGGATTCATCTTTCAGGATAAGGGAAAACCCTTTGAAAAGCGTTATCCAGGTAACTCACCCTGACCGAGATTCGAACTCGGGCTCTCTTGAAAGTGAAGCAGACTCGCTACCATCTACGCTACCGAGGCGGGCAAGTCTAGAGTCAGCTTCGTTACGTACACATGAACTTAGCACTACGGCTTATAACTCCCATACACTTTTTCATTTAAACCAAACATAATTAATAAAGTTTAGATAGCACTACGATTTCTTAATACACCTTGTTTAAATTTCGAATACCTCACATACTTTCGATGCAAAAGTGATTATATGTTGCTCTCCCAAGTTTCTATGATATACTATGTAAGTTGTATGTACTCCCGTTTATCAGTTCAAGTAACATTTACTCATTATATCACCTCTACATGTCACCACCTATCAAACCACTTCCACCCCTCCACCTCTTCTTGCCTGCTGTTTGCAACATACAAGAAGGCGTATTGAAAGTGTTCCCTGTAGTGGTGATACACTCCTTTATGCAATTAGGAGACGCATTTCACAAGATTTGGTCTGATATTCTGTGAAGAATGGGCTCTTACATGTTTTGTAGCACACGAAGGAGTTCCAATGTACGCTGTGTGTCTCTCTATGTGTTTTGTAGCACACCAAGGCGATGCAATCTACTCTGTCTGTTTGTCTCTCTCTCTCTCTGTGCGTTTCTGTGTGTGTCTGCGTGTGTGCATAGACCAACTAATACCAGATTCAGTATCCCCAAATTAAAACTGTCATAAAACACCATACTAAGGAATAAAAGCACATGGATGGATTATGTTATCGTAAATAACACAACCAACAATTAAAACACCTGGAACATATAAAATGCTCTCTGAAAATATTGGTTTACAAATAGGAATGAACCTTATCTAATTCAAACGTGTATCAAAATGGCACCTTACGTACCATGCAAATGATTTTCCATGTGACTCGTTTGTACCACCGGGAGCCACTGTTTTAACAAACTAATTGTTTAACTTATATGATCTACAAAACAACATCAAAACTATGCTACTTCCTCCGGCTTCCATTAGTAAGCCAATTTGAATTCAAGCAATACGATATTTATTCAGATAGTGCAAAGCCGTAAGTAATAAGTAATGCTGTTACTTTTTCCTATAAGTTTATATGGGATAATATGGTACTTGCGTTTTCAATTCGATAACAGTGAAATACTTCGACTGTAAGTTTTTATTTTAGAAATAATGATGATGATGATGATGATGATGATAATAATAATAATAATAATAATAATAATAATAATAATAATAATAATAATAATAATAATAATAATAATAATAATAATAATAATAATAATAATAATAATAATAATAATAATAATAATAATAATAATAATAATAATAATAATAATAATAATAATAATAATAATAATAATAATAATAATAATAATAATAATAATAATAATAATAATAATAATAATAATAATAATAATAATTAATAATAATAAGTTAGTTACTAACACTCCCCACATGGCAACCTTGGCCTTCGGGGTAACCTCACCCCACCAAGTGATGACCGGACCCATTTCTCAGGTGGAGGCACCCAGAGGGCGGTGTCCATTACCTCCGATGATAGGGTGATAGTGAAGATGGCGGTGAGGTGAGAGGACCTACAGTTTTTACCGTGGACTCCGAACCACGTTGGGCATAGGGGATACTTCACATGTGCTAGACAGAGGTGAAGGCGTGGATAGGGCCGACTTAAAATCGCCAACCCCAGAGCCGGGAATCGAACTCGGGACCCTTAGAACGGGAGCCGCGAACGAAACCACCGCGCTACCCCGGCGCCCATAATAATAATAATAATAATAATAATAATAATAATAATAATAATAATAATAATAATAATAATAATAATAATAATAATAATAATAATAATAATAATAATAATAATAATAATAATAATAATAATAATAATAATAATAATAATAATAATAATAATAATAATAATAATAATAATAATAATAATAATAATAATAATAATAATAATAATAATAATAATAATAATAATAATAATAATAATAATAATAATAATAATAATAATAATAATAATAATAATAATAATAATAATAATAATAATAATAATAATAATAATAATAATAATAATAATAATAATAATAATAATAATAATAATAATAATAATAATAATAATAATAATAATAATAATAATAATAATAATAATAATAATAATAATAATAATAATAATAATAATAATAATAATAATAATAATAATAATAATAATAATAATAATAATAATAATAATAATAATAATAATAATAATAATAATAATAATAATAATAATAATAATAATAATAATAATAATAATAATAATAATAATAATAATAATAATAATAATAATGATGACGATGACGATGACGATGACGATGACGATGACGATGACGATGATGATGATGATGATGATAATGAAAATACGATTTCTTTTATCATTTAAGAAGGGCTGAAATTTTTAATTTTATTCTTAATTATTCCAAATCAAGAAGCACATCGTGCCACTGCTCCGATAAGAGGGGTAGCAACGTTGCTTGGATGTCATACGCGAGTCGCTCACACTTGCACTGTGGTGTGGTAATTTATAATATTTAGCACATTTAAGAAATGTAAATGTAATTCCAGGTTAGCCGGATTGCTAATAAGCCAAGTCGGCGTTATAAGCCATTATGCTACCCCAAAGTCGCTAATTACTTAATTCCCATCGACCCTGCCCCTTGTGACTCGATAATTGAGTAGTCCTGTGAGAAGCGGTGTGAAAAACGAAAGTTTCGGAAATGGAAAAGAAAAAGCCTTCCACAAGCATACCTATTATTTAAATTTGAGAATATATATTATTTCTCATGTACATTTAATAAAGGATTCACAGATTGCTGATGTTGTTTTATTGTTTAAAATAAGTAAACAAGAAATAAACTTATCTCCAATTTTTCTTTATTTAGAAGCAGTTATCTTAAATAATTGCTGTACATTTTCATTGTTTTGATACATTTATTTATAGATTACCATGTAAATATAATGAATACTTTGTTGAAATTAAGTGAACCTTAAACTGAATTCTTTTCCGCGAAAAGTTAAAATTCACTAGAAAAAATTTCTCTAAAAGTGTGATACTTTGCATCCGAAATTCAAGTATGGAATAAACCCAATCAAGTAAACAAAGTAAAATTTGTACTGGTTATAACTGTTCATCTGAAACACTTCATAAATATTAATAATACCTAAGTTACGTCTCCAGCTAATCGCAGATGTACCTACACATTCCGTCAAAATTTACATTTAGAAACCATAAAAGTGTTTTCTGCTAGCACGTATGCATATATTTGTATTGCTCAACATTTAATTTTATTTTTGCCTATAGAGTGTATAGTTTACACGTCTATGAGCTCAAATAAAGGAACTATTTTGTAACGATTTTATATTAGGGAATACTACATCTTGGAGCTGCTTATCCACCACTAGAATTACAATAACGCGTTCTATATCTTCCCTTTTCTGCTGTAATTTACCCCCTCCAACATTAGGTCATATCGGACGATGAATGGAATGAGTGAAATGATGCTCAAATGAGCCCAGGGACCATAGAGCTTAGAGTTACCCGACATTCGTCTTTTAGAATAAGGAAACCCCCCGGAAAAGGCCTGATCCAGGTAACTCACCCTGACCGAGATTCGAACTCCGGACTTCTTGAACGTAAGGCAGACATGGTACCATCTACGCTACTGAGGCGAGCTTTCTTCTCTTGATAACTTCGTTACTTCTGACTAGCAAGATCTGACATGACCGTCGCATTGCAAATACCTGTTCCTCTTTAATTGAATAACTTTAGAAGATTGGACATAGTCGAAACACTTTCCATGTACGCTGAAGTGAATGCGTGTACGCTATAGTGACACCAACATACGCATTGTCATTCGACTTCTATTTACATTGTTCATGGTACAATAATGACTGGAGCATTATTTTTTCAAGTAAAAGAACTCTAAGCACAAACACTGCCATTTACTTTAATGGGCGAACTCCTCCAACATCTCCATATTCACGTACATTTCAGAATAAGGCACTGTTAGCAAATAACATTTTTTCCACTGTGTTTCTGTGACGTCTACGTCTGAAAATGTTTGAAATGAAGAAATGAATCAAAATAATATACAATAGGTTATTTAGAATATATACTAACACATCCTGCAGGTCTGTGATCCACATTCGGGAGGCCCAGATTTGATTCCCGTGGCCAACCTTCCTGACCCATGTTTTTCTCGAGGATTTCCCCGAGTCGCCAGGTGAATGCCGGGTAGGTTAATTACATCCCAGTACTCTATCCCATCATTTCATCTCCATTATCATTTGACATAACCTCTCATCTGGTAGTCTATTTCAAGGTAAAAGTGTCGGCAAGTGTCTGTGCGCTGCATGGCAGGATGATATACTCTGAGTGAACCACTTACTCCTCTGGTAGGTCGGTTGTCGGTCTGTGAACAGGCTGCTGGCACCGCTTCCAAATCACAATACGGGGGAATGTCCGTTGTCCTGGCCTACCAGGGCAGGTTTCAATCTAAGTAAAATGTAGGGGCACTACCCTCCGCAGTGTCATGGCTCCTTGGGATAGTCACCCTCTGTCTCCTCTTACCTCATTCTTCCTCCCGGAGATACCCCACTTTGGGGCATAGGTACAAATCCCCTCTGCAGTAATCCTAATCCTCATCCTAAGTTTGTGCTTCATAAATTTGTTAGTAGTGCTGTTCGTGCAAGATCCACAGCTTCCTTGAAAGAAACGACTCACCAACAATTACTAAAGTGCTTCAAGCAGCCGATAATAATCCCGATTTGCCGAGCTTCACCAAAACGAGCTTCCACACCATTCTTCGCAACATTGCTTTTGAATTTGTGATCAGAAAATGAGAAAAATATAATTGTTGAGCATGAAGATATATTCTTGAGGCGTAGGAATTATCAAAGGAAAACTGGGAATTGGAAGTCGTTTAAGGAATTCGTCCGTTGTGAGATTCCAATTAGGTACATGAAATATTTCTTTACTAACTTGCGCATCATTAGAACTTTCAAGTCATTGCCCAAGTGGCTACACGAAGTTATTTAGCACTGCTATTCGGCAGAAAGACTCGTGCCGTCATTTTTAATTTATAAGTGAGGTAGGGTTGGTGAAAAAACCTATTACACAGTACACAGCCTTTGCATTTAATGTTAAGGTAAAATTGCTATCGTATAAGCTACTCAAACATCGAAAACGGCAAGACAAAGCTTTGCATAGAAGTTTGATGATAGCGTACATGTTTGAATCGTGGAAATAAAATAGCGCGAATATTCCCTCCAAACACATTCGTCGGCGAAGTAATACATTTTCCCGCTTAGATTTGTAACGGTTATTTCATTTTTTTTCAAATAGAAATTTGTTCTGGATTGTTCTAGAAAATGTGATTTGTATAAAATAGAATGTAAAACTGGTTAGGCCACAGGATGATACAACTTACATAACAGTGTCCCTATTGGTTATTATAATAATGTAATTACGTAATGTTGTGATGTGGTACAATAGGATAGAAGCAATTTTAGATGTTCTAGAAACATCGTGCACAGAGAATCTAGAATATTCATTTACTTTGGCGTCATTCTGTACCAGATCATCGTAGGAGTAAGACGTGTCGTTCTGCAAGTCTGCAGAAACATGAAGTGCAACGATGCAACAATAATTATGTTATCAAAGGACAGAATATACAAAAATTAACATTGTGATAGAATATATTAATGATTTTTTTGGAATAAATTCCAAAAGGTTTTAAAGGAGGAACGTTGTTACTTTTTCAACCCTATCAGCATAAAATAATTCTCACTCCGATACGACTGCCAGAGATAAGACTCGTTGTTCCAGAGCGCCGAGGCATCTACAGGAATTCTACCAGATCGTCACCAAAGGTGAGAATAAGTAATCATCTATCATCCCTCGCGCATCTTGTACAAATTACACCGTTGCAAAATGATCGCCACAACGTGGGGCTTCTAGAACATCGTCGTCGACTTCAAACAGTTATGGCATTTTGTGTAAATTTTCTGTTGCAGTTTATATCTTCCCATAAACTAATAACAGCGCCGGCATAGATACAACGTCTACCAAACGGCAGACAATTTCATTGCGCGCTAACATTGTCTCTTTTTCTTCTTTTCTACTGTCAAATGAAATGAAATGTGTAGTGTTTAACGCCCGCTTTTACTACATACGGCACCACAGGCGATGACACTGATGATACATCAGATGAAGATGGAGCACCGGTGGAATGAATTGGTGGGTAACCGGAGATCCCGGAGAAAACCCGCCCCAGCGCCGTGTTGTCCACCACAAATCTCACTTTGCGGTCGCCTGGGATTGAACCCGGGCCGCCAAGCGGTCTAACTACTGAGCCACGGCGCGGCATTTTTCTACTGTCATATTGCAAGAATGGCAGTATTATGCATGTCTCTCTCTCTCTCTTTCTGTGTATGGGGTGGGAGATAAACTTCCCTCAAACACATAATCGTTGTCAGGACAAAAAACCAAGACTAATAACTTTACTCACCCCAGTGATTTAAAGTAACAATTCCGTAAATGAACCTTGACTCTTTGCCTGTCCACTTTAACACACTGCATCGTGTTGTTTTCATGATTAATGTTCCTCTCAGGAACTTTATAAAAGTAGAAAATCCTTCCTATCTTGTCTGCATAGTTTATGTCCCATGCAGTTTTAATTTGCGCGAGGAAGATTAAAGTTTCAGAGCCAGAGTAATTGTATTATTTTCAGTTAAGCGAACAACAAACGTATTTAGTGTGTTTTATACTGTACCTACCGCCTTCACCTTCTTTAAAATGTCACTTTTTTCCTTAGATATCTTATTCCGAGCTTTAAGTATATGACTCATATAGCCCATGAAAGATGCACTTTAGATATTCACACACGCTACACTGTGAATGTTTCACTTTTAAATATTTGGCATCCTGTTTCAGATATTTCAATAGTATTCTTCTCCATAACGGTATATTCCTTTAGTTGCTAAAAGTAGAACTTTCAGTTTCGCACTTTTTGACAAAGATGACAACTACCTCTACAAAGTGAATTTTGTTAGAAAAGGGAACAAACTCGCACTAATACACTCATATATTGGACAGGGTTCAAAATTGTGCCGATGAAGTGTCCTCATTTACCACACTGACAGCCGCTGCAAAGTCTCTCTCGTTCCACGTTTGATAAGTACGGGTTACTGGTGTAGTCATTCACTTCTATAGTATGCAGAACTCATCAGAGCATCGTAACTATAATGCTGCGTTGTAATTTTGGAGTATGCGAGAAGGAGTATTGTAGGAGGAATTGGGTGTAAGGAAATACAGTTATATGTAATTGATGCATATAGTTTCCCTACTTTACTTTCAAGTTAAATATTCTTAAAATCTTCTGCGAGTCGGTTAACACTTAAGTGGTTTTAATCTCTTATGAGATAAATTAGCGATTCTCGCAGAATTCTTAAAAAAAAAAAAATAGACGCACTGTATGGCTGTAAGAGAAAGAGAGAAAGAGAGAAGTGGCGAGTGAAAGAGACAGGTAGCTCCCAATCCACACCCGCGGACCGACTAGCGCTGAACACTTGCCAAAGAGAGTGAGCGGGCAACAGAGCGAGAGAGAGAGAGAGACGGAGATAGTCTGGAGGTTCCCGCTCCATCACCAAAGTCCGCGAAGCTTCGGCAACTTTCGAGAAACTATGGTACGGTCATAAAAGCGACTGGACTGGGCACACAGTCCCAAGTTACCGGCTGCCCACAGACGCTTTGGGCTACTTAACCTGAGCTGGGCTACTTTCCCTTGATACCTGTACCCCCAAGCCCAGAAATGGGCTTGGTAAAAGCAATACTTTTACCCAGTTTCCTTTCTCTCTAGCTTGTCAAGCGGGCAGCGCCCAGATGCCTCACAGACAGGTAGAAGGGCGCAGCCAGCACTGGGCGGAAACACCTATCACGGTCAGTTGCGCCCGCAATGGCTAGATATATCACTGCCCAAAACAATTGCCTTATGACACACGACATTTCTATTATACTGTCCAGATAAAGCCGCACTGAGCGTCTAGGTGCTGGGCAGGAAATACCCCGCCCAGGTAAACCTGGACGACTCGCATCTTCTGCTGTTCTGCTGGACAGCCAGTGTTGCCAGGGAGCTGCTAAGAGGAACAGAGTCGCTAGTGAGCCGTCTATTGTGTGTGGACATTTGGAGTGTATCGAGCTGCGTGTTGAGATTGATAAACGTGTAGTGATTTGAAAGTTAATTCTTTTGTTTGTGTAAGTGTGGTGAAGCCACGACAGACTGTGTTGGTGTATTTTACGTCACCTTGCTGCAAAAGGGGTGTACACAAGTGTCTTTCTACGGAAATAAAGTGCATTTTGAATTTCTGCAAACTTAACGTTTAATTTCACGAACGCACAAAGTCACCATATTAAAACATATATCGTCTTACATTAATATTACGAAGTATAATTATGATACTTGTAGGTGTCAACTACTTCACACGAATTTATAGGATATGCCAAAAAGGCCCCCATATGTCAACAAATACGAAGTATCTACTGCGTTACCTGGGTTTCGTCTGTGGCCCGCATTCGAGAGGCACGTGTTCGATTCCCGTGGCCGACCTTCCTGACCCATGGGTATTTTTGGGGTTTACGGGGGTCACCAGGTGAATGCCGGTTGTGTTAATTACATCCCCTGAATTTCCTGTCCCCCAATTTTATCTCCAATATCATTTCACACCAACTCTCATCCGGTGGTCCGAGGGTGGAAGTGTCGATGGGTGTCTCGGTGGTACATGGCAGGATTATATGATCTGAGTGAACACTTCCTACTTCGGTAGGTCGATTGCCGATCTCCGAACTGGCTGCTGGGACCTTTTCCCAAGTACAGTAGTAGAGAATGCCATTGTCCTGGCCTAGGGGGGCAGGTTTTCATCTAAGGAAAATGTAGGGACCCTACCCTCTGCACTGTTGTGGCTCCTTGCGACGGCCATCCTCTGTCTTCCTTCGCCTCATCCTTCCTTACTGGGGATGCCCCACTGGGGGCATAGGTACAATACATCAAGGCTGGTCGCAATTCCGAAGCTCCTCCTTAGTAATCCTAATACTAATCCTAGTCTACTACGTTTTACGTATGAAATATATGCAGTAATGGGAACTGCATTTTAATTATCAATGGTCATGACATAGGCATTTATATTGACTCAAGATCTGTTGACATTAAGGTTATTTATATGGCCAACAGTATAGATAAATTAAACTAGATACAATATTTAAAGGAATCAATGAAAGGAAAATGCATGTAGAGAAATAATAAAGGAAAGCACCAATTGTGCAATATGCGTTTGGTCATCATGGTGTGTTTCTTTGTTACCTTATAATTCAGCAAGCATTCGTTGCTGTGAACGAGTAGCATCATCAACGGAAGATTTTGCGCACCCTGGTGTTCCCTGAGATTGCTGAGGCCTTTTTCCTTTGAGATATTTTGACTGACATGGAAATTCCTTTGCTCTGGAAGCTAGATCGAGACAACGCCGTGTTCGAATTGTTAGGGAACCCGTTCTTGCTAGCGCACATTGTCGTTCAGATATGCTCGATCTTGGGATCTCTCCTTCATCCCTTCCTCCCAGATTAATTTTGGAAGAAAGAGTCCACTATGGCCTATTTGCGAGGATTGTTTTCCAGTTTATGAAGTACTCTCAGTCTGCTTACTCTTAAGTCCATAAATTTTACTGAACAGATAGCTGAGAAAGCACTAAGGACACTCCGAAAACACAAAAGAGAGAAGAATCGTACTTAAAGTACACCGAACTTATAATATGGAAAATTAGAAACACCTACAGGAACGTTAATAAGCGAATGGACCATGCTGAGTCAGTTTTCGTGGAGCTGATATTTTAACACGTGTTATAAAAGGCTTATTGCATTCATAACGAATTAAATGACTTCACTACTTGTTAACGAGGTTTCAATGTAAAGTTGTCATTTTACTTTTTTATCTTTTGGTTTTTAGTTGTGTTGATGTTCCTTTTATTCACACTTTTTCCTGTAGTAATTCTAAAATACGTAGTTTTATTATTTTTTTGGTTCAAAAGTGCCCAAAAATGCACATACAGTGAATGCCCATGTAGAATGTTGGAAACAAATAAAATATTTTTCTGGCTTCACTTTTAAGTGCTTATTTTACACATTAATAGAATTTGTATCCACATGAAATATACCTACGCCGATAAGCTCACTGGAAACTGAGTTCACTTTAAGCATAGCAGTTTATTTCAAGAGTCTAGTATTTTAATTACTAACCTGTTTCTAGCACTTTAATTTCTCTACAATTTATCATTCATTTATACTAGAACAGACCGTAACTTTTGTACATGTGTACCCTTAATAAAGAGTGTTAAGCACAGGAAAACGTGTTTAGAAGCTAAAGTGTTCATATCGTATTTATTGAATTAAGAGTACAGTCAATGATGTATGAAGCTGGCCCTCTAGCTCTGCCCCGTAGAGCAGATGCCTGCCATGCGAGGAGTCCCGGGTTCGTTTCCCAGCTGCGTATGGGGATTTCTCTCGAACGAAGATGATTCCCCATCTTCCCCAGAGTCTGGAAGTATGAATGAGTGCGAATGTGTGCGTGATTTAATGATTAAAAACCCAACGTCCATTTATATGATCCAAAGGAGAACGGCCGCCGATATGACCATTGCAGTTAAAGGCAGGTTATAAATGGAACAAAAAATGATGAATGACAATGAAACCACTATAAAACATTAACGTAAACTGATCAGAAACATGAAACTTAAAATTACACTTTTTGTTACATGTTCTACATAAACGAAGACCATTAGCTGTTTCTAACAGACTTGGAGTCGCAGGAATGGTCGTTTGTCATAAGCTGTAGAAGGTTGTCCAATAATAAATGATAAACTCCTGTCAGCGAGAGATAAAGTGGCAGAAAGGGAATTTAGTGCGAGTTTGTAGTCTCTCGCCCAGTACTCAGTTTTTTCGTGCAGGTGCAAAACTACACGATGCTTTAAAAAAATTACCCTGTAAGATATTTCATACACACAACAACCTGGTCATTGCACTTCTCACTGCAAGGAAACGACGGGGAATGTCCCTTTTTTATAAAAAAAAAAGCTGAGTATGAAGTCTGTAAAACAACTGCGGTTGACAGACGGTTGCTGGGGAAAGA